>JAPWDM010000009.1:13827830-14427830 GCA_035578155.1 Brachynemurus nebulosus | reverse complement strand
GTTCAATAACTTACTAAAAGCTATAAAACAATTCCGAGGTATATCTTGTGTCGGACAAGTTATAAAGCAATAAAATCTAGTAATTGTTTCAAATTAAAATTCAACCTACATTATTCCCGAGCAATAAGAATCAAATGAATTGATTTTTCTTGTATATCAAAGTATCACAGTTTTATTACTGTATGATGCGTGCGGTGAAAACTTTCCTTTGTATCTGTTCAAAATGAGAATTTTTAGTTCAGTGCTGACAGGTCCTTTTGGGATCACCACGGCAATACCTTCTTTACTCCTTGCGTACAGGAAAGACTGACTTTACAAGACATTTTAATCACTTAAAATGTACGTACGTAGGTAGTTTGTATAAAAGAGTAAATATATATGTATGCCTTGTAAGTGTATATATGAGAGAGAGTAGGCATATATTTGAATTCTTATGTTCATATATATATGCATCGTTTATGTTCAATGTGACCTAAATCCATTTATTATTAAATCAAAATACTTAATAACACTAAGTTTTAATATTTCAGTGCTTTTAAAAATGTGTAGTTTACACCAATTCATTGACAGTAATATCATAAGCTCTGTTAAAAAAAATAATACGTTCTTGATGACTATAATCAGACATAAGTCACTTTCAAAATTAATTTCTTTCCTTTTTTTCTTTGTTTGAATGTCTTAAAATGGGACTTAAAAAGGGTGGCCACCTTTCCCAAGACCAATTTTCCCTGTCTTTTCCCGAATTTTCAGATAATGTTTGAATTCTTCCCTGACTACCTACTAAAAAAGTCTTTTCAATCCAATATCAATTTTTTTTTCTTTTGAACAAACCGAAAGAGTAATTGATGGGTATTGAGAATAAAAGATTCTCCTTTCATTTCTGGTACAATTAAAAAACAAATCAAACCGTTATTATAACATCAAGGCTACAAACAGCACCTTAAATAGTCCGAAATTTTTAGATTTTTTTTTAATTTAGGGTACTACGTCTTTATAGGGAATATAATCGAAACTTGACTGTGCTAAGCACGGGACTTCTATCAGAAAATAATTTAAATACTAGGGTAAAAGTCCCCTTTGTGGAACGGTATCTAATACTGGAGCAGTTTTGACATTTACATATTTATTTCTTTAATTAAGTAAGGAAACTTTAAATCCGAGGTGAATTTAAATTGAAAAACAATCATTCTATTAATAATAATTTTTGTTATCAGACGTTTCTTTTAGAAATAACTTCATTAATATGTAAATGTTCATAATTAGATCCCGTTCCATAAAGGGGGCTTTTACCCTAAATATAAAAAAAAAATTCATGAATTCAATAAAAATTCCCTCTGAATTTTCCCGGTTTTGCGGAAAGTGGTCATCGTGCTAGAACATCATTTGATTAATATTTTAGTTACAATTTGTTTGAATATGAAAAGATAACGTGGAAATGTAAATA
The DNA here is from genome assembly GCA_035578155.1 of Brachynemurus nebulosus. Classification (NCBI taxonomy): domain Eukaryota; kingdom Metazoa; phylum Arthropoda; class Insecta; order Neuroptera; family Myrmeleontidae; genus Brachynemurus; species Brachynemurus nebulosus. Next base: position 14,426,386 of record JAPWDM010000009.1, on the reverse strand, counting down.
TTAATATAGCTACGGATTTTTTCAGAAAACTGAGTTAGGCCACTTTGAAAATAATCGGCTCATATATGAAATGTACACAACATATAAGTATTACATATACGAGTAATATGTAAAATTTTCAATTTTACAATCTTTGAGCTATATGAGGAGCTTAGTTATGCATATAATCTTTATAAATTCATACGTGTGCGCTCTTAATACACCTAAGTACACATATTATATCCTTCCATACATGTAGGTACATGGAAAGAGAGTCCTTGCGTACGAAAAGGATGGAATAATTTGAAAGAAATGCAACCAAAGAACACTTTCCCATTTCTTCCCCCGGCTCTTATGTGTCTACACATGTACGACGTAACCTGTGCTGTCGCTTGTAGATACATATAGAAGTGTATGTGTCATTCACTTAATGTTTAGCTGCCATCATGAATTGTCTATATGTTTTCTCTCCACTATAGCAGATCTAAAGAGTGCCTCTTCATCCCCTAGGATGTTGTGTGTGTCGCGTACTCACTTTTTACCGTGATAAGTAGATGTATCATCAGCGACGTACAGGATTTAAAATACAACCAATCAGAAGCCATTTGTAAAACTCATCTTTGGTAACGTCAAGCCATTACTATAGCAATGATTATTATAAGAACATACATATATATGTGCAGACACGTCTTCGGTGTTCACATATTATGTGTGTATGTGTATCTCAACGTTATGCATATTTGCTTTTTTTTAAATAGTGCTAGAAAAGAGGATGATATTCATAGATAATTATGTATTCAATATGTCTTCCATTTTTCTTTGATTCGTATCTGAATTTTTCTTTAATACCTTACAACATATGTATGTACATGCATACACATATTAGCTTATAGCAAGTTGTACTTTGTAAATTTCCATTTCGATGTATAAGCGTAAACTACAAATGAGATGCCAATAGCTCTAGGTGAATATGTACGAGTATATTGGTGACTATAATATAAAAGTTGGAATTTTCTTAACATATAAAAAAGAAATATTTTAACAACATATATAAAGGTTTAGATGACTATAATATTGAAATAATGGAACATTAGGAGTGGAAGTCATCAGGAAAAAATAAAATGAAAGATTTCTGTAACAGCCTGTTACAGGCTTTCTGTAACAGCCTGCAATATCGTCATGGATCATCTAGTTGATACCGTTTTAGACAGGTTAGACTGCACTGTCCCCTTTTTCTTTAAATATGTTGACGATATTTTTACAGCCATTCCCTTTGATTTTGTGGACCATGTACTTCATAATTTTAACAATTTTCACCATAACCTAAAATTTACAATAGAATTAGAAAACAATAATCAACTAACATTTCTCGATACACTTATTTTCAAAAAACAAAATCTTCTTTCTTCAATGTGGTATAGAAAGCCTTATGTTTCCTCCCGTATCCTAAATTATCACTCAGTTCACACTTCACAATTAAAATATAACGTAGCTTCAAATTTGATAAATAGATCCCTCAGATTGAGTCACCATCTTCACCGTCCCCGTGCGCTGAAAAATGCCCAACATATTTTAACGCTTAATAACTACCCCAAAAAATTAATATTGAATATTACCAAAAAATTGACTCATAGACTTTTCAATAATTGTTCCGAAAACTTCTTTAAGCAGAACACGCTCAACAAACATTATTTTTCTCTTCCTTTTACCGGACAGCACTCTGAAAATATTAAAAAAATCTTGAAACCTTTTAATCTCCACCCAGCTTTCCAATATTCCACAAACCTAAAAAATTTTTATTCAAATTTAAAACCCTCAACCTCCACAAGCAACCGTCAAAATGTGGTTTATATGATCCGTTGTCGGGATTGTGATGCGGCCTATGTGGGTAACACCAAACAAAAACTATCGCACAGACTTGATCAGCATCGTCGGAATGTCCAACGTGGCGACACTAGCTCCGGCCTAGCACAACATTCATGGCACAACAACCATCGTTTTGATTTTGAAAACCCCACAGTAATACAAACAGAAGCACATTCTAGAAAAAGATTCATTCTAGAACATTGCTGGATATGTTCCATACATCCCAACGCCAACCTTGCCACGGACTCGTCTGAACTTGACAGCCAATACAGTCACACCTTCAACAAATTCGCGCCCAATACTTTGCCGAAACATATATAAACCGCCAACTTTTTTCGCACGTTGTCATTTTGTTTGCCAACACTGTAACTGAATTTTATATATTTTTTTTAAAAATTAATTCACAATGTAATTATCGAACAAATAATTTTTCTTTTATACAACAATGTTTTTAAGTTTTTAATTTTAAATTTTAATTTCATAAAAAATACCTTTTTGTGATATTATTTTATAAATTTTTTTTTTCCATGTAAGTAATTGCATGTTTTTTGACAAGTATTTGTTTACTATTAATTTCATAAATATGCACTGTATTTTTATATATTGTTTTTATTTTTATTAAAGGAATACGCCTGAAGACGAAAGCACCAGCTCTTCCGAAACCGGTTGCGCAATTTTTAAATTAAATTAATCTTTCATTTTATTTTTTCCTGATGACTTCCACTCCTAATGTTCCATTATTTTAACAACATGTTCAAAATAAAGTTTGTTGCTATATTTATTTATAACTTGTCACATCAATCGTAAACAATTATGCACGTTCGGGGTCTGTCGTCTCAATCAGAGTTAAGCCGCTGCTACACGATGCTACGAACACCTTCCAACATTCGACGTTGGATGGTTCATAGCATCGTGTAGCCGTTGTCCGAACCTACGAGTGTCCAATGTCGAGCGTCAAACGTTCGCATTTGGTCGTGTCCCGTTCGATGTCGGTATTTTTGCACCGAGTCAAAGGGATGCTTCGAACGTTTGAAGGTCAATGTTGGTTGTGTTGGTTGGTTCGACTCAGCAGCTGCACGACTCGTTCATGTGAAGAGAGACAACATCAGTGTATAACATTAGAGATAACATCAGACAGATAACAGCCTCGCCACTGAGTACCAACACAACATCATTCGCACTGGATCAAACATTCGATTCACCGTGTAGCAGATACATTCGTCGCACCAACTATCGAACTTAATTGCCTCAAACGTTCGATCGAATGTTGGAAGGAACGTTCGTAGCATCGTGTAGAACCCGCTTTAGTCATACACCAACGGTGGACGCGGAATAAATAATTGTATTTGTCTGTGAGAGACAAAAAAAATGGTACATACTACTATTTTCATATATTTTTCACATATTATTACACGAGAGGTTGGTATTTTTTCGAACAAATTTGGGTTTGTCTAACGAAAATTTGTTACCTAGCAATTTAACGAGAAGAATTGTCAACTAACAAAAACGCGACGGTGGAGCTGAAGCGTTTTTGGGTTGACAATTCTTCGAGTTAAATTGCTGTAGTGTAGAAAACACAAATTTATTCAGAAAAAATATAAAACTCAAGTGTAATACGGTAAGATAATTTAACGAATAATAGTATATTGTGCAATAAATGCGGAAAATTGTCGATTGCCCACGAACGTAGTGAGTGCGCTCATTCGCTTCAGTGGGCAATCGACAATCCCGCACGAATTGCACATACTATTCTTTATTACGAATTTGGCATACTTTTTTCTATTATTATTACTATTTTTGACATTTTTATTACTTTTTAAAATAATATTTTTAAGTGTTCGCCTTTTTTTTCTGAATTAATTATTGTTTAGATTCTTTGTTGGTGGTTTCTATAGAAATAATTATGACATATATTTATTAAATGAAAAATCAAGAGGCGGCTTTGCGTGTTTTGATTAAATTTTGCGTGTTTTATTGTTAATTTGCGTGTGGAAAGTTACTTTCCACACGCAAAAAAGTATGCGGGAAAAGTACAGTGGGCAAACAACTATTTTGCGTACAGAAATGTATGCGCCAAGTTAGTACTTCTCTCGCATGAGTAATAAAAAATAAATTAGTATAATTCATATTATAATTTAATATATTGTTACTACGGCTCTAAAGCCAGTAAAATTTTTTATCGTGTTTACCTAGAATGAAATGACCAATGAAATGATTTGTACCATTTTTATCGCTGTAAAAGTCTGCCCTAACTTTTTTCCGTGGTAAAAGTGAAAAAACTACAATATTCTTATGGGACTTGACACACACGAGTTAAATTCTCACATTTAAAAAAAGGTACCAAAGCAATTACAATTGGATATGTTCAAAGAGCCTCAGTTTAAAAATTGCGGGAGGAAAAAAAGCGGACAAGTTAATTGCCACTTTGAAGCTCTATATTTCGTAAACGGAACGTAAGAATAACAAATTGTAAAAGAAATTTTAACTTCATTTTGGAAGTCCTTTCTAACGATATCCCAGGTGAAAAAATTCTAATCTCACTTTTCCAATAAAGAAAAGTACCTTAAGAAATTTAGAAAAAAGTTGTTTTCCTATATTACATAAATTGGAATCACCACCCGTAGCGTTTACATCCAAAATTTCACGCTTATGTAAGTATATGACAGACGGCCAGACAGACAAACAGACAAGCATAACGAAATTATAAATGTTTGAAGATATTTATTTTAAGGGGAAGTTTTAGGTGGTGAATATTTATAATGAGGATAATTTTTGGAAAGATAACCACTAAATAGACTACTTTGACCGTTTCGGGGAAACTCTACAAAACTTAAATGATCCTAGAGAGCTTAAGTTTAAGTTACCTAAACCTAATACTAGAAAATCCATCACACTAGAAAATATTCTCAGTCTCTTTACGGCGGTTCTTAATTTTTGATGTGTCGAAAATATACACAGGTATCCTACATAATTCACCAAAAATTTATTATTATAGTATTTTTAAAAAAAAAAAATATTAATAGAATAAACTAAAATTCATTTTTTTCTTTTTCAAGTTTTAAAATTTGTCGTATTTAGGAAAGTTCATAAACCTTTATCGAAAGTAATTAGTTCCTTCAGTTTCTTCGCGACATAAATTTACTTTTATCGTGCAATAAAAATTAATAGACGCGAACATTGTAATGGGTAATTTACTGCTTGGCTAATAATTACATCTTTATCGGTGGCACAAATACACTTTATTGCAAAGATTATTCTCATAAAGAGGACGAAATCCGTAATTCGTGATACTTGCCCGTATATGTATATTTCGGAAAACTATCTGCATTTCCATTTTCTTTTTAATTTTGAGGGTTGGGTACCTCAAAAGAAAAAACGAAACCCTCATAAAATCACTCTCGTATCTATCTATCCCACCAAAAACATAAATGTGAAAAATGGGCAAGTTATTTTTATTGTGTTAGCCTGTAAAACAATTGAAATCAAAATAAACTGTCAAGTTCCAAACACATTTTTCGTGCAGAATCGGAATAAAATAAATTGTTTTAAGAAATACACATCAAGCTTTTTTAAAGAAAATAATAGAAATTTTTCATTAGAACTTGGGCAGTTTTCAACACCAAGATTAATATACATGATAAATGAGTAAAAACTTCCCAAGTTCTAATGATAAATTTCTATTATTTACTTTAAAAAAGCTTGATGTGTATTTCTTAAAACAATTTATTTTATTCCGATTCTGCATGAAAAATGTGTTTGGAACTTGACAGTTTATTTTGATTTCAATTGTTTTTCAGGCTAAGACAATAAAAAGAACTTGCCCATTTTTCACATTTATGTTTTGGTGGGATCTCACGACTTTTTGTAGGAAATGTAGTTTGATACAAACTTGTTCAATTTAAATGTTTATGAATTTATTAATCATAATAGGCAATAATAGTAGGTAATTTGTTGCTATAAATAATTATTTCTTTTTCATAGATACCGGCAATTTGTAGATTTGAATATTTAGGAAGGCTTTGAATAATATTTTTTTTCTATATAAAATTGCCCTGTATTATTCAGAAGAAAGGGCACAAATAACGAAAATAACGAAAACTATTATGATTTTAGATTTTTCCCTTTACTGTTAGACTAAGACCTATATTCTGACCGAATATCAATTTCCTAGGTCGACTGGAAATAGGCCAGAGGTTTTGATGATCCGTCAGTGAGTAAATGAGTGAGTGAGTGCCAAAATTATCGATTTTCGGAGGTGTTTAACTAAGGAACTATTAAAGTTAGATCGATGAAATTTGAAATTGAGAATGATTTCAAGTGTGTTATTGTGTATGCAAAATTATAATTCAATACAACAAATAGAACTAGAGTTTTAAGGGGGTCAAAAAAAAGCTTGAAATGGTTCGTGTAAATATAGCTTGGTGCACGTACGGCTGGTGAGAACTTGCCGACGCGCTACCGCGCTTATTGATCCATTTTTCCCAGAAGTTTTTCTCGAAAACCATATAAGTAACGTAGGAATTAGAAATTTGGCATAGGTAATGTTAGGTCTTGATGGCGTGCATATATATTGCCAGTCAACTATTAGAAACAATCTTTTTAGGATTAAAATGTAGCGGCAGTTTAATCCAAACAAAAAATAGTCTAATTAATAGGTACCTATATCATGTGAGGTATCACTTAAAAGAACTACTTCTAAGGATTGTAAAAATACTTTTTTTATAATTTTTGGTCCAGATTTCAAGTTTTTTTTTTCTAGTATTTATTAGCTTAAACAATATATATTTCAAATTCCAAAGCTCTATTTTGTTTGGAAGTACCCCGAAATTTTTATAATCTATAAGTCCCCCAAAATTGTAATATGTAATTGTAGGTACATCAATATTTTGTAGGTAAATTATTCTATACAAACATATGAAATTTGGTTTGGAAAATTACTTCTATTAATCTCAACATTCCTGAAAAAATTTAGTTCTGTCATGTAACTGGCCTCGGAGATTGAAGCGGTCGAAAATTTGCATAAGGTTTACACATACATAAATACACGGAGAGAAAAATTATATAATTTTTGTAGATATTATTTCAGAAAAATTACCATGCTCTCTTATAATGCGTGCGCGATCGACGACCAAAGTAAAGAATATTTTACGATCATGTAAATATTATTAAATTGAAACGTAAAAAGTATTAGTCATGGCTTCATAAAAATTGTTGTGCTAGCATGGTAAAATTTAATGTGCTAACACAATTTCTGTCACACTCTTATGCATATATGTTATAGTTTAATTCTTGTGGTCATACTCTTTCATTTGCGCATCTGACACGCAACCTTATGTTGCTTGGGCTGTACGCACTGAGCAACAATCGATCTTTTCCGACCTTTGATTCTTTATGATGCATACAAAATGATTGGCAACAATATATTCTAATACTAAATATAGTGAAGGGAAGTTTTTAGGTGGTGAATATCTATAATAAGGATAATTTTTGGAAAAATAACCACCAAATGTACTACTTTAAAATTTTTTTTTTTTAAATTTTAACTTTTTCTTTATTACGACGTACGTTTCGGCCTATATCCGCCCTCATCAGGTCTGTGTTTTATAAAATATAAACAAAAATAATTTAAATTTGTATATAAAAAATATAAGGAAAAGAATAAAATACTAACAAATAAATATTAAAATTATAAAAGTCACATACAAATTTCAAAAATAAAACAGTTATTTATAGATAAAAACAAAATATTTATAAAAACAACAATTAAAATTAAAAACAATTAAAATCATCACAATGCGACTAGTTTAAAAATAAAAAATAAAATGCAAATGACTAGAATTTTTACTCGTATATGGCTAAAGGTTCGCAATTTTTTAAAAGGGAAGTGTGAATCATTAAAAGTGTATTCATTTTTGCAGTTTCGATACTGTACTTGTTACTATGCTACCACGATCAACATGTAGCTACCATCATTGGGAACTAGTTTGGTAGTAGTTTGCGCGCTGTCATGCAAAGTTGTTTATAAACAGATGATGACAGGTTATTAATGTCCGTTTGAAAATTACAATTGTTTTCGTATGTTGCGATCCATAGATTTTCCAGGCTTAGACGCTTTCTTAAATTCGTTTCGCACTGTAGAAAAATTAAAAAAATTTTTTAAAGTAGTACATTTGGTGGTTATTTTTCCAAAAATTATCCTTATTATGAATATAGTGAAGTAACAAAATGATGAATTAAACGGTTATCGTCCTGTAAGACATTCTAATGAATACTGTTTGCACACGACACCGTCGACACCACACCAGCCTGGCTATGTTACTTGCCACACCAGACTGGCTATGTGACCTTTATGTATGATTGTGTTGATACCTTCTGCAGCCTGCCTCGCTATGTGACAGCGTTGATACCTTCTCTTTCTTTCCTTCTACTATTAACATTCTATCCTTTAAATTTTCTATGATTAATTATAATTTTTATATTTTTACCGTACAAAATTGAATATGTTCGCCTTTTACACGTCGATTGTAATGCTGAACACAGTAATTTTTCTATGAATTTTCTCTCCGTATAGTTTAATTTGGGCGATTGACTTCTTACTGCACGAAATCCTAACTATGCGAGCCCGACTGGTTTTTGACCGATTCGTTACTATAAACTAAATCGACTCACTCTTTATCTACATACACCACCCGCTCTTTGTTGTTTAAATTTATCGATACAATAGTATGCCCGACATCTTCAAACAATTTTTAATTTATTTTCTTGTAACAAATCAGATTAACATTAAAAACGTAAAACAAATTTCAGAGCGCAGAATATATTTTCATTTTAAATTATCATATATTTCAATTTTTATATTATAATTTAATTATTAAATGACCTAGTAAAAAGAGAATCAAGATTGAATTTTAAAATACGAACTCGTTATAAACAAATGTTTGAAGAAAATTAAGTTTTTCAAAGAATTAATTAAATTCAATTCAAAGACGCTCACGAGAGTGTATAACTTTTTCTTGTATATCGCATCATCCATCGTCTCTTCCATCCCATCCGTTCATTCTGTCTGTCTTCGTTACACAACATTGTTTATTCACTTTGATGTTCGCAAACGTTTATCATTTTATTTAATTATTTGTTATATGTATATATATATACAAATAAAGTATATTATTTATGCATATTTATAATATGTATCAGTTTTATTTATATCAAAATATCTCCTCTTCTCTTCCTGTGTTTTTCGTCAAATGAATTGTTATAAATTAATATTAAATTTATTTAAAATAATTTTGTATTGTGCCATAGAGAAGTTCAAAAATTATATAAGCTTTGTTTCTTTTTTAAAATTACGAATGGTTTTCAAATAATAATAAATTTGTCAAATATGCATGACCGATAATTCTTCTAATAATTTTTGCATAACTGTACACGAACTGAAATTCAAATTCAAAGTCTTGACAAAAATTCTAGACTGATTAAACTGTTTGATAGTTCAAATTAAAATTCATTATAAAAAAAATATTGAAATGCCAGCAAAAGGAGCGCATTGTTATCAATTTTGTAACTGCACATGATTTTTACTGATTTGAACTGTAAAGGGTCTCGCCGGGTAAGTCCATATATGTGGGTCCCGCCCAGCGGCTTTTTCGGCTATTCTTTTTCATGAACGTTGCTTATGGTGAGTAATGTTTGAAAATAAGGGTATAAGACCTCTACCCCCTATATTGTCAGCGATATGGGGGTAACAACCCTTAACTTTAAATTTTTTTCTCCAATATTATTAAATATAATTAGATGAAATTAACAGACGATGTTGACATATAGTAGCTTTATATTATGCAATTTTTTTACACTCGTACGACGTCATTTACTATATCAAAAAAATAATTTAATTTTTGAGGGTGTGTGTTTTAGATCAACCCCTTGAGTGACACCTACCAAAAAAATATATGTTATTTGACTCTAACATAGTTATCGTGTGTAGAAATTTCAGCAAGGTCAGATTGGTGGAAGGTGTCTTAAAAAAATATAAATTCAGGTTAGGTAACAATAAGATACCCCCATGAAAAAAACGCATTTTTCGACGTTGCGTGCCAACCTGGGGTCAAAAAAATTCTTATACCACTTAAATTTTTGTCTATAGCCACAAATATCCCTTAAATAGGTGTAAAGGTGTAAAAAAAGAGTTTCTTTTCTTTTAACTGAAATTTTGTATATAATAATTTAGTATGTCGGAAACCTATTGTGGCGGTAACAACCGTAGATACATAAAGATCTACTATTCAGTGGCGTTGTAAGACGAAAATGGGGAGTGGGCAAGATAATTTTTGTCAGGCCCCATTTAATTTTCCTTTGAAATTTCTGTTTTAAAAATTAGGCGACAATCAAAAAAAAAAAAAAAAAAGAACGAAAAACAGTCACTCGCGAGACCTCTAAGTGCGAGGGGGTGGGCGTGGGCCCACATCGCCCACGCCTAGCTACGCCACTGCTACTATTTATTCATAATTGTCAAATCGCTTCCATAAAAACCACTGTGTAATGCAAAAGTAACAAAATGCAACAAAATTGGAATTTATTGATTCCAAAAGTTTCTGAAAGATTTAATTTAGTGCCTTCTTGACAAATATGTAAAATCTGTGGTTTATGATCTATTTTGGGGAGATGACCGGTCCTCAGAATATGTAGCCTAAAGTTTAAAGAAGGAATTTGAGAATTATATACTCCTTAATCTCGTGTCCAAGTTCCGACCCGTCTTATTCACATTCGTTTTTTCCTTAGTTTATCTTTTAATAACGTTACATCCCTCCCATTTATCAGTTTAGTCTGAAGATGATTGAAAGACTGGAAACGCGTTTAATATTAAAATTATTTTAACAGTGCAATTAGCCAAAGTAATTACTTATGACTTTAAATATTATTTCAATATTTTAGAAATATAAAATTGGAACTTTTTGATAAAATTTATTTACAAGAGTTACAAAGGTCTTCTTATATTTCCGATAAAATTTGAAACTGATTTTTATATGTGGTGAATTATTTAAAGCATTTTTTCAATGTCTGATGTATATAAAAAGAAAAGATACGATTAATGCAGCAGATATACATAAATAAGTAACAGTACACTAGTTGATTTTATAATATCTACTTTTAATGTTTTCCTATGTAAATTTATGATTCTATTTTCAAATATATTACGATACTGTACATTTATATACATACATAAATATACATATCAGATATGCATTTTAGTTTAGTACAAGTCTTTCGAATGATTTGGATATATGTGAGACTAAAGAGTTAGATAAGGATGAACATGGTAAGGTACCAAGTATTTTCTGCTCTCATTAAAGGTGCGTTCACACGCTCAAGTGGTTTGTGCTGTAAAGCCATTGATGCATCTTGCGTAAACATTGTCCTACTAAAGATTTTATTTGGGCAAATTTTGTTTGCACAATTTATGCGCCTGCGCGTACGGATAGAGAACTACTGCAAACAAATTGAGGGTTTCGCTGATATACTACTACTAGGCCTGGGAAACTCAGTAAAAAATTTTGAGTTGACGCAATAACTCAAGCGCACCTTACTGTGTTAGCGCAGTGTTGTAACTCATTGCGCTATTTAACGCAGTAGGTATTGTAAAAAGCAAATATACATACAGAAGATATCAAGCGCTTGCGGTGCACGCGCTTTGTGACATTTTGTCATGACACCATTAACATTTAATGCCTATTTCCTATTTTTTGCTATTTTGTGGCGGCCTGCACACGATTAATAATACTGTCAATATTTACTGAGAAAAATAATGAATTATTATTTTTATAATATAAAATCTATATATGGATACTTCAGTAATAATGCCAGTATTTCGAAATACTGACAGTATTACGGACTGTGTACCTATATAGGCGGCTTATTATTTACGCGGTAACGCCATTAACACATTTTTCAAACGTCAGGTTTTTTATAAATTTTGTTCAGCATGCATAAAACAAATGAAACTACCAAAAAATCGTATCAAGATTTCCAGATTTCAGTGTGTTATCGTATTTCGTGTATTCCAAAATTAATAATTCCTGAAAATAAATGAAATAAATAACAATGAAATATGTAAAAGTTTTTTATTTATTTTATATCAAAAATTCCAATTCCTATATCACCTCCGCCAGAATACCTATGTATGTAATAATATTATAAACTAAATAAAATGCTGGTGTTACTACGTTTACGTATGGTATAAATCAAAGAATATAATAATTATTATAATTTAAACTTATGTACATTTTCTAACCTCATTTCTAATGTCATGTCATAAAAAGTGCGCTAATTTGACTTAAACTTTTAATATGAGCCTTTAATGAGATACATATAATGTCTAAAACTGTAATATTTAATTTGAGTTAACCACTGAGTTATGCGTTACAAGTTTTAAAAAAAAACGTGAGTTGACGCATTTAACACAGTATAGTGAGTTAACGCAATTGTGCGGCGTAGCGCAGTGTTATCCAGGCACTACTACTACTGTATGGCCATCGGACCGTATTCCGAGTTTACTGCACATACTTATTTCTTAAAACTGAGCACGCAGGCAAGTTGTTGTCCTGAAGACGCACCCTTACAGATATGGCGCTGAGCATCGACCGTTTTGTTTCATGATGGTGATATAAAAATTGACAGTATTTAGTGTCTCTTCCAAAAAAAATCTGCTTTTGTTGACAAAATTAATAAGATAAGTTTATAACTTACTTTACTGGTAATTTCGTTATTATAAAACATAATTGAATTTCTATTGATTTTATAACTTGGTGTAGAAATTTTAAAAGTATTTTGTAATTTGTCACGTACACAAGTACATATTTTCTTGTATTAGCGCTAGTGTTTACTATTGGCTCTCACAAAATGATTTTTTCTAATAATAATTAATATTAATTTCTTTAAGGGGGGAGTTCACGCCAGAAACGGTTAATAAACTAACTTTTTTCGAATCTCGTTGTTTGTTTTTATTTTGTTCTGTGGTTCTTTACAAATACGGTGATATATAAAACATGTCCAAAAAATTTTTTTTTTTCAAGTAGAAAAATATTTATTTGTGAGCCGCTGCACAGCCAAGTTGCCGCTCCTTTGCAGACAACGCTCGCCCTCCTCCGCAATTTGATCAGTAATATTTAGTTTTGGTGTGTACATGAGTTATAGTATGCACTGAGATAATGTTCTCTTATTTGTACCCCTTTGTGGACGTTTTAATAAACAGTGAGTAAACCGCTTCTTTTGTTATTATTTTTGTTTTTTACCGTTTCCCGAAAGTTGTGTTTCTACCGACAAGGAAAATCATATCTCTAGTTCTAGAAAAGATAACGACTTAATTTTTAAATTTTGTTTATAATCGTATTGCGTATAAAGTGGAGTATGCTTTTTCCATTTGAAAAATTGTAACTATTTTTAAACATTTTTTTTTTAAATAAAAAATTGGGTTTTATAATTTTTAGAAGTTTGGGATTACAATTTTATAGTTAATTTTTAAAATTACCTGATACCCATACTCAGCTTTATGGAAGGTCCTTTAGGAATAAAATAATGAAAAAGTATTTAAAAAGTATTCATTACTTTTTGAGATATGGCGTTCCTTGTTTAAATGAATGTTTCAAAAACAAAATTTTCTAGTTGAAGCCCTCAGTAATTTGAAAAAAAATTTCAACAAGCTAAATAATCATAAAAGTTGCTTTTTTATTTAAACTCCCCCCTTAAGAATTTTTCCAATTTTTAAGCGAATTTTTTTTTCATGTCGACTTAGAAATAAGAGAAATAAAAGAGGTTTTTACAAAATTAAAATTTAATTACTTTAATGCATTGATTCCCAAAGTGGAGACTGCGACCGCAAAAGGATCGCGAAAACTATTGGGAAGATTGTAGAAACAACTGATTATACAAAAGGGGGTTGTAGACCAAGAAGTCTGAGAATCATATCGTTCTAATGGAGAAATCACTTTAACGGATAATACGTAACAATAAATAGAATTTTCAATTTTCACTGATGTTACTGATTAAGAAGATAAATCTATTAGGAACATATTACAAATAAGATACCAACAGAATATACTTTTGTCGAATACTGTATTTAAAATAACTTTATAAAGCAATAACGTAAGATATATGTATAGACAAGTTTAGTTTTGCTAAAAGAAAAATGAAAATAAGTAATAACTTCAGAGTTGTAGTAGATTTTATATTGTGAAAAATAGTAATAGTTTTCTTTTATCGAACAAGTCAATAACGTTACTAGAATTCTAAATATCTCTTAAACAAAAAAAGGCAGCAATAGAGATGAAATCATGAATTTTACTAAGGATCGTTCTCTCAGCACTGTGTAGGTACATATATTTCCACCAATATGTTTGTATATAGTTTATATTGCAAATAATGCGACCGCCCTATAGTATTGCATGCAGTTGGTTGGCCTGGCTCAGTTACAGTGAGCTAGCAAGCTAACTCAAGCTCCAACTCAAGCTCTAGCTGACTGGCTGACTCACTAAATATATTACAAAATATACAAAGAACTATAAATTTAAAAAACATTCGCAAAAAATAGAAGCGACTAGTGTATTTCATTTTCGGATTATTTTTAGCCATTTTTTATCATTCACTGTTTATTATTAAATACGCGATACGTTTAGAATAACAATATGCTTCCCGATGTATAAATATTATCCAAATAAAATAAATGTGGCGAGCTTTTTCTGTTACATTCATATCGTGTTCACTCCTTCGATTATAATATTTACCAGAAAGAATTTTTTTTTGGTACATTACAAATACAAATTTATCAAGATTAAATTGTTGCTTTACAGTTATGATTTAGCTAATTAAGGGGAGAAATACATATAATTCGACGGATGAAATTTTGCAAAATTTTGACAAGAAAAAAGTTAACTTAATTTGTAAAGTTTTTTTAGATATATAAAAATGCAGAAACCTTTCATTAAAATGTGTCACTTTACAATCTTAGTCGCCAAAATTATCATCTAAAAATTTTAAAAAAATTTTCTCGCGTAGTTAACATATGCAAAATATCGGTGAACTAAAAAAATGTCAAGAAGGTAATAAAATTGAGGAATTTGTACAAGTGTTAAGTTTTTTAATTTCTATTTTTGCAATGAAATTTTTTTTTGGAAGTATACTGATATAGTCTGGTTTACATAACAGATCATAACGTCCGTCCAATGCTACAGTGGGATATCTTCAAAAATGGCCATATTGAGTTATTGACACTGTCGTATTCCATTTTTCGAGAACTTTAAAATGCTGTACTGAAGAATGTTGTCCGTTTAATATTTAAAAAGTTATGCGAGAAAAACCAGTGTTCAACGAAGCATTATTGTTCATATTTCTAAGTCGAACACTGAGATATTCACCATATTTCAATGTTCGATTGGAGAAAATGATATTACATTTTTATTTGTTATTAGGTTGAGATATTTACACGATGTTGTTGTGTAATACAACAAAGTTTTTTGAACTTGTAGAACATAAATGAAGAATATTTCATTAAAATTGGTAAATTAACAAATTTTACTTTAGAATTAAGCAATATTTTTAAGAAACCGGTTTATAACCAAACGGTAATTTAAAAATCATGCGAAAATGGTTTCGCGTGGTAAGAAAATATTAAATTTAGCCCTAGTTTAGCCAAATCAGACTACCAAGCGTATACCTCTCAATTTTTATGAAATTTTAATAACAAGTAAATCTAAGAATGAGCTGTAAGATGATAATAGTAATAGTGATTAATAATTTAGTATCAGTAACTAATAATTTATATTTTTAAATTAGAATTATTACACTGAGAAAAAAATACAGTAATTTTTACTGAAATTTCTGGTAAAAAATTACTGAGCTCTCTGGTAATGCGGACATAAGTGACAGGCTAAGCAAAAAATACGATAATTTATAGTAAAAATTTTAAATTATCCTATAGCGCAGTAAAAATTACCGTATTATTTATAAATAAGGCTTTTTTTTTTATTTATTAATAAATAATTGAATTAAAATAGTTTAAAAGGATATTGATAGAAGGGTAAGCACTAAAATCAAATTATTAATATAGAAAAAATTTTTTGTGGTTTTTTATTATTTGTGGAAAAAAATATATAAATTCTTTATTTGACATATTACATGATAAAACAATAGGCACATTACAATAATTTGTATAAAAACATATTTCAATTAACATATCAAAACTAAACAAAAATTCATGAAACACAACAATTTTTTGTTTTAAAAATTTATTATAAAAAAAATAACACTATATAAACATCCAGTCACCTTGGCTATTGAACATTTGAACAACTAAACGAACAAACTGGGGAGTCCTGGTTACTTGCTGTCTGAAGTCGTGTTGGCCGTGTTAGACAATGCTCGGTGCTATTGCGCATGCTTGTTTTGCTTGCGCATGCTTGTTATTCTCAGTTTATGTGATGCTTGGCTATGCAGTGGTGTGTGACAAATAACAAATGCACAACGACTCAGTAAAAATTATTCATATGTCCAGATAATTTTACAAAAAATTAAGTAAATTTTCCCGGTGTCCACTTGAAATTTTACTAGCCCATCGAATTTTACGCAGCTGTATAGGAAAAATTCTTAAGGTGTACAGGAAAAATTTTCAAATGAATCGTAAAAAATAATGTTTGAAACGCATTTTTTATATTTTTGCTTAATAATTTCCTACGGACTAGTCACTTAAGACTCGTTTACCGGAGGCAGCTCAGTAATTTTTACTGGAATTTTTTCTCTGTGTATTTTTTTTTTTTTATTTAAATTTCTGTATCGAAGTTGTTAATATAAGTTAGCAGAACTTTGGGATATTTTCTTATAAATTAATATTTTTTCTAAATTTTTAAAATGTAACACTGGGATATTTACAATAAAATTACAATAAAATTGCTATACTTATTTAAAGGTTCGAATTTATGTTCCTAAAACTAGTAACGACAGTAGAAAATATAATTTTGGTCTTTATAAAAGCCTTAAAATAGTTAAAAATTAATTTAAGTAGAAGTTGTTATAAATTGAAAAAACTCGAAAACTTTAATCCTGTTTTTCTCAATAGTGCTATTTTGACAATATCTCACTGTTGAATTGAAGGGACGATAATATAAATTACATTTCTTATTAAGGATGATCGATATTCATCAATGGTAGAAAAACATCGATGTTTAGCGGGAAAACATCGATGTTATGTCCTCGATAACATCGACACATCGATGTTACGAGAATATCGAAACTTCGATATTACTCTAAGCTATCCAGTATTTAAAAAGTCCTGTAGCTGATTTAAAACAAGATCCATTACTTTTATGGCAAGTTCTAGGATCCACTTATCCAAAAAAATTGCCATTAAATATTTGTGTTGCACAGCAACTTCAACAGCTTCAGAGAGACCTTTTTCAAAAGCTGGGCAGTATTTGTATCAACAAACGAACAGATTAAAAGGGAAACTGGCTTTATTTTGCTACATCAATATGGATGTTTTCGAACAAAATTATAATGGTTGTTTATTTTGCTACATAAACATCGCTGCTCTCGAACATCGATGTTTTTCTTTCGATATATATCGTATATTGATACTCTTGAATCGATGTTAACATCGATGTCAACATCGATGTTTTTCTAATATCGATCATCCCTATTTCTTAAAAATTTCAAAAAAAAAAAAAAAAAAACAAAAAAAAACGCTTGAATAATTTTTGAGTGCAGGCCAATTGTAAATATGCTATTTGGGAAAGACTTGCTTAAGATTTCAGTATGTATTCACGTAAGCAGGACCGGATTTGCCTCGGTGGAGATCTTGAAGCATTTCTAATGTGGTGGGTGGTTTCTGAATACTTCTCATGTATAGGCCTTTAAGTACTTTTTTGGAGGCTCCCTTAGAAAATTCCCGAAATACAGTACACAATAGGATATATTAATTATATAGTCCTTTTAATACAATACACAAATGGCAAACATCATGACTAGGGTTGCCATATGTCCGGATTTCTTTGGGGATGGAATTTTTCGATACAGTTTGGGATTTTATACTCGGATATAATGTTTCCAAAACGTGCTCAAAAAGAGGACAAGTCGGGGAAAACCCGAACGGATAGCAGTCCTAACCGTGACACCATATAACATATTCAATGTGGTCGTTTTTCGCTTAAGCGGCCCCTGCACAAAATTTATAGTGGCACTATAGCCAACAAAAATTATAGTGGTACTTTTCAGTTTTGACAGGTAAAAAATAAAAACAAATTAAAAAAATGTTTACATAAGATAGGTAGAAATAATATTTTTATACAGTGTACATTTATGTATGTGTGTTGTATGTGTATGTTTAGCAAAATACACTGGTTTCTCGTTATAAGCAACATCAAAATTGAAATCATTCCCACAAAATATTTTGAGATCTTTGACAGGTTCAAAGACATCAGACGATATAAAACACTGTCCTAAATCCGACGGGAGAGGTTAGTTTGCATGTTATTATATTATTTAAGTAGGTGTCCGGGTCAAGACGGATTTGGGGTGTAGACCCGGATACTTACTAATTATTTTTATTTGTTTTATTTTTACTTATAATGAAACAAATGGGTCAGGGATATAACAAATAATATACGCTCTTTCTAATAGTAATACTTTTATTGGTGATATCCATGAAGGAAAGATGTATAAACTAGTGTTGGGTCGCACATGTGCGAGTCACTCTGAAAGAGGGACTCTTTTAAGTGTGCGGTGTGCTGTGCGACTCTTACAAAAGGAGTCACTAGCACAGTCCGCCATTACCACACATAACTGAACACATTTGTGCGTATGATACTGGACATCAGGATCAACTACATATTGCATTTATTGCACAAACAAAAGAATTACAACTTTTTCAAAAATGAAGATACAATATGCATTAGGTAATTTACGGGTTGACATTTGATAAATTGCTTTCCAGTTTATAATGTTCGTACGAATTGAACAATATGACTTTTTTACGTACTACTTGAACAGGAAACTACCCCCGCAGGGTAAAGAAGTATATTTTATTTGTTAGTACTATTATTGCATTGTATTAACTAATTGTTTAACAGTTTTTTTTAGATGGATACTGACGTTACGTACCAGATATTACGTATTTTTTTTTATTTATTTAATGTCCTATTCCTTCCAATTCTTACTTACTTTTATCCAATCAATTCTGTAATTTTTTTGGGGTATTCCTGTTACTTGTATTTGCTGCCTCGTTATTTTAAATTTTGTGAATTTTCAAAAATAATACTGACTTTATTTAATTTACTTTGAATAATTGTGTTTATTTAGTTACCTTTCTTTATTAATACTATTTTTTATATTTATAAGTAAGTACTATTAATTTTTATATGTAATGGATCAAAAATTAAGAAAAAGAGACGTGTTGAGTTTCGTAACCGAAAAAAAATGGTGTTACTAAATGTAATTTTTGCTCTAATATTAATGTTTGCAAGCCTTACGAAGTTCAAAAAATAGTTGGTTTTTTAATGTACACCTCTGAATTTAATTTTTTATATAAACAATACACATATTTCTTATTTTGAGAATTTATACGTTGTACCATATGGACTGAATTTAGTATTTACAAAACTTAAAAGGAGAAATGAAAGGACAAATAAACGACAGGACAGCGCATATCACACTAACACAGTGTGCTGTGTGCTCGAAAAGAGTCGTGACTCTCGTTTCAAACTTAATCGCATATAACACAGTGTGCGAGGGCGTGCGAGTGTGTTTTACGTGTTGTGTGCTCCAAAAGAGTCGCTCGCTCTGTGCAGCACACCGCACTGTGCGGAGTCATGTGTGCTAGCACACATAAAAGAGTCGCTTCGACCCAACACTAGTATAAACATAAAACTATACCAAAAAATGTAAAAAAGTGTCCGGGTCTAGACGGTTTTACGGTACCTATTTATCAATATCTACGCAACGATGAAATCATTAAAAAGTTACCCCGCCACTCCCTCTACGAGTTTCTTTACTCCAATCTTTGTTTTATCAACATCTGCGCAACAAATCAGTGCCGCCAGAGCTCCCCAACTAATATTTTAGAATCCGTATATTAGAAAACAATATATTTAAATAAATGTGCGGTGATATTAGCCGTCAAAATACAATCAAATTTGTATAAATTTATATTTTAATATCGTATAGAATGGAAATATGAGAGAAAAACGAAATATAAAACTAGAATAGTACATAAAAACACACACACACACATCTGTATTTGATGTATACATATACAAACATATTTGAAAGTTATGTATATCATATCATACGTACGAGTACGTATGAAAGAAACATAAACGTGTTAAAGCACATCGTGTTCAATAATATTTCTGTCATTTTAGAAAAATAAAAAATAATAGCTTTATGACATCTATTAAAATAACGATGTACCATATTAGATTTAAATATATGTATATGCAACAGATGTTTTGACTTTCGCAATACGTTTTGTATGTAGAACCGTTTGGTTGGCTCTGACTCGATCTGTTTGTTGTATTTATTGTGTACCGCATACTATACAGGGAGTTCCAGAAAGAAGAACAGAATCGTTGGATTTTACTAGAGCGTAGAATCGTAACTACAATTTTTGCGCCCTGGAACGATTTTGACTCAAGTGCTTTTACTTGCAAAAGTCCATTTCTCCAGAAAAATTCTAAATTTTTCCTAATTCTCTTCTTTATAAGACTAAAGTAAGGGGCTCCTGTAGAATACAAAAAAAAATCACTTTCCAATAAAAGAAAATTTTTCCTTTCTTTCACCCATAGTTGCGCCCCAGTGAGACTGCATCATCTACACCATTGTAGTTACGTCTATGTTACAGAAGCCATATAGTAGGTACCTATATTTAAGGGGAGGTTTACTTGAGATGGACCAAAAATTATGTATTTTTCTGGAACTTTTTTCTCAAGAACGGAAGTAAATATCAATTTCAAATTTTGTACACGTATTTATTAAGTATTAAACTATACAAAGCAAAAATATAAAAAATTGTCCATTTTATAGATAGTGCAGTGTGACCATCCGAAAATCCGATGCCATGTTGGTTGACATCATAGCGCCGGTAATAAACCACTGAAATCCAAAAACAAAACAGATTTATAAAATATATGAAGAGTACCGGCACCTATACCTACAATATCAATAATTTGCTGAAAGAAAAAAAAATGGCGGATGTGTGAACTTTTAATTACTATTTTTGTCTCATTTTTCGCTCTTTAATGTAAAATAAAAAAAATAAAAAATACTGAAAGTGTATCGAACTTAGGTATAGGTGTCGAAGAATTGAATTATCTTTAAAATAAAAAATTAAAAAAAAAGGATCTATCGAATAGTTTTTGAGTTATTGTGTCAACCAGTTTCAAAAACGTGGTTCCGAGATATTATAAAATATATATAAAAAAACGTATTTTCAAAATTTTATATTTAACTAATACTCATTATTGCCAGAGCTACGTTTTTTTTTTTATTTTTTTTTTTTTAAATTACTTTCAACAAAATCACTTTGGGAACATATTCTACACATAATTTGCTATCAATTGCTGCAAAAAAAGATCGATTTTTTGATCAAATCTCAAGTAAACTTTCCCTTAATTTACTTTCAGCAAAGTCACTTTGGAACATATTCTACACATAATTAGCTACCAATTTCTGCAAAAAGAAAAAAAAATCGATCTTTTTTAACGACGCTCAAGTAAACCTCCCCTTAACACAAGCAATACAGACGGCTGAGAGAGAATGTATTACGCATATATATTTCTTTTCTTGTCTTGAGATAAGTGATGAATCTCAAGACAAATCTCTTAAATTCATAAGTGATGAATCATGGTTAAATTTAAGTGAAATGGACCGTTGTATGTTACTCGTTTGAATAACTCGGTTTGAAGAGTCTAAACAAAATTTGACGAGGTTGCCAAAAGGAAGCATGAATTTTTTATAATAAGTACTATGTACAGAACAAAATTATAGGCATAAACAAATTCTGGGGAAATAATTGTGACCAGGTCCTCAACGTAAGTGTAGAAAATTGTAACTAGTGGTGAGCCCAGAGTGTGCCCGACATGTAGTCAGTCGGTGTCCGTCGCCGAGCACACAATGCAATGTAATACATTGTTAGGCATTGTTACTTGAATTGGACAGGTTGGTCTGTCCCATAATAGGTGTTTTGTAGTAGTGTGTGTGAATACGCACACTACTACGAAACATCAAATCAACACCATTGCAAACAGTGTGTACGTACACAACATAGTGGGGAGATTTTACGTCACCCACTGGCGACAAGTGCAACAGTTTGATAAATATTCTAGTTTGGTCCCTTGATTGTGACCACTCAAGTTCGGTCTGACCCTAGTCTAACGTACTTTCTTAGAAAATATATTATGCGAATACTTGAAATTAACCAAAAGTCTATGACGACATCAACAAATAAAGCGAAAATAGATGTAAAGTTTTAAGTGACTACAGTCACTCTAATATAGAACTGACAAAAACTAAATACGTCTAATTTTGTTTAATGTGTTATCACGTCATACAACTCTTCGCTATTGATTTCCACGCTTTCAAAGCTACCTATACGAATTGGAACTAACTCTCTGGGTGCACTAAAATATTTTACAGATTTTTCATATTCTTTCCGTAACATCCTGTATAATTTTACTGGGTAGATTTCATATTACACGTTGAACAAACATTATCAAAAGAAGTAATAAATGATGTCATATATACTACATACACATTTTGTAAAATACACTGAATGAACCTCCTATGCTAACTGAGAATATTGCAAATTGTGCGAATAAACGTCTATCCATCTAACAAAATTCAAGTGCTGGAAGTATACGTAAAGGTGCTCAAATTTCAGATTCATATTTTGAAAAATATGCAGTTATTTTAAAAGAATTGTTTTTATCTATAGTAAATTAAACCGTTACGTTGTATCACAAGTAGTGTAGTGCGAGATATTGAATTCTATCCTATTTAAATAACAGATAGCAAAAAATCTAGTTTAAAATATCTATAGATAAAGACAGTAGATACTTTAACCATTAGGGTGCATTCTCACTGCGCGCTATGCGATGCGAGGCTTTGCTATGCGATGCTAGGCTATGTTATTAACTTTTGCTATGTTTCAAGATGTGTTCACACTGCTAGCTCAATCTAGCATTGTATTTCATAGCGAGTGATCATGAGAATTAGTGATGGGTGATGTCGGTAAAAAACATCAACATCGAACTATCGATTCTTTTAATTTTTCGCCATCGAACCATCGATGTTCTTACAAAAATATCGAAACATCGATTGTTGACATCAATGTTGAAAACGACCGCGAAAATTTGGAAAAATTATAAAGTTATATTTAAAATAGATATACAATAGCAATAATTCAAAATTTTCAATTTTTCTTTTCAATTACCAATAATAAATTTAATTTAGTATCAAAATTTTTAATGTCGATTAAAAATTTATAAATAGTATATAAAAAATATATTTTCATCTTTTCTATTTTATTGCTTTGTATAGTTTGTCTAGTTTTGACCGTTGATCTCATACTGGCGAACGACATCGAATGACTTCATAAGTTTTACCACACCCATCACTGATGACTGAATAGCACAATACTGGCGAGTTCAGGCGATAAAATCAAACATACTGAATTGTTGCGTATAAAAGCTGCTACTAGCATAGCATCGCATCGCTGTTCATAGCGCGCAATGTGCACATTCAAATATGTTCTTATATGTTTGTTTTCATAGCACTGCGTCGCATTGCAAAGCCTCGCATCGCATAGCGCGCAGTGTAAATGCACCCTTATTCAGAGCAAATCTTAGGTAACAGATAAGATAATATTTACAGAAATAATATGCTAAGTTTATTATACTATTTTAATAAATAAAATTATAATCAATTCTAAATACTTTCTATAATGAATATTCTACTTCAAAATTAGTTATTTAAAATTCAGAAAAGCAATATTATATTAAAATAAGAAAAAAAACTTTTTAAATTCACAAACATGGACTTAATTTTTTAGCTTCCTAGAAATATAACAATACCACGCAAACAGATACCATAAATACATAAAAGTGCAAAATTCGTTGACGATGCGTTTCATGGTGAAACTTGCAGAGAATGTTATCATATCAAGGTCGGACCGACCAAAAACAAAGGCCGGAGTAAAGTTGAATTGTGTAGCCTTAAAAATAATTTCGTATAACACTCACAATAATTTATTGCGTTTTGTTACTTCTATATTGCACAGATTCGTACAATCAGGGGTAGAATGAACTACAAATGGAAAAAATTCGGTTATTTTAAACAAATGGTAGATCCTTACGGGACTACACTTGTTCAACGAAGTCAAAGACATAGTATGTAGTCAACACATAGAACATCTCAGTTAAAAAATGAACTCTTTGAAAGAGTGTCTTCTCGTCTTTTATTAGGTCAGTCCATAAGTTCGTGCGTATTTTTTTGGTAAATTTTCAAATAATATAAAAACACAATTAAACACAATTCATCCTTTCTGCGATCTGATCCTATGTTAATTGTGGCTCTGACTCCACAAGATTTCGAAGAATGTCATCATCAAAATTAACAGGACGTCCTGAACGGGGTTCATCATCAATGCTGCTTTCTACAACTTTAAATTTTTTAAACCATTTCTGGGCAGTCCTTACACTAATAGTGTATTCACTATGTACATTATTAATTTTTATCGCTGCAGACCTGACAGATTCACCACACGAAAATAAAAAATGTAGCACAGCACGTTTGTACTGATTATCTGTATTCATCTTCTATGGGTACTAAAATGCGTTCGTATTTACGAAAGTTGGTGATGAACTAAATAATATGTTAGCCAAACGATGACAAGTTTCAACAGGTTCAAAATTGTATTGGTTTAGTAAATGAATCATAATTAATTCCATGCATTCTATTAATACGCACGAACTTATGGACTGACCTGACATATTATAAAAATACAACAGTAGTGAAAAAATGCAAATCCATGTGATCTTTATACCATTTTTGTAAATCATTTGGTATAGAACAGCTGTAATCTTACTACTTTTGATACAGAACTGCTGTTACCTTACTACTTTTGGTATATAGCTGCTGTAATCCTAGTATTTTTAGCAGAGAATCACACTAATCTTACTACTGTTGGTATAGAACCGTTGTGGCCTTACTACTGTTGGTATAAAACTTCTATGACTACTACTTTGGCACAGAATCACGGTAATCTTACTACTTTTGCTCTAAATTGCTGCAACCTTACTACTTTTGATATAGAACTAAGGTAACGTTACTACTTTTGGTACAGGACGACTATAATTTTTAATTTTTGATATAGAATCGCTATATAACCTTACAACTTTTAGAGCAGAACTTTTATATGACTTAAGGGGAGGTTTACTCAAGAGTCCTTAAAAATTATGTATTTTTCTAGAATTTTTTTCTCAAGAACGGAAGTAAATATCAATTTCAAATTTTGTACACATATTTATTAAGTATTAAACTATACAAAAAATAAATTTTCAAGGCAAAAGATAAAAAATTGTCCATTTTATAGATACTGCAGTGTGACGATCCGAAAATCCAATGCCTTGTTGGCGGACATTATAGCGCCGGTAATAAACCACCGAAATCCAAAAACAAAAAAGATTTATAAAATATATGAAGAGTACCGGCACCTCTACCTATTACGATTTTTATCTTATTTTTCGCTCTTTAAAGTAAACTTAAAAATAAAAAAAATATTGAAAGTGTATCGAACTTAGGTAGAGGTGCCGAAGAATTTAATTATCTTTAAAATAAAAAATAAAAAAAAGGATCCATCGAATAGTTTTTGAGTTATCGTGTCCGCCAGTTCCAAAAATGTAGTTCCGAGATATTATAAAATATATATTAAGAAACGTATTTTCAAAATTTTATATTTAATACTCATTACTGTGTGAACTACGTTTTTTGAATTTTTTTTATAGAAAGCTGGATTCGGTTAATGTGCAAGAATCTTGTTTTTATTTTCAGTAAAATTACTTTCTGAACATATTCTACACATAATTTGCTATCAATTTCGGCAAAAAAAAAATCGATTTCTTTTATCAAATCTCAAGTAAACCTTCCCTTAAATTACTTTCAGCAAATCACTTTGGGAACATATTCTACACATAATTAGCTACCAATTTCTGCAAAAAAAAAAAAAAAATCGATTTTTTTTAACGACTCTCAAGTAAACCTCCCCTTAACAATACGAGGGTGAAAACCGTGAATTTTTTAGTTAGTGAATTGTTGTCAGTGAACTCTCCGTTGGTGAATTGCAATCGGTAAACTTTCTGGAGACGATTCATTTCTACAACCAATGGTTTTCAACAGCTAGATTGGTAGACCAGTCTCGGTACCTGAATGATTTTATCGAACCGTGCTGCGAAAAAAAGTTCCAAAACACATTCATATTGCGAATAATTTCCGAGAATTCGTTTGTAAAAGTATTCCTTTCCTTTCTACCTCATAAAACAAACCCACAGGTGATAAAATATATGAAATAATTTATTTCTTAACTGTACAACATGTGACTAATGCATTAATTTAAATGCAACTAAAGTCATATCTATTAAACGGGCATAAGAACAGTTCAAACGACATGGTGGCACTGCAGTTCACATACCTAACAAAAAAATGAATTAGTAACGTCACCACAACCATCCGGCGCAACACAGAGGGCACCACATTGCATTTGTAAAAACATGTGGAGAAAATTATAAACAGGATAACGTACATGTTACATGATTAATGGCAAAAATATATCTTGATAAATTATAATAACTATATCTAATAGGTTTCATGTTTTGTATTTCTAACTGTAGAAATAAATAACAATTAGCTGTTTTATATTCGTTTCGAAGCGAATTTCATTTTCCTAGATTTTATTAATATTTAATTAAATTAAAAGTGAAATTAAAACTTATATTTAATTTATATTATTACTGTTCGTTCCTACATTTTTTTCCTTTTTTTGTTACCGACACACAGATAAGAAGAATGTCTTTTGTCCCTTCACAGTAAAAAAATTTTTGTTTGGCGTAAAAATAAAAAGTAGTGGTTAAAATTTTTGTGTTAAATAAGTAAGACAACCCTGCGTTAATGTAACATTTCGTGTTTGCGTTAAATGAAAATATTAACACAAATTTCGATTTAACAGAATAAAAATGTTAATTTGTTTTGAACAACAAAGAAGCAACATAATATTTGTGTGGAGCAAACGAATCTTACAAGTACGCAAATGATTTTTTTTAACTGAGTCTGTAACAAAATAACCTTAAAATGTAAGAAAATTGTTTCATTTTTAAACGTTTAACAAAACTATATTCGTCAATAACTGGAAAAACTTACAATTTTTCGGTTTTGTTTAATAATAAGAACTACTTTCATGTTTTTTATTATATATATATATATATATATATATATATATATATATATATATATATTTTCGTAGATATATGTATATGGACACAAGTAAGAATTGTTACAGAGAACTGACTTATTTTGCGTTCTTTGAGTCTCATTTATAATAATATATGGACAAAATATTATATTGGACAAAATTAACAACTAACTCTGATAAATCTGAAAAATTAACACAAAATGGGCAATTCCATATGTGACTGACTCTACATTTGATACAATTTACGTTTTATTTTGCCTTAGATTACGAATATCACTATGTTTACAGTTTCAATTTTAGCATGGTTTTATAGTTGATACTCCAATTATCCCTCTGTAATAAAAAGTGTGCACAAATAAAGTTGTGAAATATGATTTATTTAATAAAATGTAAATGTGACTGACACCACATGCAAAAGGAAGTCGCTTTCGAGAGTGTTTTTAAACTTCGAAAATCTTCCTCTGTACAAACGTTATAATTTTAAATTGTATATTTAACCGAAGTATATGAAACAAATTATTGGAAAATGATAAAATGAAAGACTTTACTTTTAAATATGGTATCGTTGCTTTGTCACTTTTCACAGCAAAATAACAGAAAAACACGAGTCGACTTTCGGCTTTTACACCATCATCAGGTGAAAAACTTAACTAAAAATTGCTCTTTTTGGCGAAAACTATTTATAATATAGATCGGAGCAAATAATGCATTGGTGGGGGATGCTAGAGACAGAGACAGAGACAGATACAATCACAGTATACAATAAAATTAAAAATTTTTGTATTGTTTGCAAAGGTAGTTTACAGCGAAATTTATTTTTAAAAACTGGTTAGGTCCAATATTATTAAATTGACCGGAGCACACTGGGGAAAACCAGACACGTGAAAACAGCGGCGAACGACAATTACCAGAAACAAAGGAAATCATACAGACATCTGTCTGTTGATATGTCAACATATCAACAGACAGATGTCTGTATGATTTCCTTTGTTTCTGGTAATTGTCGTTCGCCGCTGTTTTCACGTGTCTGGTTTTCCCCAGTGTGCTCCGGTCAATTTAATAATATTGGACCTAACCAGTTTTTAAAAATAAATTTCGCTGTAAACTACCTTTGCAAACAATACAAAAATTTTTAATTTTATTGTATACTGTGATTGTATCTGTCTCTGTCTCTGTCTCTAGCATCCCCCACCAATGCATTATTTGCTCCGATCTATATTATAAATAGTTTTCGCCAAAAAGAGCAATTTTTAGTTAAGTTTTTCACCTGATGATGGTGTAAAAGCCGAAAGTCGACTCGTGTTTTTCTGTTATTTTGCTGTGAAAAGTGACAAAGCAACGATACCATATTTAATATGGATTTTCACAAAGTAAACCTGTCTAGTATTAATTATTTGACTTTACTTTTTTTAGAAAAGTAGTTATTCGAAAAATAATTCGTGACTGACACTACAGATCAAAACGTGACTGACACTACCATCACTTTGAATTGCAAAAAAGTAGTATTTTTAAATGAAATCCTACAAACTGACACTATAGGACATAAAATAGGAACTTTAAAATAATTTTAAAGGTACAGAAATGTACTTATTTTTATTATTTATTACCTAAAATACAAAATTTCTTAAGATTTTTCAAAATCTGTAAATTTATAATAAATTCTATTCCCGTTAAGGATTCAATTAGGATTACAATAATTCTAAATACTTGCCGTGAAAATTTAATTAAAACACCACTATAAAATACACTATTAGCTTATACTTACGACAAAACATTGAAAATTACACTATTTCTAAAAAACTAAAAACAAACTTTTATTGAAATTTTGGGAACTTAAAGTACTATAGTGTTGCCATCATATTAACGTATTTTTACTACCAATAACAATTATTAATTTTTTTCAATTATGGAGCCTTTTCCATGGAATTGTCCAAATGTATATCCTCTTGTGTATTAAATCATTGACACAAATCTTGTGTATAGATTTGACACATACGCTTTGTGTTAAAATAACACAAAAAATTGAGTGGACCGTTCTGGACATGTGATTTGTGTTAATTTTAACGCAAATTTTTTCACCGTGTTTACACGTTTATCGCCATTTTTTTCTACTCTAACACAATCCGGAACCGGAGGTTGTTTTCATAATTTCAAACTCCACTACTACCAACCTTTCCGCACTATTAGTTTGTGTAAGTTTTTCGAGAGTTGCCATTTTTATTACAGCGAAACCGTTGATGTAATCGGAAAATTGTTCAAATAAGAGTTGTAGATATCGACGGGGGCAACCGATTGCTATAGTCAGGAGCTTTATAGCTCTTATGGTTTTCGAGTTATGACACAAACTTATAGATTTTTAAATGGGAGTATATATAAATTTTTCGATAAAACTGATCTGATGCATTAATTGACAACATAAATCAGCAAAAAAAATTTTTTTACCCAACTTTTATTTTTGTTTAATTTATCAGTTAGGCGATACAAATATGCATATGTACTTGAGGCTACTTCAACCGATAGTGTTTTTCTTGGTTACATTTCCATTACATCCAAGAAAAGAACCTTTTCCAGTACCATTTCTATCATAAAAATTTGGTTGTAATAGAAATGGCAACTCTCAAAAAACTCAGATAGTAGATTATATTTTGTCCATATTCACATTTGAATATCAAAAAAAATTTTTTTTTCGCTGCATCTCCAGATACTTACGTAACTAGCCTAATATATTTTGTTACATAAATACGAACACTATAAACATCTCTTTACACTAGTCCTATAATATATCAAACTAGAGCATTACTAATATGTATCCAAACACATAACATTTGATGGTCTCTGAGCACCCATCTATTTTATATAAACCACATAGGATTAATTAATTTCTAATTATTAATATACATTATAAATAGATATTCTAACTGATTTTATTATCAATTATATATTGGGACTGCTCTTTTTCCCTTACCGTCAGTGTGTGCAGTAGTTGCGCTACCTATTATTTGTCAAATTAGCATGTAAATTTGCAATATGTAATTTAGTCGGGATAAATGCATCATATCCAAACGATCGAACCCCCAGATCGATGTACGTTGTGAGTATGTGTCTATATGTTACGTGCTTATCAATTATTCATGAGACGTAATTAAATAATTATTATTGGCCAGACAAAATTATCAAAATATCTTTCAATTATCAATTGTTACTGTTATATCATTAGGGATTCAGTAAATAATATCGATGTCCATCTGTCCTATTGTATTGTATTGGTTTTGTTGGGAATAGGATAATGAAGCGGGTTTTGTGAGGTTGAAATAAAAAAAGTATGTTTGGTTTACATGCAGTACTACTATGTACTGAAAATGTCAAAATTTTTGGCGGTCCAGTTTGAAATAACTTATTTTTCCTTACCTTTTCTTTCCTTACCCTTCCTTATTTTTCCGTACCTTCTTTGAACTTTGTTTGGGGGAACTTTTTTTTGAAGCGTTGGGAGATTGCGAATAACACTGAATTTTCAATTTTTGGTCCAAAGATTTTATCATGAATTTATTATATATCAACCAATATATGCTTAAAATATTAGAACATTCCATGCAGTAGTTTTCTTTAAAAAAATTCCCAAAAATCATCCTTTTTTCAGTCACACTAGTGGTCCCCCTTAAGATGTGAAAGTTAGTTATAGTAATATGGTAACTCAAGTCATTTTACGAGCAGTAAAGCACTATAAAGAACACATTTTGTGCAATAAATTAGGTCGTTGAAGCTTCACTTTGGTCGTCTGTTATCAGAGGCGGTGCAAAGGGTGGGCCAAGTGGACGACCGCCAATAGCCTCGCATCTTTGGGGGCCTCGTGAAAGTGCTTGAGACCTTTTTTTTTGCTCTCCACCGAATTTTTAGTGAGATTTTTTGAAAAATGAGAAAAATCAAGAGGGGTCTCGCGAAGATATTTGATACTTTTTATTTTTTTGTTCATCGCCCAATTTTTAAGGGAGAAATCTCAAAGACAAAATTAAAGAGGGCCTCGCAAAAGTTATCTTGCCCATTTTAGTCTTACGCCACCTCTATCTCTTATGCATCACATTTATATTTCATTGTGTCGTAAATTAGTTTTTCTGGACTATTCCAAAAAGTACCAAGACGGTAAGATAAACAGTTTCGGATTAAATTAGATAAACTATACAGAAACACCAAATGAGTACAATACTGACTGATTTCATACATCCTAAATTCCATGTACAATTTAGAAATCATAGCCAAACAAATTATAATTCCAACTTTTTATTTCCTTCCAAAACTTCTTAATTACTGGTAAGGGCTATGAAGTCGGAGTGTCGGTTGTCAATAACTGCATGATATTCGATAGGATAGAACATTACTGAGATTATTTCCTCAAGATTTATTGTTTAAATTTCATTAACTTTTAGCAGCCAAATTTTCTAAGTTTTCCGTCTAATAACGACAAACAAAATCATAAAATCCACATATAGGAACATGTAAGAAATTTATATTAACTCATAAAACAGTGTTTTATCAAAAGGGCAATACGTCATTTATTAAATACATAGGATTGGGCGGGGTAAGAAAAAAACACTGCTCGAGCGGGGTAAAAAAAGACATACTTATATTAAACTCAACAGTGTTAAATTCAAAAAATAAAAAATATTACAACAAAATACAAGAGTATTTTAAGCTGTCTAGACCAAAAAATTATTTTTTTGGAACGGGCTATATAACATAAAAAAATTTTCTCCTAAATCACTGTTATTCATGAGCAAAAAACTTTCATTCCGCGACGATAAAATTTTTCAGTAAGTAAAAAATCTGATAAGATAGAGTGCTGTATTTTTTTCTTGTTATTCTACATGCTTTAGTAATGTAAAGTACAAAGTTTTATTTGAGTGGTCCAACTGCTTGTAATTTTTTTTATATGTTAAAAAAAAAGAAAAAAATGGGGTAAAAAAAGACAAAACAAGGGGTTAACATTTAGAAAAATTAAAAATTATTGATAAGGATTTTCATTTTAAAACTATATAATGAAATGTTTATGTATATTTTATGGATTAAAAAAATCAAAAAAAAATACTGATTCTTCAATAAAGCAATTTTTTTGTTAGTGAGCAGACGGTTTTCATGGATATCAATTTCAGCTCATTCGAAAATTTATATTTTTGACCCATGAAAATTTATTTATGTTTTTATAATGTATAACTATGCTTTACTGCACACATTTAGTATTTTTAACTCATTCATAGATTATTTTGATTTATTTTTTTACTTTATGTAAAGTGGTGTAAAAAAAGACATATATCAAATTAACATATTTGGTTTTTTAATGAGCTACAATAAATTTTGTATTAGTTTTACGTTTGTCTTTTTAGTCCAAAGAAATTTCCTGTGAGTCAAGCTTTTGTATCAGTTAACTTTTTCTGACTTTTCTTACTGCTTAATCTTAGCTAAAGTTTTTGGTAAAATACGTAAAATTTAAATATATCTATAAAAAATTTTGTTGTAGAGATTGAGTTGTGAAATAAAAAGTGTTGTACTGCTAATTACCCAAGCTGTATTTTTTTACCCTTCCAATCATGTACTTGCAGTATCCTATTAGTTAGAGGTCTGTCTTTTATTTACCCTCCGCTGTCTTTTTTTTACCCCATTTGGCGGGTAAAAAAAGACAAGGTTTTTATTTTTTTATAGATTTATACCGTTAGCTTGAGTGAATAAGCTGGCAAAATCTTAAAATACAAACAATTTAACATCATACAGTATTATTTTTTTTTATTTTTTTTGAAAAATTCAAATATTTTCTACATGAAAAATAAAAAGATTTGATTTTGTCTTTTTTTACCCCGCCCAACCCTATATTAATAATACTAGATAAATGGATTGTTATCTAACTTTAGCCTTGTAATAGCTAACTTTAGTCTTGTAATCATGAATGTACATTAATAATATTAAATATTAATTAACAATTAAGATCAATTATATTTGAAACCTTACATTACGGTTACATGATAGTTAACTTATACATAATAGGTAACTTATGTAACGTACATTGTAGCTTTTATACTATTAAAACATAAACGTTAAATGAGTACCTAATGTTAGATTATTGGCTTTTGATCTATTCACTTTAATCAACAATGAACAATAATAATTACCGATTTATTGATACGTGAATACACACATAAAAGTGATACTGTTACATTCTCAGTACCGGATTAGTCATTGGAAATACCTTTTATGTCGAATACCGTTGGGTGATCAAATTTGGAAGAAATCAAAAAATTGATTTCCAAACTTTTGAAAATATTTCATATTATAACCTAATTAAAAATACCAAAAAAATTTCAATAGTCTGGCGTTATTTCTGACAAAAAATTTTTAGTTTTATTTATATTTATTTCTCGTGTGAAATAAATATGTAATTTCAATAGTGGAGGCCCCTATAGGAATGTGTCTGAAATGCCCCTAAGTAAATCCACCTCTGGCATTGTCAATATGTAACATATATTAGGTACCTTGATACTTAAGGAGTTTCGACTACTACCAAAAAAATTATTAAAACCAGTTGAAATCAACTAAAAATACGCTGCCAATGGAGCATGGTATACACAAGGCAGGCGAGAGAGGATCCAGGGGGGGGGGGCAATTACTCTGGGCGCGGAGCTTCGATTAAGTAATTAAATAATTAATTAATTGTACAATTGGAAACTTGGAGATACTTGTAATGGTTTCGAGATATTTATTCGGAACTAGTTTCCAGAGCAGATACAATTATCTTCTTTGGAAACTAGTCTAAAAAATTGGGAACTTTGGTTTAAAAAAACATTACATAAAATGGGGAAAAATATTTGAACACTTTTGTTGTGCCCGAGGGCCCATCGTTTCTCTCGTCGGTCCTGGGTACAGTTCTCGTCTTAAATTGTGCTTATATCTTATCTCAAAATAAAATGTGTACACGGAGAGAAAATTCATAGAAAGATTGCTGTGCTCAGCACTACGTGTAAAAGGTGAACATATTCAATTTTGTACGGTAAAAATATAAAAATTATAATTAATCATAGAAAATTTAAAGGATAGAATGTTCTTTCCGTAATATTAGCTCCGTAAAATTTGTAAAACAGCACAGTAAAAAGTTCCATTCTCGACAAAAAAATATTTTTTGTTTTTCTTACAAAAATTACCATGCTGTCTTATAATATTTCAAATTCTATCTGCTAATAGTAGAAAGAAAGAAAGAGAAGGTATCAACGCTGTCACATAGCGAGGCAGGCTGCAGAAGGTATCAACACAATCATACATGAAGGTCACATACCCAGGCTGGTGTGGCAAGTAACATAGCCAGGCTGGTCACTGCTGGTGTGATGTCGTGTACAAAGAGTATTCATTAGAATGTCTTACAGGACGATAACCGTTTAATTCATCATTTTGTTACTTCACTATATTCAGTATTAGAATATATTGTTGCCAATCATTTTGTATGCATCATAAAGAATCAAAGGTCGGAAAAGATCGATTGTTCCTCAGTGCGTACAGCCCAAGCAACATAAGGTTGCGGGTCAGATGCGCAAATGAAAGAGTACGACAACAAGAATTAAGCTATAACATATATGCATAAGAGTGTGATAGAAGTTGTGTTAGCAGATTAAATTTTACCATGCTAGCACAACAATTTTTATGAAGCCATGACTAATACTTTTTACGTTTCAATTTAATAATATTTATATGATCGTAAAATATTTTTTACTATGGTCGTCGCTCGCACACGCATTATAAGAGAGCATGGTAATTTTTCTGAAAATTTATCTACAAAAATTATATGATTTTTCTCTCCGTGTAATAATTAACAATAACGCATTAAAAGTTTATAAATTATACTAGACACATCGCTTCAAACTTCACTCAAAAGTTATTTTATCCTTTTTTGCCATTTTTAATACAAGTTTGATTTAGAAACTTTCTTTACTTAAATTTATTATCGTTTACTTGAACTTAAAACACAATAAATATATAATTAATTATATTATTCAAAGTACAGGAACTTATTAATCACACTACATAATATCAACTGTAATAGGCAATGCAATGAATATGATATATGGAATGCAATATACAAGATATGAATATGAAACTGTTTAATCACAGAGTGGTGATACACCTGACACACCACTTATTCAAACATTGTGTGTAGAAATAGAATTCTCCGTGTTCCAGACGTTGACAGTGAGAACCAAGCATAGGAAAATAGGTAGGTTGATGGTAAATGGTACGGTCAGAATGGTATCTGTTTTAAGAAACATCGTAAAATGGAGTGAATTAGATAGATAATTATTAATGCTTGGAAGAAATATCTCGAAACCCTTATAGTTTCGTTAAATTCATCTGTCTGTCCGTTCGTCTATCCATCCACCACACGCTCGTAATTTCCACAACTTTCGGCATATGAACAATAAATCTTGTACACGGAGAGAAAAATCATATTTTTGTAGTTAAAATTTCAGAAAAGTTACCATGCTCTCTTATAATGCGTGCGCGATCGACGACCAAAATAAAAAATATGTGCTAGCATGGTAAAATGTTGCTTGGGCTGTACCTGTAAAAACTTCGAAGATGCCCGATCTTTTCCGACTTTCGATTCTTTATGATGCATACAAAAATGATTGCCAACAATATATTCTAATACTAAAGATAGTGAAGTAACAAAATGATGAATTAAACGGTGACATCCCCGTCCTCTAAGACAGTGTAATGAATACTGCTTGCTGCTTGTAAAACAGTCTAATGAATCAAGGTGCTTGGTCCGACCCGTCCGACCAAGTTGGTCGTCCACACCTACGGTTGGCTATGTGACTTACTATGAGTGAGGTACATTTTAACAGCTTTCACAACACACACAACCTTCTTTTTCTTTTTTTCTTTCTACTTTTAGCAGACAGCATTTCAAATATTATAATACAGCATGGTAATTTTTTTAAGAAAAACAACTAAAAATATTTTTTTGTCGGCAATGGAACTTTTTACTGTGCTGGTTTAGAAATTTTACGGAGCTAATATTACGGAAACAATATTCTATCCTTTAAATTTTCTATGATTAATTATAATTTTTATATTTTTACCGTACAAAATTGAATATGTTCGCCTTTTACACGTCGATTGTAGTGTTGAGCACAGTAATTTTTATATGAATTTTCTCTTCGTATACGATAGGTACTTGGCGATGTCACAAATTCAGAATTAACTGGGATATAGAAGAGTGGAGCTGACAAAAAGTTTTTGACGTGGAGAACTACACAGAGTTTTACAAATCACAAGAATTTCAAGTTTAGTATCTATATTAACACATTCACTGAATCACCTGGTACATACCACACTGTTAAATAACACACGAGTAAATAACAGTAGTAAGCATTGAACTATATATAGCTCTAGCTTGAATACTCTACCAACATCCATTCCAGTGATGCCAGTTGCAGCATGTACCGTTACAATACAACATTATGCAACGCAATGAACTATTAAACTTTGTTGCATTATACGAAGGGACAATATTTATCGTCAACTCTATATGTGTATATATTCTGTATATATTATACATCACACCATCACACATATATGTACATACACATACATATATAGTTAGATGATAATAAATTATTACTTTTGAAGTTTAATTAAATGTTTGATAATGGCTACGTGTGTGCGTTTCAATTGTCAAATTCACGTGTGCCCTTTCACGCACTTCACTTATTACTACCTCGTACCTAAATATGACTCTATCTGTGTCCTGTATGCACAGCACAAAGTACAGTTATGTGTAAAAAAAAAAAGAGATTATAACATTGATACGAGTTCCGTGAACGTAATAAGATTTGAGAGTAATTTCAAAAAGTAATGGAAACAAATCAACAAAATAATATAAAATCGAGTAAAATTTTCAATAACTACATCGCATCAGAAAAAATCGCCCCAATGCGACATTACTGTGTGAGTTTTTTGAGAGTTGCCATTTTGATTACAGCCAAACCGTTGATTTAATCGAAAAATTGTTCAAATAAGAGTTGTAGATATCGACGGGCGCAACCGATTGCTACAGTCAGGAGCTTTATATCTCTTATGGTTTTCGAGCTATGATATAAACTTATAGATTTTTAAATGAGACTATATATTAATTTTTCGATACAACTGATCTAATGCATTAATTAACAACATAAATGAGGAAAAAAATTTTTTTACCCAAGTTTAATTTTTGAATTTTTTTAAAATTTATCAATTAGGCGGTAAAAATATGCATATGTACTTGACGCTACTTCAACCAATAGTGTTCTTTTTGGTTACATTTCTATTACATCCAAGAAAAGAACCTTTCCCAGTACCATTTCTATCATAAAAATTTGACTGTAATAAAAATGGCAACTCTCAAAAAACTCACATGGTATATGGTAGAGCTAGTGGTGAGACTGTTCTTGTGAACGCTGTTACTAAAAACCCACTTATAACCAGGGTCGGTGAAAGGAGGGTCAGGTGCGGCAATTGCTCGGGAGACCGCGTCTAAAATGGGGGCTCGAACCCTTGGCTAGAGGCTCGGACAAAGTGAGAAGAGGTTCTTTTTTGCTCTTCAACTGTATTTTTGGGGAAAAAAAATGCAAAAAATTTGTTATTGTGCCGTCATTTTTCTTGCCGGCCCTGATATATCAACAATAACTGATGTATCGGTTGTCAAAATAGTATATCAATTAGGGGTTTCGTTATAATTTCTCATGATCGTTAAGTTATTTGAGAGGTAAATGGTAACACGAGAACACCAGTGACGAAGCCCCAAGTCAACGCGCAAAACTGTCAACAAAAATCAAGAATAGTAAAAGACGAGAAAAAAAAAAGCAAAAAAGTTTCAAATTTCTCCCCAAAAACATCGCTGACGAACAAAAAAATTTAATAACCGATTAGTGTTACAGTTGACAATATGGACTCCTTACTACTGCATCTAAGTCCCTCTAATTGGTTTGTGGCTCATGGAGTACCGTTTTTGTCTCCCTTTGGCCGGTCTCTGCAGAACACACATACCTCTTAAGCCAAGCCCAATAAATACATAAGTACACACTGAGAAAAAAATACGGTAATTTTTAGGGAAATTTCTAGTAAAAAATTATGGAGCTCTCTGCGGTCATAAGTGACAGGCAAAGGAAAAAGTACAATGAGTATAGTAAAATTTACCCTATGACTCCTTTAACTTTGACTGCACAGTAAAAATTACACTGTGACTCCGTAAAAATTTCGGCGCTGTACAGGAAAAATTCTACTCTCTTACCGTATTATTTATAAGGTTTTTTTTTTATATTTATTAATAAATAATTGAATTAAAATAGTTTAAAAAGATATTGATAGAAGGGTAAGGATTAAAATCAAATTATTAATATTGAAAAAATGTTCTGTGGTTTTTTTATTATTTGTGGAAAAACATGTTTCAATAAATATCAATACATATAAAAAACATACAACAATTAAAATAAAAAATAAACAACAATTCATGAAACACAAATAACAGTTCTTTGTTTTAAATGTAAAGTCGATAAAATAGTTTATTACAGAAAAAAAATAGTAACACTCCACTTAGTGTACATCCACTCACTACCATGGTTCGCTGCTACTGAACTGGTAACGGTCACACAATGAATATTTTTTACTACAAACTAAATAACATTCCGTGTGATCATCTAAAAATACTTCTAATAATTTTTTTGCAATGCACCAAACTCGACATTATGTGGATGTTACACACAACTGTTTATCGTCAGTTGTGTGTGATGCTTGTGTGAGAGAGATGCTGAAAGACAGGTTTCAAGGAGAAAATAGAAATAACAAATAGCGTCTAACTTTCAGCTTAGTAAAAATTACACTGTAGCTCCGTTAAAATTCTTCTATGTCTAGTATAATTTTACAAAAATTAAGTAAATTTTCCTGGAATCCACTTAAAATTTTACTAGCCCGAGCTGTATACGAAAAATTCTTAAGCTGTATAGGAAAAATTTTCAAATGAATCGTAAAAAATAATGTTTAAAAGGCATTTTTTATTTTTTTGCTTGATAATTTCCTACCGACTGGTCCTGGTTTACCGGAGGCAGCTCCGTAATTTTAACTGTAATTTTTTCTCAGTGTACCTGTTCTGTACCGTAGATAAAAAACAAATAACAATATTTCGAATTTTGTTTAGAAAAATAAATAATTAAGACCGTGTTCAAACCGACTGTTAAGTGTTTAGTGTTAAGTGATTAGTTGCAAGTAAAACATTTTAGTAAAAGTAGAATGCATAAGTGTAACAGGGAAAAATATGACAATGTTAGTAGGTATGTTAAGAAATAAAGATAAATAGCCTACAAAAATAAATAGCCTACAAAAAATAAATTATTGTGTATTGGTATAATATGGTCTGTGCTACTAATCAGTAATCACTTAACATTAAATACTTAACAGTCGATTTGAAGACGATCTAAAGCAGACAATAATGCCTTTCAAGTTCTTCTTTTTTTATTTTTATATCAGAATTCATTACCACTCATTATTAATATGGAAATATTTTTGGCTATAGTTGTACATGATATAATGATCACTCACGCGTAATATATAATATGTGAGTAACATTAAATTTTGTTACTAATTAAAAAGGGTAAAACATAGAATTTCAATATTTGGTCTATCATTTCAATTTCAATAGAAAAAATTATACTATTGATTTGAATAACTATTTGGAAAACTGTAAATAATAACAATTTTATTAACTTTCGGTAAAACTAACATTTTGAAAATATAGTTAAACAAAAATAAAATCGTAATAGTGATGATAATTTTCGCAGTAATGAATAATAGCATGTACAAATGTACATGTTAAGACAAGGACTTAAACTTTAAGTAGATACAGAATAATGGGCAATTTGACTAATTTTGGGAAACTTAATACTGATGAGCAAAATTAGTCTTGGTCTTGCATTTTTTGCAAGACCAAGACCAAGACCAAGGCTATGTATACCAAGAGCAAGACCAAGTCCAAGACTATAAGTATGGCTGCAAGACCAATACCAAGACTCAAGTAAGCAAGACCAAGAAAAAAGGAAGACTCTTGCTAAACTATTTAAATCGTCTGAAAGTATAATTAATACCGTAAAGAGAGAAAATTCTGATATTAGAAGGAAAAAATTCGCTAATAAAAAAATGTAAGAAAGTGCAAGATTTTTCAGTAATACCAAGACGAAGACCAAGACCAAGATTGCACTTTGCAAGACCAAGACCAAGACTCAAACTGCTCTAGCAAGACCCAGACCAATATTCTTAATGTAAGAACAAAACCAAGACCAAGACTGCGAAGTCTTGGGCTGAAAATCGTTAGAAAAAATTAATTTAATATTTGTTCTCAAAATTTGCGCGAAAACGTTCATCAGCTTCAATTACGTCATATTCTCTAGATAGCAACAGGTGTCATGTAACTAAGAAAAAAACTGTTTATTTTTCTTATAACTAGGAAAAAAAATTGTTTATTTTTAAAAAAAAATTAATTAAATTCAAATTAATTTCCATAGTTATGTTTGGTAGCCGGAATTTACGTTGCGACCCTAGCGGCGACAGTGTTGAAATTAAAAAGAAAGCAACGTCACAGCCCATTTCTGCTGACGTAATTACAGCCCATTTCTGCTTATGTTTTTCTTTGATACTGTAAAATACCCCATTGAAGACACGAGTGGATGAAGGGGTCATGTAACATTTTTTATAATTTTACAATAGAAGCCTTTGAAAGTTTTGATTTACATATACTTCCCATGCAATAGCATGTGTTTATTATTGAATTTTTACAAAACTACTAGGCGTAATGAAACCAAATTGTAAATCCAAAATTTTGTAAAAAATTACTTTTTGAAAAAACAACTTTATCCACTTATGTCTTCAATTGCTTGAATAAGAACTTTCAAATACCCATTTTCTTTGCTGAAAATTTACAAAAAAAAAAAAAATAATAATAATAATAATATTCCATTCCAAATTACGTTTGTTTTCGTTCGCAATATCTATGTAGACGCACCTTTATCAAGTAAGTTTCTTTGTTATAGCAATATCTGGACGCACCATTATCAAATAAATATCTCTGTTATGTGCAAAATAAATTCGATTTTATATTGCAAACCTCTTACTAGAATATAGAATATAAACTTCTATTTTAACAACAATATAATAATTTAAACAATTTTCATATTAAACATCTGTTTTTCTCGAAATGTCAAAATGTCAATTTTCTATATAAATAACTTCATGTCAAAACCGGGGACAGTGTTACGTTTAAAAATGATTAAATTTTACAAAATACGTAGGAGACAGACAAGACAAACCCTTTTATAATAAATTAATTATATATGGGAAAATTGTAGTGAAATATTCTTGTCGACAAAATTGATAATATCAACAAATTTATGATTTTGATGACAGCAGCGGGCGAGGCACATTGATTTGGGTATTCTCACAGAGATAAATTAATTTTGTTTATCATAATTTCACTTGCAGGCAAATATGGATAAATTTCGGTAGGTAAGGATAAATTCCGAAATAATTGGCGTTTTTCACATACAAAAGTTGAAAGGGTTAATATTGCCTGAAGCAATTCAATCATACGCATAGCTGGTCCATACGTATAGTAAAATTAGCAATTTAAATAAATCTATTGGATACTTTTTAATCGTGCAGAAAATTTAATGAGCGAAAATATTAAATTTTAGTACTATTTTTTTTTAATACCTAAAGGGGAAAGTAATTAAATATTATGGTTAATTTTAACTTTTTTATGTTCGGTCCGGTGATTCAATGAATAATATTTTAAAGATGACGAGCACCAACGAGGAGATTTCGTAATTAACTTAGTATTTTACTAAAAGAGTGAAAAATTGTCGATTTCAATTACTTTCTATACTAATGTAGTATTTACAGTTGTGGAGTATTTTACTAAAGAAGTATTGAAAATATTCTCTTGGAAGTAAACAATAATTGCTGGTGTACACCACTTTGGAGTATTATACTAAAGTAGTAAGAAAGAGAGTAAAGAAAGCCAATATATACTCCTACCCACTAGGAGGAGTATGTAAAAGAGTATCTTTAAAAAACATTGATGACCTGCATTTTTGTGCCTTCTTTTCGGTTTATTTTCGTAATTGAACATTTTTGGGGGTTTTTAATTAGCTGTTATAATATGGTAATAAAATAATATTAAATATTACAGTCAGTTTCCGATTATAATTTGGGGGCAAATTAACCAGGCTAAATGTGAAAAACCAAGCCGCTGCATGCGTATCTTAATATTTTTTTTTCTAAATAATTTTTAAACACAATTAGAGTCAAGTAGAGAAAAAGAAAAATGATTAAAAAGTAAAGGAATTAGAGGCATCAGAGGATTCTATTTCACTTGGTACAATTATTATTATTTATTCATTTTTTTTCTCTATTTCATCTTGTTTCCACCGTTTTAGTTTGCTTTTTACCCAGCCTG
Source organism: Brachynemurus nebulosus (assembly GCA_035578155.1). Lineage (NCBI taxonomy): Eukaryota > Metazoa > Arthropoda > Insecta > Neuroptera > Myrmeleontidae > Brachynemurus > Brachynemurus nebulosus. The sequence continues at coordinate 14,383,526 of JAPWDM010000009.1, read as the reverse complement.
GTTTTTTGATTTTTTTTTAATTAACTTTTTTATGACTAAATTTTTTTTCAATTTAATTTTGGATTAACCAAGATTTTGATTTGTCCGTTCTTGTTCTCCCCATTACTGCACCGAGTAATCGGTGTTGACTATATTTTGACAATACGGATGGTGTTTTTAATGAAGATAATACGTCTGAGTCTATAGTACGAACTGCTTAAGATAGAAAAGATAGGTGTGTATACAATCAAGCTTTTTAATTGGGGGTGGGGGAGGGGTAATGTGCACCATATAGGAAAAATTATAGAGATAATTTTTTTTATTAATTTTCAAAATTTTCAGAAAAAAAAGAAATTAAGAAATTAAAAATTTGTTCTCTGAAGATTTTTTGTTTATAGTGGATGCCACGCAAATTATAATTTTTAACTTTTTCTGATAAAATTTTTATGTTACATCACACATTTCTAATAACTAAAAGAGTATTTGGAGAAAACTAAAGTAGTTGAAACTACAGAAGTATCTTGTGAATCAGCTCTCCGAGCAAAACTAATGTGGTAAAATACTAAAGTAGTATAATACTTCATTAGTTCTAACTAAAGTAGTTTACAAAACTAAAGTAGTAAATTTCTCTGATTTGGTGCTCTTCAGCCTAAATGTAGGAATCATAATTATACGAAAAGATTAATTATCAGTTTAACTAGCAAGTGGTGATAACCTATTACTTGGGTCAACATTTAAGATATTTTTTACTCCGGCAAAATTCCTCATTCCCACGCGAAAATAGGAAAACCATTTTGAGCATGTGCATACATTACACCAAAATTATTATTATTCTTTGCGAGTTCTGTATAATTATTACACTTACATACTTCCCATTGAGTTTATAACAATGTTTTGCGCGAACGATGTCGCGGGTACGGCTGGTTATGATTAAAATGATTACAATATTTTTTATAATTTTCTATGGTAAGCCTTGAGAACGTAAGATAAGCCTTGAAAACAATAATTTATATAATTATATATCACAGACTGTAGCAGGTGGGAATGCAATAAAGAAAAGGGTTAAAGGAATGAACTTTTTTAACCCTTAGCTTTTGAATAGGTTATTCTGTGTTTACACAATATTAGCGACCCGTCTCGGCTTCGCACGAAAGTTGATATTCTTAGTTGAAATGTATTAATTAATATACGTGTTTTTAAAACTCTTTACTTCAACGACGGAAACTGCTTAGCTGGGGAACACAATTTTAACATACCGTCAAACGGGACTATTTGAAAACGGTGCGGCTATTTGGAACAAAAAAAAGAAGACTTAAACTCTTAAAGAAGAGTTTTAAAAAAACTTAAACTCTTAAAGAACATTCCCTATTAAAGACGCATTAACGTTATGAATCGTTCAGAAATCGAACAGATATAAGAGCTTAAATCTTTTTTTTTTTTTGTTCCAAATAGCCCCACCGTTTTCAAATAGCCGCGTTTGACGGTATATCGTTTTCACGAATTAGGTATTAGTTTTCAGCGACAGCCAGAACCAAATCAGCCTTACAGAGACTATCAAAAAAAATTTCTATCACAATCCCAGGCTCAAATCTCACCGTAACACTCACTAATAGAAATTCATTAACACCAAAAATTTTAATCCGTACAAATATTTTGTCATTTTTGCCTGTATTAATATCCTGTATTTTATAATCGCATTAAATAAGTGATAAAATAACACAATTTATTCAGTAATAAAAACTATAAAATTTTTTCGATATTATCTATATATTAATAATTAATTATATTTATAACAAAAAATAATATTAAACTGTAACTGCATATATAAACGAATAAAATTGCAATGGATATTGTCCATATAAGTAGATATGGTATGTACCACAGGGTATTAAAATATAATATAAAACCTCTCAAATTAAAACTATACACAAAACACGCATGAACAAAATGCCCACTAGTTAGTACACTACAAAGCTTACTATGCCACTTATAAATGTACGTAATCAAAAAATATTAATTAATTTTTGTAATAATAATAATTAATTAATTAATTAAATGATAACAGAATGGACGATATATGATACCAAAATACGATACATATATGGTATGTATGTCACACATACCGAGTGTATCTAAAAAAATCTAACAAAACTCTAAAATCTAAAGCTCAGCTTATTTTAGCATGGATTAGGTTGTGACGTTCGGTGACTATCCATCTTTTAGGTAGTCATTAAAATTTAGATTGTAATTTTGAAAAATTAAGGAACAAAAAAATAAATAACATTTTTATTTTAGGTATATTTTAACTTTTCCCAGTAGGAAATTGTCTTAATGAGCTTGATTTTCAAAAGTCCAAATTTTGACATTTTCCCATGTTTTGAGTGCCTCAAGATACGTATATCCATACATTCCTAGAATTATCATTTTTTCTTTTTTCAAAAATAAAAAATTATATTGACTCCGAACTGGTTGCTGTACGTACGCGGAGAGAAAAATCATATAATTTTTGTAGATAAAATTTCAGAAAAATTACCATGCTCTCTTTTAATGCGTGCGCGATCGACGACCAAAGTAAAAATTAAATTATACCATGGTAAAATTTAATGTGTTAACACAACTTCTATCACACTCTTATGCATATATGTTATAGTTTAATTCTTGTTGTCGTACTCTTTCATTTGCGCATCTGACCCGCAACCTTATGTTGCTTGGGCTGTAACTGTAAAAACTTCGAAGATGCCCGATCTTTTCCGACGTTCGATTCTTTATGATGCATACAAAAATGATTGGCAACAATATATTGTTACGTTTACTGCTTACAGCTTAGCGCTTTGGTGTGTATTAGGAATACACGCCAAAATATTCAATTGCAATCACAAGTTTTGTATCAATTGTTGCCTTGTACAACTGCAATCAATGAAAATAAAAATACTTAGGTAAAATGTTTATTATTTCTGAAACATCCTGTCAGATGTAGGTTAAGTTTTACGTGTGTATGTATAATAAAATTTGTAATTGGAAAATGTGCATTTGAAAGTTTGATTTTAATTGTTTTAGAGGATTCATTATTATAGTACGATAATAGAATTTAGTGTTATTATCAACATAGACTGATCGTGAAATTGCATTTTGCCAACGATAATAATATTATTTCATAAATATTAATTTCAGAGATTATTTTTTAGCTTGAATCAAATTATAATTTAAATATTTTATAGATATATTATTTATGCATAGGTGTTTGCTGTGAAGAGATACCTCAAATATTTATTACAGTAAAGTAGGTGATATATATATATTATTTTTAAAAATTAATACGTAATTCAATAAATCATAGATTATGAAATTTCGATTAATTAAATTGAGAATTATGTAACTTTGACCATGTATACAATTTTATATTATACCTACAACATCTAACAAATTTATTGTTAAAGTGACATTTTTCGCATAGAGGATCTTAAATGTTGTCTCATTTCCATCATCATTTGGAACAAAATTTGTTCGTGTAATATGAAATGTCGTTTTTCGACCACTTGGTCCACCATGTGATTTATAAAAATATCAACACTTTCTAAGGCATTAGAGGTACGTTTAAAAGACATTCTTTAATTTTAAGGAGGGAGTTCACGCCAGAAACGGCTAATAAACTAATTTTTTTCGAATTTCGTTTTTTGTTTTTATTTTGTTCTGTGGTTCTTTAGAAACATGGTGATAAATAAAACATGGCCAAAAAAATTTTTTTTCCAAGTAGATAAATATTTATTTGTGAGCCGCTGCACAGCCATGTTGCTGCTCCTTTGCAGACAACGCTCTCCCCCACCCCCTCGCGATTTGATCAGTTATATTTAGTTTTGGTGTGTACCTGAGTTATAGTATGCACTGAGATAATGTTCTTTTATTTGTACGACTTTGTAGACGTTTTAATAAACAGTGAGTAAACCGCTTCTTTTGTTATTATTTTTGTTTTTTACCGTTTCTCGAAACTTGTGTTTTTCCCGACAAGAAAATCATATCTCAAGTTCTAGAAAAGATAGAGACTTAATTTTTTTTTATTTTGTTCATAAACATATTGCGCATAAAGTGGAGTATGCTTTTTCTATTTGAACAATTGTAACTATTTTTAAACATTTTTTTCTAATATATAAGAAGATTTATATATTTCTATAATTTCTTCTCTTTTATAATTTTTAGAAGTTTGGGATTACAATTTTATAGTTAATTTTTAAAATTACTTGAAACCCATACTCAGCTTTATGGACAGGTCCATTAGGAATAAAATTATGAAAAAATATTTAAAAAATATTCCTTTTTTTGAGATATGCCGTTCCTTGTAAACGCTTAAAAACTTGTGAAAAAGGGCCCCCTCCCCTCACAGGGAAGAGTAATGAATATTACAAAAATAAAATTTTCTATTTGAAATCCTCCCTGATTTGAAAAAAAATTTCAACAAGCAAAATAATCATAAATAAAAAAGTTGCTTTTTTATTTGAACTCCTCCCTTAAGCAAAATTATTATGTCGTGGAATCTTTCCCGCTATTAGTTGGAATAATATTAGTCGTGTAATATGAAATGTCGTTTTTCGACCACTTTATTTACCATATAGATCATACATCAGAAAAATATCGCCATTTTCTTAGGCCTTAGAGAAATGTTCAAAAGTAATTATTTAATATTAAATGGAATTATTATACCGTGGAACCAGTTCCGCTATTAGTTGGAATAACATTTGGTCTTGTAATATGAACTGTTGTTTTTGGACCACTTTGTCTACCATGTAAACATGTAATTCATTTTCAGATTAATACCGACACTTTCTTAAGCATTAGAGAAATGTTGAAGATCCGTTCTTTAATCTCAGATAGAATTATTGTATCTTGGAATCATTTTAGCCATTAATTTGAATAACATTAATCGTGTAATATGAAATGTCGTTTTCCGACCATTTATCCCCACCAAGTTAGCCCTACCATTTTTTCTTTCGAACAAAAAAGGCTGCGCCGAATTGTACTAGTTATGCGCTATCATGTACCCTAAATAAAAAAAGCTAAACCTCAAAATTTGCTTTTTTTTATATACTTAGCCAAAAACGATTTTTGAGCCGAAAGTTAACCCTATCATTTTCGATTTTTAAAACATAAAAGGTTGTGCTGTATCGTGCTCGACTATTCTTGTTTTTAAAGCAAAAATAGAAATTATTATTATTTGATAAATTATATGAAGAAATTTTTATGAAAATATATAGTTGGTTTGGTATGATTCGGCCAATCCACTTCGACATAGAATCCTCTTTTAATTCTTAATTATTTTATCTCTTTTAAACAAACCATATAGAAAATTGTTTTTGTCTCAAAATGCCGGACTTTTTACTGCCAGTGATAAGTACAATAGATAAGCTTACAAAAAAAAAAAAAAAAATACAAGATCCCAACACTGCCATATAGTTGGCAGTCTAAAAATTTCTTTTAAATTGAAAATACTTTTATTCGATTGGGAATCATTTGGGAAAATTTAGGAATTTAATTTTTTTATTTAGGACATTATAATTAGTGAGTAATTAATTAGTCTTTTTTTAGCGTATAGTTAGCAGACATGAAAATAAAAACGCCACTGACTAATATGGCGGCAAAATTCAAACACTTTTGTATGTTAAAATTATGAATTATTTTTCGAACTCTACTTCATTAGTATGTTGTATATTTACATTTTACATAATTTTATTGACGGAAAGTATGAATTGAAAAGTTATGTTACTAATGTAGTACAATTCGAAAAATAATTCATAATTCTAACATACAAAAGTGTTTGAATTTTGCCGCCATATTAGTCAGTGGCGTCAGTCATTAAATATATTGTACATGTAAAATCGTAAACAGAAAAATCGGCATAATTAATTAATTATGAATTCCCAAATGGTGTGATTAATTTTAATGTTCTTCCCAAACTATTTACTATCAAATAACGTAAAATTAAATATTTTTTATTTTCATGTCTGCTAACTATACGCTAAAAAAAGACTAATTAATTACTCACTAATTATAATGTCCTAAATAAAAAAATTATATTCCTAAATTTTCCCAAATGATTCCCAATCGAATAAAAGTATTTTCAATTTAAAAGAGATTTTTAGACTGCCAACTATATGGCAGTGATCCCAACATTAAAAACAAGTGAACCCTAGGAATTTACAAAATATAAATTATACTAAACTATGTTGATAAAATTGAACATTATACAATTATACTGTACTTCCAGAAATTTGTCACAGATGGCAGCACTTGTACCAGTGAATATGTACATATCACAGGATTTTAAGCCGCCATATTACAGGACGAGTTAACTCGTCTTAATCATTTAAAGAGTTATACATATATAGACACAATATCAGAAATTGTTTATCTGTATATTCTTTACTTCATCTCTATGACTAGTATTAGAACCGGAAATTAATCACATATTTAATAATATCAATATCTATCATCTGCTGAGATAGAATGAAATACAGAAGAATTTTAATGTCTATTTTTATTTATGAACGTTCAAAGGCCATTTGAAAGTCAGTTTTGTTTCATTTGTATACAGACAGGTATCTGGTTTTAACTAAATAAACATTGGATACAAGTTATTAACAAATTAACAGTCAGTACTATAGGTGTAACTACAGTGCTGGTGATGGAGAAACGTTGGGACACGAATTGGTAAATTTAAAAATAATATTTATGTTTCGTTAATGAACGAACATGTGTTAAATTTCCGTCAAGTTCTCTATAAAAAGGATGTGTCTATGATATAAACAGACATAATCTATCCAGGGGCGTAGCTACCGCCGTATCAGACGTATCAATGATACGGGGCCCCCGGGCTACAGAGGCCCCTAACGTGTGTAAGCAAAAATGAGTAAAATGTTATCCACAATGTCACTTAATCTCGTGCTTCCCGGGAAAAACACATATAAATAAACTGTCATACGGGCCTATAATAGAGTTTTCACTTCAGAAATGACTAAAGTCAAAAAAGCGACCCCTTTTTTTGCCGGGTTAAGCGTGCGCCCAAAAGTTGACAACATGGGTAACTTCAAAAATGAGACTTCGATGGGGCAGAAACGGCTATCAGACTTGTCAGTATTGTCTATAAAGGCAGAAATTTTAAAAAACTAAAACTGTCTTCAGCTATAGATGATTTAATAAATCAATTTGCCGGAAAAAAGGCAAGAAAAGTCTATATTTAACTTGAATTGTTTGGCTAGGCTCAATTTCTAGGAGGAAGCGATAACTTATAATCAATAAATATTTATTTTAATTTAATGCAAGCATTTTTGTTTCTTTTGTGAAAATCTTTACCCTTCATTTGAGCCCTCCAACCAATTTTGATACAGGGCCCCTCCAAGGTATGCTACGCCACTGAATCTATCTATGATACAAACAGACAAAATAGAAATTCTAAAATAATTTTTTAAAATATTTTATGATTAATAGTAATTAGTAAATATGAAATAAAGATAATTCAATCGATAAATTTTCAAAACGTCCAAATCAAAATTTTCACTTAGTTATTAAAAATTCTAACTTTACAACCGATAGTAAACGGTGTGGTAGAAAATGTGTAAAAAATAATGAGGTGAATGGAGTTTGTAATAGACAAGGGGTCAGAGAAACGGGCGTTACTATCATGGGTGTCACTTCAGTTTTGTTACCGGGGTGGCAAGAGTTATCAGGGGGGGGGGGGGTCTGGAGGGAAAATTTTTAAAAACTGTCCTAAAGTTTTTTGAAGCTTTTCAGACTATTTTTACAACAATTTAATTACTAACAATTTATCCTAAAATAAATTTTCTTAATGACTAAATTACAAGTAAACCTTAATTAAGCCACTAACCACTCTGCACGCATTTAATGTGCCTTATTTCATTTCGTAAGGTCTACTACTCAAATATTTCTATCTAAGTTTATGATTTACAAGTTTTCAAAACACATGCTATCTTTCTGTGCTAAACTAACAATAAGCATGATTAATGGAGAATCGATAAAATCAGAAAAATTTCCTGTTGTAGATTTGTATTTTTCAATTTTGGGTATTTTTAAATTATTGAAATTTTTACTTTAAAATTCTGGGGTGGCAAAATACTGGGCTCAACAATTTTGGGGTAGCAACTGCCACCCCTTGCCACCTCCGAATTACGCCTATGGTTACTATTGATATATAAAGAAGCTTACTTTTTCAAGACTGGAAATAAAAATTAAACCAAAATTAAACAAAAGCGTGAAAGAAAAATTATGTACATATCACAAAAAGTAAAGCATCTAAGAGATTTTAAAATTGCCCTTTGCACAAATATGGCATACTTTAACGGCATCCTTCCTACGAGGCAAGAACTATTTTTATTAAATTTTTATTAAGCCGATAAATATATTATAATTATTATGGATATTATTAAATACTGATAATTTTGAAGTTTTCATAATGTTTTAGAAATTCAATATTTTGACGTTTTAGTGCCTATTTTTAAAATTTTCGTTCTAAAAACGGCCTTAAGGTGTTCTTTCTTTAGAAAATGCAGCTTTTAATTTCTAATTGCCTAAACTGGATTGTGTTCGAGTTTGCCAAGTTCACTTTAACTCATTTTTACTAGCTACACAACCAATTTTGTTTATCTACATGATACAAGATTACCTGTCGTTTGAAAAAGAATACACTGTAAAGTATTGCGTTGTCCGGAAACTTTGTATCGATTTTTAAGAAAAATTCAAAGGCCACATTTTTATCTGCCGATGTTTATTCGGTTATGATTGTGGTTTTTTGATATTTTTTAGTATTGACTTCTGGTAATTCACGTGTCATATAACGAGAGTTGTCCTCTAACAGCATATTGATTTGGTCATCATCAGGAGTGAAGGGTCTACCCGAGCGTTCTTAGTCCTTACGATTGGAATCACCAGCTATAGACTTAGCGTACCACTTGCGCACAGTTCTCTTTTCGTAAACAGCGCATACGTCATTTGTTACTTACGTAGTATTTTCACCTTTTCGATAACAGAAGCTACAAAATGTCTCCAGAAGATTATAAAATTGACACAAAGCAAGTTAATTTAAACAATTTTTTTCTAGCCAACAATTTTTAACCATCTACCTAACATTCCGGATAACTCAATATTATATTAACACGTAGAACATTTTTTCTGAATCATCCTGTATACATGGATGAACACATCGATCTATATGAAGTGAAAATGTGAAATGTTTGTAATGTTTAAGTTCTGTGCTGTAATAACTCATCTACTTTTTAGTGAATGATTGAAGAACGACAACACTGAAGGGAGTGAGTCAAATAAGATGATCGTCACCGATAACGGAATTGTCACGCTGTCATGGACTTCTGCTATACACACACCAGTCGAAACTAAGCGACACGACGCAGACTTCCAGCCAGCCGTTCATTCAAACCAATCACAACATCAAAATTCAATTTAAAAATTAACTATTATTGCACATAAATGCATTTATTGTACGCACTAATGGATTCAAAGATATTAAATTACTTAGAGGGCGTTCAATTCCCTACATACGCAGTCATACTATGTACCAAGGAGGCACATTCTTATTTTTGTATATATATTGTGTATTGTATATGTACATATTTTGTCCCCCTCCTGTTATTATCAATATTACTCTATTTACTCTTACTGTTGCCAATGTATGTGCGTCGACTGCTGTCAAGTCTGTTCCTTTTCCAGTTATTCATTAGCCTTAATTTTAATTACGTTTCAATATTTGCTCTTCTTTTGGTGTGCGTCACCATTAAGAAATGAATCATCATCGTTCGCTCTTCTGTTTGGAAACTAAATTATTATTTGCTAATAAAACTGCTCAAGTTTCAAATTTAATAAAATGTGCAAAGAAGTAGCATCCTTCTGGATGATCTTGTAGAAACTTGAAAGAAAATTTTCTAGCCAGTTTATATATTTCTAAGTCGAACTCAGAAATATTGACTAAAATTAATATAAAACTAGCATCAGTTATTGCTTGGAGATGTTTTTGAACATACGGATACGAAACAAAAATGATACTTAAAATTCGTGACGCAGAATATGATATTTTTTCTACGACTTTTTTCCCTTTTGATTTAAATTGAATAAGTATAAATTTTAAATCAAATTTTTAATTTATTTCTAGTTTCATTAAATCTTTGTATAATATGCATAAAACGATCAAAACAAAATACTTATATACTACTTTGTTTACTTGCACGTTACTACGGAACATATATTAAATTAAAACTTGATAGATAGGTTATTCACAAAACAATCGCAAACACATTGAATAATGGTTAATACTGTGATTTCATTGGTCAAAAAGATATTGAGTAATGATCATTTCTCCACACCTTAAAATAATGCCTAACTTTCTCAACAATTAACAAATATATAATGATTGTGTTCTTCAACAGGAGTAGAAAACAAACATTCAAAACTACAAAAAAAAAATTGTTTTAATTTTCCCCCATATCATCTCTATTACAAACGGCGTCGAAGTGAAGGCCGCAAAATAGAGATGTTAAACGGTAACAACGACAACTCCGGTCCAAGACATTTGAAACAAAAAAATCGACATGTTATTAGGAATTGTGTTGCGCATTGTGCAAACTAGAATCAAGGCGAAATTCTGAAAAATGTAGATGTGGTCCTTTTTTTAAAAAAAAGTTACGTTTTGAAGCACAAAAATGTGTCTATTGTGTCTATTGAATAGAAAAAAGTAAAACCTTATTAAGTGGTTACTCATGCAAGGTAGTGAATACTTTTATGGTATTACTTCATTTTACTTGAATAAAAAAAAACCTTTTACTTAAAAATAATTCTTGGAAAAAATAAAAACGTTCAAGTATTTACTTACAAATATTAACTTTTACTTGTAAGTAAACACTTGATTTTGGAGAATTATAACAAACGTCAAATTACTTATTGATTTAAGTCATTGCTTTTATTTTTATTCAACTAAAAATATGAGTAAATACTTCCACGTTTCCACATTAAGTAAATACTGGAAATTATTTGTGTAAGTAAACTCTTTATTTAAGTATTCACTTAGGTATGTTTTTATTTAAGTAAGAACTTAAAAAATATGAAATAAAAGTGAATACTTCCTTTTATTCAATAGACCAATTGATTTTAGTTTGCACACTGGGCAATACTACATTAATAAATACAATCAATGAAGATTTAGCCCAATAAGTAAATAACTTACTTTTTGAGATAATATATCAGTGTTACCGCATCAAAATAAGTCAGTTTATGACAACCCTACGCGCGCAAAGGAAAGGGCCCCTCTCTTTCTCTTACTTTGTTTACAAATTGTAAATATGTAAGTTCCTCCGGAACCGTTCGGATTTCTTATTCATTTTTATTTTTACGTTTTGCATTAAAAATATAAATACCCCTGTCGCAGCATCTGCATAACATAGCGAATTTCCAAATTTTGGGGACTGGCGGATCTCATCTAAGAACTGTACCTATTTAAAATAGTTTAGCTTTCTAAGAGTAAAAGATTTTTTAAAATCGGCTGGGTAATTAGTTTTGATATTTTTGGAACCCAAGAACCCGAACGGACTTTGTGCAGCATAGTTGTATCCATCTAAAATAATTTAGTTCTCTAACAGTGAAAAAATTTTCAAAATCGGTCGGTTAGTTTATTTTTTACAATAATGGGAACAGTAAACCCTGGCGGAAATCATACAACATAACCTTTATTCATCTAAAATAATTTTAGTAAAAAGTTTATCCTAACAGTAAAAAACGGGTCCTAGGGATCTCATATAACTTATGGTAGTTCGTAAGGTTCTTGTGGACATCATTTAATTACTTAATGAATTCAAATACTTTAACTTACTAACGGTGAAAAAATTTTCAAAATTTTCGACATTCGCTAAAAAAATCATTGAAAAATATTTGATATGTTTCGATCAATTAATGGTCAACATCAGCAAATAAAAGTTACTAAAATCGAAGAAAAGAATGAGTTATTTGTCCGTAGAAATTAAAATACAAATTCTGAAAACGAGCAAAGAAATATTGAAAAAACTAGATCGGCAAAACATTCTGACAAATAACACTACCCAACTAATACTTGCCAATTTGAATGAAACTTAACATACTTATTAAACAGCGAAAAATATTAAATACGTGTTTTTTTATTTCGGCTAAATACGCTTTTTAGGGGTAGAAAACACCATTCAACCTCTGTAGATGAAAACAGTTATAGCTAAATATTTTTGAAACGGCATATTTTTTGAAAAAAGGGCTGAGTACCAAATTTGTAGAATTTAAAGCGATGCACTTGATAGTGACCCTGAAATCGATTTTCAAGGTCAGTTGAAAATGATTAGCCATTGCCGAACTTTGACCATATCCTGTACCTATAAGCAGTAATTTCATGTATTGACTCAATCTATCTTCAAAATTGATTTGTTGCGTTATTTTTCTAAAATAAAAAAAATAAAAACCTGACGAAATGAAAAAATAGGCGCAAATTTATAGAAAAAATTAGAAGAAAACATTTTTGTAAGTAATTTTAGAAGTTAAGAAAAGATTTAATATCACTCCAATTGTAAGTTAAACATTAACTTTATGTTATATTAGAAATTTTCAAAATTTTTTAAAATTTTTATTGCTACTCTATAGTTATCATATTAGGAATTAAATTCAACATATGATTAACTATTATTTTTCCGATTGCGATTGAGCAAGTATTTTTCAAAATTACTTCTTGATCACTTATTTTCTATCTTGCATGTGAAATTCGTTCGAATATACTTTGAACCATTTAGGGATGAAAAGTAAACTACTCCTTTTGAAAAATATTAAATGATTTTCAAATGACTTTGGAAATTGACCTCAAGGTCAACTTCAAAGTCAAGTGCATCACGAGAGTCAAGTGCTTCAAGATCATCAAGTGCATCACTTTGAACTCTATAACTTTGGTCCTAAGCACTTTTTTCAGAAAATATATCGTACCATAATCCACTTCTATGTTGATTCCTGGTCTCTTTTCCTGCGTTTCTAATATTTATGTCAATAAAAAATGTGCTACCGTAGACAAGGATGAATAGGTACGCATTCCGACTTCACACCGTATTTTTTTGTATTTATTTTATGAGTACCTAATCTTTAATATATTAAAAATTTACGCGAAGATGGTCACTTTATCAGCAGTATCCAAAAAAATTTAAAAATATCGGTGGTTTTTGAAAAATTAACAAAAATCGTATAATTTCTTCTCTATGAAAAATTGGGGTCAAAAGAGACGAGAAAAGAGTAAATGGGGACAACCCGTAGGGTCGACCAAAATTGAAATTCTAATATAAAATAATTTCGAACTTTTTGTATTTATACATTCAAAAAAGAAATAATAGGTACTTGATGATTTTCTGTAAAAATAAACGTAGAATCTAAAATAAAGTTTATATACTCCTGTCGTTTACCCCTAAGTTTATATTCCTCCTATTCTTATTTTAGTTCAAAAAATAATTTTTCAAAAGACTAAGCATAATAATTAATAACAGTGAGATTCTACGTCCATTTTCAGACTTTTGTTTATTAAATTGCGTAAAAGCTAGTAAATGCAATAACAGATATGATGAATTTATAAGGATTTTCTTGTACTACAAAATCTTAAAAATATGGAAACGCGTACTTTTTTTCGTTAATTGTGTTTTATTCTTTTGCACAAAATTTTAAAAATACTTTATTTTCTTAAGAAAGGGAGGCAACTTTAGTCACAGATATGCCTATGAACAGTTTTTGGTAATCCGGGAAAAACGAAAACACTTTTTAAAATTTTTTTATTGTTAAAATCGAAATGTTCTTTTAAAGAGGGTTAAAATTACCATATTTTATATTAAAATTTTAACACAATCACTCCCTAATTAACGAGCCTTACTTAATATTAGCAAATTGAGAAAAAACACGTCAATTAGATTTTTTTACACAGATTTTATTTGTTATATAATTCAAAAGGATATTTTAAAAATGTGTATGAATGGCTTTCATTAAATAAATTTCAATATATTTTCCATTTATTTTAACAGTGGAATGTCCTTATTAGTGGCTATACTTTCGGCTTGGAGCGAATTAGACGAAGATTTTCTTCTAAAACCAAATTTAATAATTAATTAAAGAAATAAAAAAAAATTTGTGGATTTCCTACCGTTCAAATATAATCTTTATTGTATGTAAAAATGTTATTACATTTTTTCAAAAAACTGTAAGTAAACTGTAAAATTTTCTTTACAAATATGTTAAAATAGAGAAATGTTTCCTTTTTAATTTATTTTTAACTCTTTTTAAATGATTCACTTTAAAATTTTTTAATATTTCTTAATCGAAATTTCATAAAAGAATGTGTCAAAATTTAAAAAAATTTTTCTTTGTTAAAAAAAAAAATTGAATGTGCAAAATTATTTAATATTAGAATGCTCTGATTATACAATTCTAATCATAACTGTATTGTCAATTGGATAAAAAATTACGTAAAAATATTATTGTTTGAATATGATTTAACGTAATTTTTATACGATTGAAGCAAACTCTTATTAATTTTAGGAAGGTGTAAATATAATCTAAATTCTGATCATATCACATAACAGATATCGTCGGGATTTTTTTTGTAAAAAAAAATGGAACAGAGATACATTATAAAAACATTTAACTGACAGAGAAATAGAATATAGCCGAATCGTTAAATTGGATTAAAAAAATCATGACACGCTACTTATAAAGCGGCTTTTTTCGAATTTAGCTCGCAAAAAATGAGACAGAAAAAAAAAGAATGCGAGTGCGAGTGAAATGGAGAACGACATATTTCCTAGTTTTTCTCGAAAAGTAAGTAATTTAGAGCAACGGTATAAAAACATTTTTTATGCGTTTTACCTTTTACAATGGCTTAGTGTAAAAAAAAATTTGAAAAATTGCTTAATTCTGGCAAAAAACTCATTTTGTTGACAAAAAACGCCCGGAAAACCTACTTCTGGGCATCCGACGTGTCTGGCTAACGAACTCATCCAACGATTTGGAAAATCGAATTCGCACACAAAATTTCATAAGCATTAAACGCTTCGTTCGAGAGTTATCGCGCGGATACATATATATATATATATATATATATATATATATAAATTTTAGTGAATATCATTTTCGTATTCTAGGGACCTCAAAACATATTTCTGATATGGTCTCGGGCTTAGGTCGCACCATGACACCTGGCGTAAAAGCTGAATTTCCAGTTTTGGAAATTCGCTAAAAAGAAAACCTAAGAATAAGAATTGAAGAAGTATTATAGGCGTCTAATTTTAAAACAAATACTTGAACACTGTTAAAAATTGACATGCGATTAAAGAAACGCAAGCTGAGCTTGAACCAATGTAATCTGGCCGTCGCAGGAGGTAGTTTACTCCTCCTAGAACAAATGATTGTATCTTCATGATTTTATTTAATGGATCAGAAAGACAGACATAATTTATGTTTCCCGAATGTATCTTTTGTAGTAAATAAGAAGAAGAACCCTAAAAAAAAAATTTAGAAAAAAAACTTTTTCTTATCAAATTCATTTCTTGGTACAATACTTATTGTAATAACGTTGCATTCCAACATACACAGACACAATACAAAATAATAATGACTTGCCTACATACGATCAAACGCGACCCAACCTATGCTGTAACACGTACATAAGCTCATCTACGGTTTTATTCGGTTTGGTAAAAGTATTCCTTTTGTATGCATTCATTTTATACGGATTAAGTTACACAAAAAAAAAGTTTTATTTTTTACGTTCGTTTTTAACACAGACTATTACAAAACTGTAACCTTTTATTTAACAGTCCATTAGTAAAATTCAAAATGACTGGCTTGACATTCGACTATCTGACTGTATTATGTACCGCACATATAAGTTTTAATATGAAAAGAAGGGAAACTACCACCAGAAATATATTATGTGTGCACGGAGGGTTCAAAGAAAAGATTCTCCAAGAAACCAGACGTACCGTGTGTGCCTGTTTTATATCTTGTTGAGTGTTAAAATGGTACTGTTTTCATTTATTGGAAAAGTACGCAATACGCATAATACATCGTTTCGTAAAGTGCGACTGAACGATTTTGAAGCACCCAACGTTACCAATGTGTGTTTTCCAAAATAATAATTACATGCATATGCTCAACATGGTTTTTCTATTTTTCCGTGGGAATGAGGAATTTCCCGGAGTAAAAAGTATCTTAAATGTTGACCCAAGTAATAAGATACCACCACACTAAATTTCATCAAATAGTTTTTGCGTAAAATGTGCACATGCTCATGATGGTTTTTCAATTTTCCCCTGGGAATGGAAGATTTTCCCGGAGTAACAGTTATCTTAAATGTTGGCCCAAGTAATAAGCTATAACCACACCAAATTTCATCCAAATCCGTCCAATAGTTTTTGCGTAATGCGTGCACATGCACAAAATGGTTTTTCTATTTTCCCGTAGGAATAAGGCACTTTCCCGGAGTAAAAAGTATCTTAAATGTTGCCCTAGGTAATAAGTTATCGCCACACCAAATTTTATTAAAATCAGTCCAACAGTTCTTTCCTAATGTGTGCACATGCTCAAAATGGTTTTTCAATTTTCCCGTGGGAATGGGAAATTTTCCCGGAGTAAAAAGTATTTTGGATGTTGACCCAGGTAATAAGTTATCATCACACCAAAGTTTATTAAAATCTGTCCAATAGTTTTTGCGTGATGCGTGAACAGACAGACAGACAGACAAAAATTCTAAAAATCGCTGTTTTGATATCTACATCGATAACTATTTACAGTACCAGTACAATTTTCAAAAAATATTCCATATACAGAAACGGTCTCGTTACAATTTTATTATATGTATAGATGAATATCTTATAACTTTAGGTATTATCTCAACCCGCAAGTGGAATACCGTAATAAATTTGATTAGAGGTTTTGACCAAGCCTAAATTTACAAAGTTTTATCGAAATGTTTCCTGTGATTTTTGCGTGAACTGTGGACATTGAAAAGCCACGTTATCATTTGATAATTCTATACTGTCAGATGGATTATGTTGTAACTAAAATATTACACAGTGCAAACAAATTTTATGTTATTGCGCATATTCTAAACTGAACAAAAGAGACCTGTTCAACTCCACTTGATCATCCAAAATTATATGGCAAATTCCTGAGTTTCATCAAGAATTTTTACACATCCACCTACGACACCAATAAAACACGCACACTGTTAGTCATTTACGCTGAGGGTGACGGATTTGTCGTTATCTATTTAATATAGTAGTCTCTAAGATGAAACACACATTCCTTGACATAATAGGAATACTTCAAGTTTATTTAAAAAAGAAGGAGGAGGACTGTTTTAAATCGTACAATATTTTACAATTTTTTGGGGATTATGAAACATATAATTTAGGTACCTTCAAACCGTCTAGACCCGGACACTTTGCACCAATCTTCAAAGTAAGTAGTGTCTACATTAACCTGCTACAATAAACATTTGTTCTTGATGTCATTAGAGAGAGAAAAACATCCTCTAAACAGCTGTGCCAATAAAAACTACGGATTTCAACTTTTACTATCCCATTTTACAGGATTACTATTCTCCAGTTTTTCAAAGAAATAAAATGTGTGACTAACTTAGACATGTAATTTTCGTCATAATTGTCATATTGTTTTAGTTTTGATATGTATGTGTTCAGAATTTTATCGCGCATCATTTAATGATGTTTGAAGTTATATTCGATGTATATATAAAAAAATATATGCTATATACATATATCCGTTTAGACGCGGACACGTAAGTTTATTACACTATGACCAGGATTCGTACTGGCTGTAACTTCCACCACCCATACGTTTATATTCCCGCCAGAATTACGAGGTTTATGCCTCCTTTTGGTATCATATCGCATGTTTACTTCATAGAGAGGCATACTATGTATTGACCCGTCCCCCTTCCCACAAAATGTTTTGAAGCTTTTGACAGGTTCAAAGACATCAGACGATATAAAACACTGTCCTCACCCCGACGGGAGAGGTTAGTTTGCATGTTATTACATTATTTAAGTAAGTGTCCGGCTCAAGACGGATTTGGGGTGTAGACCCGGACACTTACTAATTATTTTTTATTATTTTTTATTTTTACTTATAATTAAACAAATGGGTCAGGGAAATAACAAATAATATACGCTCTTTCTAATGGTAATACTTTTATTGGTGTTATCCATAAGGGAAACATGTATAAACATAAAATTATACCAAAAAATGTAAGAAAGTGTCCGGGTCTAGACGGTTTTACGGTACACAAATACGAAACACTTGCTATCTCAACTTTCGCTTACTCCGCCAGTCGCGTACTTTAATATATATTTGATATTTACCTTCGACTCAAAACGTTTTGTTGTCTCAGAGACAATACCATCTGAAATTGTATAGAAAATATAATTTAAAAATAATAAAACGAAGTAAACTTTACCTGCATTTTGACAGGTACATATCTCGTCTGTTTCAATTGAAAATTAACTGTATGTACTCACTCTCACCAGAGAGCAAGATTAGTAGTTAAAGTTCATTCTTCGTTGACTGGATTAGGTAAAAGAGAAATATATTTCGTGATCTATTCTTGACTTAACAAAGACTTAATTAAACTTCACTAGCAATGTAATACACCGCTACCCCGCGCACGTCCCATCTCCGCCCCCGGATTCCGTTAGATGACGTGCTATTAAGGATATTATTTATTTACCTTAAACTTATTTATCTTACAATGTGTTTGTTGTTTTCTCTCTCTCTTATCAACTATTTATTCAGTTTACCTATCTCTCTAAGCAGACACAGTTCGGGGATTTACAATATGTACACCTCTTGTTGTCTATATCTAATAATAATAGACTATTTTACTGTAGAAATCATACACTTATATATGTACACCAGCTGTATCCGCGACGTCGTTCGCGCGACGCATTGTGATAAAATCAATGAAAAGTATATAAGTGTAATAATTATAAAGAATTTGCATAGAACAAAAATTTTTGCGTAATGTATGCACATGTTCAAAATGGTTCTTATATTTTCCCAAGGGACGGAAACATTTTACAGTAATAAAAAGTATCTTATATATTGACCCAGGCAGTAAGTTAACATCAGCCTAAATTTCATAAAAATCCGTTCACTAGTTTCTGCGTAATGTGTGCACATGCTCAAAATGGTTCTTCTATTTTCCCGTGGGAATGAGACATTTTCCCGGAGTAAAATGTATCTTCTTAGATGTTGACCCAGGTAATAAGTTATCACCACAAATTCCATCAAAATGCGTTTAATAGTTTTGCAAATTTGTGCACATGCTCAAAATGGTTTGTCTATTTTCCCGTGGGAATGACATTTTCTCGGAGTAAAAAGTATCTTAGATCTTGAGCCAGGTAATAAGTTATCAACACACCAAATTTCATTCAAATCCGTCCAGTAGTTTTTGCGTGATACGTGAACAGACAGACAGACAGACAGACAGACAAAAATTTTAAAAATCGCTGTTCTGATATCTATATCGATAACTATCTAAAGTACCAGTACCAATTTTAAAAAAATATTCTATATACAGAAATGATCTCGTTACAGTTTTATTATAATTATGTATAGATATATGTACCTAAATACATATATACAATATGCCTACATATCGAAAAGGTTATGTACTTATATTTCTCGATTGCTACTAAACTCAGTAGAAATATGTCAAAGCGCCTGGTTAACCGATCGACACCCAACCAGAGAGAAGTCCGTGTAGTCTATTTACGACACATCGGGAATATGGACAGGGAAGACACGACACAGAAGTCTCTTAAGAAATTAATAAGAAATGTGAAACCGCTTCTAAACTAGTCATCGTTTGCTAAGCACATTCGAAATGCTACAATTGACATCACTGCATTAAAGGAAAACAGAAATATCATTTTAAAGACTTGGAAGAAGGTAGGGCAAGACGGGATAGTTAAACTTTAATAATAATAATAACTTAGAGTGCATGAGATCAAAAGTTTTTATAAAATATTTGTGCTATCTTTGATAACCACTCTTCTAAATTAAAAAGGCTTAACATTGGGTGTCCCACCTGTGAGACAATACGGGATACCCAACAGGATAAGACATGATGTATATAATTTCTAACCGTTCTATGCAAAAATATCCCTGTCGCAGCATCCTACGTAACATAGCGAATTTCCGTTTACATAAAAATTCGATTTTATTGGAAACCAGTTTACAGAGAATGATGGTTTAAAAAACTTTTTATGTAATTTTTCTTCATCTTTCTAACTGTGTAAAAAATGTCGGAAAAACTTTTGAATAAGTGGAAATTGTGACAAAAAACTAATTATTTTCAAGAACAAAAACCATGTTCCGGGCATCGAACGTGTCTGGCTCACGAACTTGTCCAACGGTTTGGAACTTCCAACATTTTCACCAAATTTCGTAAACCTAGGACATTTCGTTCGAGAGTTATCGTGCGGACACACACACACACACACACACACACATATATATATATATATATATATATATATATATATATATATATATATATATATATATATATATAAAGTGAATATTATTTTCGATTTCTAGCGACATCTCAAAACAAATTTCTGCCACAGTCCCGGGCTCAAGTCGCGTCATGAAAATGGCTGTAATAGCTGAATTCCATTCTGTAAATTCGCTAAAACACAATTATTTGTAAAACTGAGCGGGGGTGAAATTTGAAACAGTGTGAATATGCTTCAGAATTTTAAAACTTCGGTAGTCACCCCCAATTTTACTTGAACAATCCCCCCAGTAAGTACAGCCTTGGATTTATAACAATAGAAAAGTCTCTGAAAATAAAATGTGTAAATTCAAAGAAGTTAAATGTGATAATTTTCGACTCCAAAGTCTTCGAGTCCCACTTTTCATGTTTCTATAATTTTCAATAATATTACAAAAAAAATCATTAAAATTTCGCCCGTTTCCTAGAATTAAGAAGTGAATTACTATTTTAACTTCACTACATTCACGAGTAATATATGTACCGTAAAACCGTCTAGACCCGGACACTTTGCACCAATCTTCAAAGTAAGTAGTTTCTACATTAATCTGCTACAATAAACATTTGTTCTTGACGTCATTAGAGAGAGAAAAACATCCTCTAAACAGCTATTTCAACTTTTACTATCTCATTTTACAGGATTACTATTCTCCAGTTTTTCAAAGAAATAAAATGTGTGTCTAACTTAGACATGTAATTTTCGTCATAATTGTCAAATTATTTTAATTTTGATATGTATGTGTTCAGAATTTTATCGCGCATCATTTAATGATGTTTGAAGTTATATTCGATGTATATATAAAAAAAAAATACATGCTATATACATATATCCGTTTAGACCCGGACAGTTTATTACACTATGGCCGCGATTCGCACTGGCTGTAACTTCAACTATCCATACGTTATATTCCCGCCAGAATTACGCGGTTTATGCCTCCTTCTGGTGTCATATCGCATGTTTACTTCATAGAGAGGCATACCATGTATTGACCCCTCTCCCTTCCCGCAAAATATTTTGAAGCCTTTGACAGGTTCAAAGACATCAGACGATATAAAACATTGTCCTAACCCCGACGGGAGAGTTTAGTTTGCATGTTATTACATAATTTAAATAAGTGTCCGGATCAAGACGGATTTGGGGTGTAGACCCGGACAGTTACTAATAATTTTTTATTTTTTTTATTTTTACTTATAATGAAAAAAATGGGCCAGGGATATAACAAATAATATACGCTCTTTCTAATGGTAATACTTTTATTGGTGATATCTATGAAGGAAACATGTATAAACATAAAATTATACCAAAAAATGTAAAAAAGTGTCCGGGTCTAGACGGCTTTACGGTACTATAGTATGTACAAATAGTAAGTAGTATAATATTATACTTTGTATGTAGATAAATTATTTGAATTTGGAGTAACTGATTTTAATAAACAACAATAAACTATTGTTCTAGTTATGTTACATAAATGAATATTAAATATTTAAGTACATAAACATGTGTACGAAAGCAGATATAAGTCGTACTTATGTATTGCTTGTGTACTTATAATTATTATTTCCTTACAATTTCATAATTTAACTTGAAAGTTAATTTTAAACGCTCTACTACAACTTTCATCCATAAACTTATTAATTAAACAAAAATGTTATTATGTTGAATTATACATAGATTTTTCATGTATGAAAAAGGTTAATAAAATTATCATAATATAAATTTTCAATTCAATATTACATAAATATGGAAATGAGAATTTTAAACGAGAATTCTCAAATAATAATTGCCAAATTAAAATTTCACAAAAAACAAGTGCGAGTTTGAGCTAAACACCGAGGGTTCCGTACAATATATTTATATTAGATAATTATATAATAAAATAATACGTGGAGTTTTTATGTACGCGGTTAACGCAAAACTGTTGGATAGATTCTGATAACACTTTGCAAATTTATTTCTTAGAGGATGGATCTACATCTCCAATCAAATATCATGAGGAAATACTAAAAATGAAAAAATATACAGTTCACAAAATTCATCAAAATTAAAATAAATTACACTAGGAATTAGGCCCGATTTACATTAACGCTCCGCTCTCGGTACGATATCACTACGCTCCCGATTTGATAAGATATTCTTACACAATAAACAATGAGTGTATTCACATCATCACTCTGATATCGGTCCGATATCAGTCACGGTTCCTTCCCGGTCCAATGCCACTCCAATATCAATACCACCCAGGTAAAATTTTATCGGAGCGGTATCAGACTTGTTATGGCTTGTATCTATAGTGTAAACACTTTCTTCATTCCACTCCACTCCGCTTGCATTCAGTTGTTATGAAAAGATATTTGTATCGAACTGAGATCGAACTGGGACCGTACCTACAGTGGCAATATAATGTGAATAGAGAACAAATAAGTACCAGCATGATATCAGCACTGTAATGTGAACAAAACAAGATTATATCGGAGCAAGAGTGGAGTGAAAGCGTACCGAGAGCGGAACGTTAATGTAAATCGGGCCTTATGCAACTTTTTATTAATTACTTTGAAACTTACGTTATTTAATCCAACTCTATATTGGGGTTACTTTCAAATACGTACGCAGGACTGCCGAGAGGAGGGGCAGCCGGAATTTTAGTCCCAAACCCCGGACTTGAAGAACTCTCCACGGTCCTGCACGCACGTTTATTAAAATCTTACAATAAAAAAATACAATAGGTACTTAAATATTTTTATCAAATTTTCCTTCCATTCTGATTTTATTTCAATATTATTGAACGTGGAAACATTCAAAATGAAAAAAGGTGCCTTCTTCGGTTTCCAAATTGATCCTTATTCCTTAATAATAAATTTCTCATGTTCTACGTCGATCTAAAAAAACAATTTATTCAAATATTTTTTTTCCAAAAATCGGTTGGAAATCTGTCATAAAATTGGGAAATTTTAATTAATCGGCAAAATCTTTCCATGCTCACTAGAGAAACTCATTAAAAATATCAGCTACATTTAAAATTTCAACTCAATCCGATACAAATTGAAGGAGTTGTGTAATGAAAAAGTGGTGGTTTATGATGATTTTATTTAAAACGTTATGAATAAACATAAGAGATCTGTTTTGTTTCATCATCTTACAACTTTTTCTTTTAATCAAAAATACTCTCAAACAATAAAAATTCCTTTTGTTCTTTTCCCCTGTCTCCGCATCTCTTCCATCCATCATCTTGAAATTGTTTCATCTTACAGTACCGTCTATTTTGTAAATAATAACAATTAACAGTTTAATTATGCAAATCAGGCAACATGTAATTTGGCTGTGTAGTAAACGATCACAAAGTCAATATTTTTGTTTGGCTTATCACAGTTGCACGTGTAAGAATAACAAACTTAATCTATAATGTTTGAAAACAAAGTGTTTGTCTGCGCTGCGCCGTGACAAGCGGGGGAATTCCACTAACGCACCCGACGGACGACCAGTTGGTGACGAAGAAATTGGTTGTTTTGTGACACAGAAGATAATAAAATGTTATTTTATAAAACATAGTAAGGTAAAATAACATTAAAGTGAGAAGTGAAAAAGGTATACAATATAGCTCAATAGCTTCATAGTAGGTATGTGGTGTTATGTGGGAGCTGCAAGTCAATGTAAATATTTTCAATCTAGCAGACACTGTGGTTTATAATGTGAGTTTGATGTGGATATTATTCGCAAAATTTGATAATGGCATAATCTAAAGTTGGATACAGTCACTGGCAACATACTGAGGACGACACCGTGTGCCGAGGACGAAAGCTCAAATTTTAAATTGGAATTTATTTCAACGTTGTAAATAAATATCCCACAAAGAAAAAGAAAAAATGAAGAGAAACGAAACAAAAATAACTGAAATACGGCAAAAACAGATATCTGAAGATATCTGCAAAAATGGAGCCAAGTACATTTTTGTGCTAATATGTCAATATTAAAAAAAGATATATTTTCATTCTGAAATTTTTTTTTAAAATTTTTTAAACTATTTAATACCTGTACCTAACATAGTTATTATAGCTGTACTTGGCATTAACAATCAATTTCAACTATTTTCCTTTATCTGAAAAAGAAAAAATATTAAAAGACTAACGCAAAACGTACTTGGTTCCGTTTTTGCAGATATTATCATATATATATGTTTTTGTCGGATACTGTACTTGGCATAACAATCGATTTTAAACTATTCTGTTTTAAATATTTTTTTTTTTTTAATTAACACAAAAATGTACTTGGCTCCAATTTTGCAGATATCTTCAGATAGCCATTTTTGTGGGATTTCAGTTATTTTTGTTTCGTTATTTTATTTTTATTTTTTTTATTTTTTTACTTTAACTAACGTGTACTTGCTTTTGTTATGTATAATACGAATCAAATCCGTTGGTGAAGTTTGAGTAATCTGAGGGCCAATTTTTCATTTTTGCTGATATTCATATAGAAAAAGGATAAAATTATGTTTTTTTTAAATTTTTAGTACTATTTCAAATGTTTACTTTTTAAAGTTTGTTTACAAGATAATTCCTTAATACATTTCATTAATTAATTTGATTGGTCCTTGTTCATGCCAAACGTCCCTATGTACCTTATTTAATGATGGTTGACTCTTGGTTGCTATAATAACCGAAAAAATTATATCGACTGATTTCTAGGCAATCAATTTACATCAAAGTGTATAATCAATTGTATAAAAATGTTCATATTTAAAACTTACATTTTAAGAAATACGAAAATGGGAAAAAAATTACGAAAATGTTAAGTTTAGGAAAATTTATATGTACATTTCGCAGCGCTTATAATCATAGCGTTAGTGTCCTTTCTTATTTAAAAAATTTTACTTGGTTCGTTGCCGCAAAACTTTGACAACCCCTGCTTTAAATACACACAGATATATGTATTATTTTAAAACCTTCTCTCGTTTTATATCTACGAACACCCACATTCAGATAAAGAATGACAGCGAGAGGAAAACTGAGCTGCTTATAATTTCCGAGATGCATTATATTATTTACTTTTGACTTAATCTTTACAATATTTCCTCCTTATCGCGTAAATAACAGACACAAATGAACGCAAAGTTCAAATATTGAAAACATTCAATCATTTTTAAAACTCTTAATTAAAACTTAATATTCTTAAGTGATAAATAATGGAAAACGTCTTTCGTCATAATCTTCTTATATATTCACCTACCTCGACGGAGACAGGTATACGTAGGACAGGTATTTGTAACATTATAATGACGCAACGGGAGAAATTATTGTAAATATTAGAAATGATAAGAACCGTCGGATTTTTAACGTGAAACCATAGTAACGTGAACAAGTGTGTATGTAAGCAGAGGTAGTAGAAAATCTTGAAAATGAAAGTCAAAGGGAAAATGAAAAGAGGAAGTCTGGAGTGGATGGTAAGAAGCATCCGTCGTCGGACCGTTAAGTCCCTCGAGAGGATTCTGTTACAAATGATATTGTCGACAATGTGCTATATAAAATAAAAAATAATTTCTCTTCGCTGTATGTACAGACAGTGCCGCCCGTTTTCTTTCTTTCAAACAAATGAAACAATTCATCGAAATTATGCGTGGCTATAGATGTGTATATACGTACCTGACGTCTTTTTCTTATTATTTATGTTTTTATTATTATTATATATTGTTCGATGGATATTTTAGCACACTGTTAAACTGTTGCTGCTATTAAGAAAATTTATAATATATATATTGTTAGAATTTTTTCAATTTTCTATATATAATTTTCTTTTATTTTTAGTCATAATGTAAAAATTCCTATACCGGAACACTATATTTAGGTGTGTAATTAAACTGGCTTATAAAAATTGACAAATAAATTAAACACCTAATTTTTTTTCTTAATAAGCATGAAACAAAGTTTTTTTGATCCAATGAATATGTTTATAAAAAAATACACCCCAAAAATTTTTATTTAGGGTTGACCGGGGTAATTGAGATAAAAGCGTGGTTTTAAGTAGTTTTTATTTCACATATCACATTATGGTTGATTTATTTTTAATTCAACATTATTCAGGATGCACCACACAAATTTTGAGCAAATTCGTATGAAAAACAAAAATTTTATAAGCCATTCACATTTCCCCGGTGCGGTTTTGCAAATCTTATGAATTTTGGGGTAAAAGTGAATGCCATCAGAAAAATTATTTAGAATGGATTACAAGAGAAGTGAGGTATATCAGAGTAATGCCCAACTCAAATTCTTCAAATTTACCCCACTTTCAAATTTTTCATCATACTTTAGCGGTCACAATTTCTCTTTGTTTAATGCAAGTTACGCATACCTCAAATTTGTACAAAACATCAAGATTAAATAAAAATAACAAAAATTGTAGGAACAAATTTATTACAAGCTAAAAATGATATTTTGATGATATTTTGTCATTTTATCATATAAAAAATCAAAAAATTACATGATTTTCACATAAAAACAAGGAAAATTAGACTTTTTCAAGGAAATTCATTTAGTTTACATGAATAAAAAACAACAATCTATTCGGCCTAATACTGTAAACGAAAAAAAAAATGGTTTTGTGTTAATCCTACTGCCCTTGGCCACTCACACATTGAAAACAGGTAATTTTTCTGTTTTTGTAAGTTTTTATTGGGTAAGGGAGCACAGCAATAATTTCGTTGATTGATACACAAAATATGTCGCTCTTGACACAATTTTTTTTTTTGTATTATTTGTACAACGGAAACTTGTACAATAATGTCACCACCATCTTCATCAACATTTTCAACTCCGAAAAGGACACTACTGAAATTTTTGACCGAATGGGGGCATTTGTGAATGACGTTCACAATTACCCCAGAATTGTAAAATCATGGGGTAAACTTCCCGCACGCAAAAAAGTATGTGGAAAGAGTACAGTGGGCAAATAGCTATTTTGCGTACAAAAATGTGTGCGCCAAGTTAGTACTTCTGCCGCATGAGTAATAAAAAAATATTTGTACCAATTTTTATTATTTCTATATTTCTGTGATAAACCAAATAGTGCCAAATATAGCTCCATGTTAATTTTATATCTGAATAAATAGTTACGTAAATAATGTGATTCTTATTGTGTGTTTTGTGGGTACGTTACTGTCACCAGCAAGTTACTTGTTATGTCACAATTGTCACCGTCACAGAGGTTGGCGGTGAGTTCTATCTTACAACAACAAACGTGTCATTTGAACGTACAATGTTGCTGCTTTATAAACAATAAAATCAGAGTCACCCACTTCGAGTCAAACGTTGGTAAGCACTAAGAGAGTATAAAGTGTTTGCTGGCAATGACGTGTAGGTAACCACGACAATAAATGTGATAATATTACGGTATGTCGCGTTTGTCATATCAAACATTTAGACACATTACCCACCCACACATACCAATCTCACTTATTGTTTTGTCTTAATTACGTAAGTATACAGGTGACTTTATAACAATAATTATATCGAATACAGTAGAAGCTCAGAGTAATACCAAATTTATCACGGTAGAGGAGTAAAATGTTTGAAAAAGCTATCCATCCCCACTCTATCTCCGCGTGCTTTACCACTAAATAATGCTAGGCTACTTGAAAGGAAAAAAAAATTGGGGGGAACAGGTCTACCCACACTGTCAACTCCCCATTGCGTGTCCTTAACAACTACACGGAGAGAAAAATCATATAATTTTTGTAGATAAAATTTCAGAAGAATATTTTACGGTCATGTAAATATTATTAAATTGAAACGTAAAAACTATTAGTCATGGCTTTATAAAAATTGTTGTGCTAACATGGTAAAATTTAATGTGCTAACACAACTTCACATCACACTCTTATGCATATATGTTATAGTTTACTCTTTCATTTGCGCATCTGACCGGCAACCTTATGTTAGTTGGGCTGTACGCACTGGGCTGTACGTACGTATTGTTGCCAATCATACAAAAATGATTGGCAACAATATATTCTAATACTGAAGATAGTGAAGTAAACAAAATGATGAATGTATGTACATGTAGGCACTATTCTTGATGGTTAAACGGTGACGTCCATCCTGTAAGACAGTGTACTGAATACTGCTTGCTACTTGTAAGACAGTCTAATGAATCAAGGTGCTTGGTTCAACCACGGGTCCGACCGTTCCGACCAAGTTGGTCGTCACACCACTCACCAGCCTGGCTATACGACTTGCATGTATGTATACATTTCAACAGCGTTGATACCTTAGCATTTTAAAAATTATAAAACAGCATGGTAATTTTTGTAAGAAAGACAATTAAAAAATATTTTTCTGTAGGGATTGGAACTTTTTACTGTGCTGTTTTACTTATTTTATTGAGCTAATATTACGGAAAGAATATTCTATCCTTTAAATTTTCTATGATTAATTATAATTTTTATATTTTTACCGTACAGAATTGAATATGTTCGCCTTTTACACGTCGATTGTAGTGCTGAGCACAGTAATTTTTCTCTGAATTTTCTTTCCGTGTACTCATACCAAATTTTAAATTTCTAGCACTAATAGAAGTATCCTAACAATATGATTACATTTGAAATTTAGAATAAATCCCCATAAACGTTTTCAACGTTAAAGAAAAAACCGTTTTTATCGCTTTATATAGTCTACAACCAATATCTATAGATAGGCAAAATGATATCGACCTTACAAACTGACGTAGTGCCTATATAGAGTAACGCTTCATTAGTATCAAAGATCTCAGAAGTTTTTTTTTTTTATGTTTTATTTGTTTAAATAAATGAAAATGGTTATGTTTATCGCAATAAATTGATTACAAGTGAAAAATAAACGATGTAGAAAAAATAATGGAGCTAAGGATTAAGGGTTAAATGTGTACACGACCCGTTATTCATCTATAAAATGATTCAATAAAATATAGTAAACTGGATAAATAAACGTGCAAATATATCTTCCATCTATACACGACACATGGAAATACATATGGATACAGAGTGACGCAATTTTTGTTTTGGATATCGATTTTAGAAATGGGAAATATTTAAGGTGATATTGTCTATTGTACAGTTATCTATTTGTATTTGTAATTTTGTATCCATAAAATTGTTAAAATTGTGTATATAACGCCTAAATCCTTGTATAGTCAAGTATTTGAACAGATAATGCAGATTATTTTGTATCCGTCAGTATTATAGCTCTGTGCATATTTCACTAACAGAACCGTTTATACGCATATCGAATATCTTACAATATGTTAAAATATCCAAATACCATACCAGTTATTATAATAACTGTTTAGCTCATCTCTACTTTCAATTATTCTCCTTTCTGAGGTGATCTGTTGTACAACATACGCCAATTTCTCCTAAACCCATCATTTCTCTTATCAATTTAATAACCCTTTGCAAGTGTAAATTTTACGACACTTATTTTGAGACATCCTATCCCGAATCTAGCTATGTATACGCACATGTGTCTCCGCCGTTTCAAAAGGAAATTTACTACCATCTAAAAAATAATTAAAGTAAACAGAAGAAGCCAAGCGATCGAAACCAACTCGTGAACTCTGTCAGTGTCTGCCGGTGTATATGTATAAAAATAAACATTTATACTGCGCATACAATCGACCTACCTATCGGCCAAGCGGCTACACCGGCTATCCTTCACATTTTTCTTCAGATTTTCTTTTGTTTACTTTTTTGTAGACTACGAGAAAAACAAAATTTTTTCTATAAACAAACGAGAGAGATTAGTTTGGTGCTGGGTAGTGCCGGTGTGTTCCTGCACTCTTCATTATATTCTAGAATGTTCGGGATGACCAACGGGATTAAATTGTACGATTATGTATATGTGTTTATCTTTCTATATCTGTCTATTTGCCAAGGAACAAATAAATAAATAAATTTATATACATATTCCTATGTGAATTTTGTTGGATGTCAAACAGATAAAATATGGCGCTTTACACAAGATATAAAACGTTATGTTAACAGAAAAACAAAAAAATTATTTTCCAAAAATTGTATTTTCAAATAAGCATTCGGGCTATTTTGTTTACGTTGAATTATAACAATTACGGTATCAAATAAACAATGTAAAAAAATAATTTATTTGCCGATAATAAACAAAATTATTAAGGAGTCTCCACATTCTCGCCGAAGTTGGACGAAACGAGAATGTAGAGGATCATTTCGTTGTGTCTCACGGTTGGTGTTTTAACCCCTTTAGGACTAATGACGAGCTGAGCTCGTCATACGGATTTTTAGAAAAAATTCAACTGACGTGTGTGCATTGTCTTATATCGGTAACTGGAGGCTATATAGTAAAGGGCGGTCATATTGTAAATAAATTAAGCAAAATGTACCAAACTTGCAATTATACTTATAGAGATATTAAATTTTTTATCTAAAAAATTGGAATATATGGCAGTACCAAAGGGGTTAATGCTATTATATGGCTGAGCCAACCTCAGCGAGGAACTCAACGAGGAACGTCGTCCAATCTCAGCGAGAATATGGAGAGTCCTTTATGTAGCTATTTGTTTTCTGTAAATGGATTAAAAACTGAAAGAAGTAAATTAAATTCGATTCCAAATATATGCATTATTATTATTATTTATTTTTGAGGTCCTAAAATATTCTAAAATGTTTCTTAAATAGCAAAATTTTTTTCTGGAAACTACAAAATTTGCAAAATCACAATATTATTACAGTTTTTTCTAACTTGACAATTTTTGAAAACGTACGAAATATAATTCAAAAATGAATGAACTAACTTTTGAGCACGCTCAATGCTTAAACACACTCGATTATTCAGCTTTTCAATAATGGAGGTTTTTTCGCGAGCAATATTATTATATGATCTAAGTTTCCAAAAGGTACCCTACCCCTGTTTTAAAGCTGATGTAATGCTGAAAAAAAATGTTTAGTGTTCCCCGACTACAAGAATATTAACCCCTAACCGGTAAGGTGAATTTTTATAATACTCACAGTAAAGTGACGTCTGAGAGACATCAACAAATTAACATACCGCGGGCTGGTAACATACATAGCCAAAACTGGAGACCACACGTATATGCATGTATCAAACACTCCCCTTACGCCAGCAGGGTAAAATTTGCCCTAAACCATAAAAGAATACACAAACGTTCGGTTAACAAAAACAAGCAGGGAGGAAGAAAACTGAAAGAATATATTTGTATACGACTCACAGACATCACCTTACCGGTTAAAGGTTAAGAACCAAATAATTTATACTATCGAAGTTATATACCGACATCTTCATCTTAATTTAAAAAAGATAATTTGAAAACAATTTAGTTAATTTCCCAATAGTACTGTAAAAACTGTTCCAAAAAATTTCCTACCAACATTAAACTAAAAATTAAATAAAAGCTTACAACAACATTTAATTATTTTAAATACATACCAAAACTGCTTTAATATTTTTTTATTATTACTTGTTCCCTTAATTCCACTTACCTGGAAAAAAAAGAAAATTATGTTAAAATTTAAAGTTACAAGTAGACGCATTCAAATCTCTCGAGTTTAATAAAATACTAATCATAATAATTTATTTTAGTAAATTAGAAAAAAAATTTTACTGCTTTTCCATTAACATACTGTTGTAGTGACCTGTTTATGTTACGGAACATGAATCGAATTTATATCACCTATTTCCAAGCACCTTCTAAGGAAAATTTTATTTTCAAGTGTACTAAATATATAGGTTGTCTATAAAATATCTCCGGGGTTTTTAATATTTACGATAATGTTTTATACATATTTTGAAACATAAAATTATCAAGTTTATTTTTTTAGAACAGTACATTTCAATACGTGCCCCATTTGTAGCAAGACATTGTGTGGCTTTTGTGTACAACTTTATAAACAGTTGATTTCGGTATCCCCATTTGAAGACTGCACCATGTTAAAGATTTTTTCGGGCTTTGTAGGCGTACTACGCCACTGACGACCATATTCACGTCGAAAATTCCGCAGTAGGTACAGGTGAACGGTAGCTGCTTAGTTACTATGTTCAACTATGCGCATCGCTTCCAACTTTTTATGCAATAAATTCAAAACTCTGTGGATAAAATTTGATGAAATACTTATTTAAAAATAATTAATAACTAAGCTGAGTTTGTTCGCAATGATTTTTTAAAACCCTGAAGTTTCATTTAGAAACATCCTGTATTATGAAAGAAATCATAAGGAAAAGCACATATCGTAACGACCTCTCCGTGGTAAAGCCTAGCCGAGTTGTACTACAATTTATTCGCCACAAAGAAAAGGTTTTCTGGAATATTTTGTGCCATTCATATCTATAAATTTTCTTTTAAAATTGACAATAAGTCTCTTTCAAAAAACAAATTATATATCTACATGTTAAATACGAAAAAGTATTGTCATAAAATGCTTTAAAATGTTTTTCACAGGAAAATTTAACAGTAACTTACCAAAAAAATAAATAAATAAACATTATTTACTAACTCTCAACTTCACTTTTCTAAAGATACACATATGATGTATTTATGTTTATTAATATTTTCGGGTAAGCTATTTTTACATAAAGATCAAATACATCAAAAGAATAAAAAGTAATCTATTTTTTTCTATACGTACCGGTTCCATCATCGAAAAAGGGAAAATTTTTAAACTTATTTAAATATATTATTCAGAAAAAAAAGTGTACTAAAATTCTATATTCCTCTGTTGTCAATTTTATTATTCAAAACACTCTACAAAAGTTTTCACATAACGTCTTCTCGAAATCATATTTAAATTTACTTTTGTCGAGAAAATTACATTTCCATAATAGACTTTCAACAAGAATTAAAACTTACTGAATGTAAATATCGCTGTGGGTTAAAAAAAAAAACCACCAAAAAAAAGGTAAGAAAAAAAAATGGATTCGTTTTAAACATTTCTTTGCAATATGCTTTCACTCAGAAGATTACAATTTTATTCTCTACTACGAATAGTAAGATGTTTCACTATGCTGCCCCCAACATTTCACTTTAAATGAAAACTGTTCAAGAATAATAATTTTTTCCTTTTTTTGTATTTTTAATAAAGTTAACTACGGTTAGAAGATTACAAAAAATTTATAAAAATTCAAATTATGGATTTCTACATTCGTGGGAAGGAATTAGTCTTGACATAGTTATTCAGTGTTTCCTAACTACATGTACTAAATTCTTAAAAGGTGATTCATATCGATTATTTTTATCGAAGTGATTTCTTTGTTGAAATTTTTCTTCTAAGAATAAGCTAAACATAAACCCAAGCGATTACGTCAAATATACTAGGCAGTTATTGTCAGTTTAAACCAGGGCTCGACAACCCTTTTTGGGATAGTAGATCACTTTCAAAAGAAGTATTCTTAGGCGAACCGCATACTCTGCCCCCCCCCCCAACAAAAGGAAAGACTTTTGTGTTTTTTATCACAAATTTACTAAAATATAAAGAATAATTTTCAAAAACATTCGTTTTTGTTACCATATCGTTACACTAACTTTAAATGGTTTTAAAAACAATATCTCTATATTACTTTGTAATCGTTTTGTTCTTTGTAATCATTTAGTTTTATGTATTTTATAGACAATGCGTTTACCTACTTTTGACCATCTGGGATTAGCAGGGCCAGCTTAGCCAATAGACCACCCTAGACCATGGCCTAGGGGCGGGAGATTTTTAGGGGCGGTAAATGAGTAATTGACGGAAAAATGAGTAATTAAGGTTTTCTTTTTTTTTTTGCTCGTCACTTATAAGAGAAAGTTTGTAAAAAAGTAGGAAAAGGGGCGGCAAATTTTTAAAACAGGGCAGAAAAATTTGTGATTGACGCTTTTTTTAAAGATTTACTTTTTTCAAATAAAAGGTAGGGGCGGCATTTTTCAAGATGCCTAGGGGCGGACTCAGGGTTAATCCGGCCCTAGGGATTACTTACTTTTTGATTTTTTTTTTGTTTTAATTTCGTATCTGTTACCTTTTTATCAAGTTGATGTAAAAATAATCAGTCTAGGTAAACCTTCAATTGAAGTAATTATAACGTAAAAGCCCCTATACCGGAACGCGATCATATGTCCGAACAGTTTTGACATTTATATATTAATGAAGTTATTTCTGAAAAAAACCTCTGATAATAAAAATTATTATTAATAGAATGATTATTTTTCAATTTAAATTCACCTCGCATTTAATGTTTCCTTACTTAATTAAATAAATACATGGATATATATATATATATATATATATATATATATATATATATATATATATATATATATATATATATAAAACAATTTTTGTGGAATACAGTACTTTGACGTCTAGATGTCAATCTGTGTGGTCATATTACTCGTATTACACGTCTTTTTGTATATCGAGTCCCAACTTCTAGCGTCATTAATATTTCTCTGTTTGTTTGTGTGTTGACGTTGAAATGAGTTTAAAATATCATGTTTGCTGTTAGCAGTAAAATAATTTTAATTGAATATGATCAAAAAAATAGGTGAGAAAGTCCAAAAAATAAAAATACGTAGTCTTTCCGATTAATCTGCACTCTATCTCCATCGTGCTAATTTACATATAACTAATATAGGAACGAACTCAACTGCGCAAGTGCACAAAATAAATACTAAATACCATGTGCAACATTAAAATACATTTTCGAAGAAATTAAAATTATTATAAAGACGAAATTAAATAATAAAAGCACCCTTCAAAAAAAAAAAATACTACCTCTAATTACCAAGTGACCTAGTAATTGATTTTCATCCATCATTCTTCCACTCCAACACCAAAAAAAAAAAATTGTATTACGTTCAATTGTTACTCTTATCAACCCCCTTCGAAAAAATGAAAACCCTTTCAAATATATATTATTTCCCCAAGAGTCTGCAAATGTGTAAATCAGTATTTATAATACCCGGTTAAGTCTAGAATCAACCATTTAAAATTAAGAGAAATGAACTTTTACATTAACGTACAAACGCACACATATGTGCTTGTTACTGGTATCAACTAAAAACCACACACTACAACAGGCTGGGGTTTATTGCGGTTCGTTTCGTAAGGGTTGAAAAATGTTTCACGGTTGATGACGTCATCAAACAAGGGTGCAAATGTCAGTTAATATTCTAGTTGTGTCGTACCGTGTACGACATCGACGGACTGAACGGAGCAATGATAAACAAACAGTTTTAAACTTAAATTTATTTTCACAACTGTTTGTGATTTATTAATTCTTTTAAATTGTACTTTCGAATGTTTGTAAACAAAATAAAAATAGTTCGAATAGAAAATATCAGGGGTGTCAATGACGTAATATGTAATACTATGGATTTGGTTGCGAGGTGTCGAAGCTTCAGAAAGTTTTTCTTATTTTTAGAAATTTTTGCTTATGATTACCTTTCTATGACGCAAGTAAAAGTATAGAAAATACAATGTTAGAAAGAAAGGGTTCGTATATAATGCGAAGAGAATTTTATGTAATCATCTTTGTCAAAGATGTTAAAAGTTTTGGTTGTAGACTAACGCTTATAGAATTTAATTCCAACTAATAGATGCAAAAGTAAGACTGTATGTTTGTTAGTTCTCTTGCTTTTACGCCACAACAACTAAAGGTATCGATTTGAAATTTTGCATAGAAATAGGTTGGGAGACAGAGATGGATACAGCCTACTTTTTACTCAGTAGAAATGTTTTACTCCTGTTGAAAAATTCTTAAATAATTGACACGCATCGAAAGGACAGCATAAAAAGTAATTAAGAATTGTTATTTGGGACAATTCTGGAACTCGACATATTTAGTATACTCCATACGTATTTAACTTGATGTTATAATTTCAAAAACCACAAGGGCGAAGCCGTTGTGGGTAATTGCTACTTTTTTTATAGATTGGACAAAAAGTACGCAATCCTTAGGTAAAAATAAAAGGCATTTTCGAACAAATAGAGAGGCAAACACGGAACCAAAATTGTTTGGCAAACTAGAAGTTTGAATATCAGGAGAACTTGTCACTTTGGAGAAAAAATCAAATAAATAGGATTAATTTTGGGACATGATTATAAATACCAAGCCATTCATAAAATACGTCACCTAAAATTCACCCATTTTTTTTACTTCTCCCTCCTCCTTCGTCAAGCTGCCTCACATTTTTTTTTAAATTCGTATCTAACAGTATATGATAAAATTTGGACCGACACGACACTTCGCCCTAGAAAAATGAGCGATTATTTTTATGATTATTAATAAAATACAAAAATTATATCTAAACAATCTCACATATTCATAGAATTTTTGTGTAATACAACATTATTCTTATTCTTTGGCAACTTTGTATTATTACAAAATAGAGGCTTATGTACAAATAATAAATTTGATGTAGGGATTTCCCCTTCCACGTCACTTATTATCACGCTAGCAGGCGCGTGGCAGTTAGGTAAAATAGTTCACTAATAGATTTATTATTTTATTTTTACATTTTGTAAAAAATTAGTTCTTACTAAATTAAGATACACCATAAATCAAAACGCCTGTGCGTAATTCTTACAAATTCAAAACCACAAAAAAGCATCATTTGAAAAAAAAAAAGATTAAATACATTTTAATTGATTACATTATAATGTACAAACACAAAAACTCAAATACTTTTACGAAGTATTTATTTAAATAATTATTTAAAAATATATACCTACGAACGTAGTATCATTTGTGTAAGTGATTCTGCTGTCTCCATTTCCGAAGAACAAAAAAAAAAATCATCTGCATATTTATTACAGTTGAAAGATTTATGATTTTAGAAAGGAAACTTTTATAAAGCTTTAAATTCTTAAGCAGTTTACTTAAGCAGTCGTGTACCCTCAGAACAAATCGTGAATATCTTCCCTCTGTGTCTGCAAAGTATTTTTGTGTGGTACTTTCCGTTTCCTTTTACAATTTTAAGAGAGACAAGAAAACATAAAAGTATTTTGTATAAAGAAAAATACATAGTAACTATATTTTATACTAGCGGACAAATAAAGTGGTAGTATAATAAAAATTTGTTGCTCATAATTATATTTGAAAAAGTTTATTATATGAAATCTTAACGTCGGAGATTGGATTTCTGATTGAAGTAAAGTGAAGATTAGAGTCGAATGTTCGTCTCAAACTAGTGGCGGCCCGAGTTATATGACAGTAAAATTAAACCCTTATAATAATTAACAATTTATTTAATTACATCAAATTAAGCATTAATTCTTTAGTAAATTAAAATAAAGTATTTCTAAAAATAACTTATAATTTAAATATACACCACTAATCATGAATCAATTCTTTGTTTAATTCGATATTTAAATTCAATGTTCAATTTAGAACTTATTGGTATCAATATTTAAGTCAATAAATGACAAATTGTATTCAACATTTTCACTAATAATAATAATTTTTCATTACAAAACGTCATCCAGTTAAACTATGACGATTTGTACTATGTACCAAAAATGTCAATGTAACCTTTAAACTCACCACTGATTGTAAAAGCAAGAACAAAGGAAATCGATGTATATAAAGAATTAGCGTATGAACTAAAATCAGATCGTAAGTGGCAGTTGTTGTATATCGTCAAATATTTCGATTGCTCTTGGTTGATTTCAAATTGTACTTATAATTGTAAATATTGGGAAATAAAATAAAATTTTTTTTTTTTTTTTAAATAACTCAAATTTGGTTATTTAATTCCAGTTTCATTGAAAAAAAAGGGGCAAAAGTAGTGGTAAACCATCTATCTATGAAGTCCTGAATAGTTTAAAAGAAATTTAAAGAAACTGATAACCAAAAATTATCCACCAATGAGTCAACCGCCGACTTTTAACCCTTAAGCCTTTATGATTTTTAAGTATTATTGCAAGTTAATATCGTACTTGACTAAAATAAAAAAAAAATCACTGGAAATACCTTGTTTTTCATATTAATTAAGTCGTTTTT
This sequence comes from Brachynemurus nebulosus, assembly GCA_035578155.1. NCBI lineage: Eukaryota > Metazoa > Arthropoda > Insecta > Neuroptera > Myrmeleontidae > Brachynemurus > Brachynemurus nebulosus. Next base: position 14,344,939 of record JAPWDM010000009.1, on the reverse strand, counting down.
ATTTTCTTTCTTTTTTCAAACGCGAAAAAGACACATTTCAGTAACGTCACAATTTGCAAACAAACAAATGTCCTACTTAACGATTATTGAATCTACATTTTGGTTGTTTATTATTATTATTATTATGTATTATAGAGTTAATTGACACATTGATAATTTCATTTCGCAAGTAAAAATTTTCAGAATCGACTTGTTTGTTTACAAATTGTGACGTCATTTTGAAGTAATGAGTTATTTAAGTAGCGATCACAGTTACTTAACTCGTTAATGAAAATTAACAATTTTTGAAATAAAATTTCATAATAACTACCATAAAATATTTTTACGTTTCACCAATAAAATCAAACATATTTAATGATAACTCAGAATTATTTAACATTTAACACTTTCGAACACAGTTAAATAAATGCCCGCCCTATTTTGATAAGGTGTGTCTATTAAGATTCGTATAAAACTTAATGCGTATTAAATACAGATTTTCAAAACGAGTATAACATAGGTACGTAGTCAGTTTTTTGTCGAAGCTGACAGATAACGCAGTTTTCAAAAGCGTTTAAGGCCCGATTTACATTAACGCTCCGCTCCCGATTTGATAAAATATTCTTAATCAAGAAAAAATGAGTGTAATCACATCATCGCTCCGATATCACTCCGATATCAGTCACGGTACACTCACGATCCAATATCGCTCTAATAACAATACAACTCAGATAATATTTTATCGGAGCGGTATCCAAACGATATCAGACCTATATCGATAGTGTGAACACGTTTTCGATTCCACTCCGCTCCGTTTCTCAGCCTTCTTCATTTATTTGAAAATTATTGTATTAGGAAAACATGATACAACACGCGACGTCTTGCTAATACATTATACATATTACATACTAATTAACTAATAGATATATTGTAATATGATATGTTCTCCTAATCCAATAGTGTTTAAAATATGGAAAAAAATTTTATCGGAGCTTAGAGTGGAGCGAGAGCGGCACTATAGTGTGAATGGAGAACGAATATATGTACCAGCATGTTATCAGCACTGTAATGTAAACACAACAAGATTATATCGGAGCGAGAGTGGAGCGGGAGCGCATCGAGAGCGGAGCGTTAATGTAAATCGAGTCTAAACAGTTGGCAAACCCTATCAACCAGACAGGTAGTGGTGATATAATACAAACCAACCACTGAACCACAGACAAAACTTGCAAAAACTGACAATCCACATTAACGCTCCGCTCTCGGTACGATATCGCTACACGCCTGATTCGATAAAATATTCTTACACAATAAACAATGAGTGTATTTACTTCATCGCTCCGATATCGATCTGATATCAGTCATGGTTCGTTCCCGCTCCAATATCAATGGCACTCAGATAAGTATTTTATCGAAGCGGTATCGGAGCGACATCATCGATAGTGTGAACACGTTTTTAACTCCGCTCCGTTCCGTTTCTCAGTCTTACGCGACGTCTTGCTATACATTATGATTATGATAAATATTACTAATTTACTAATAGATATATTGTATTTTGATATGTTCTCCTAATACAATAGTGTTTAAAATTTGGGAAAATATTTTTATCGGAGCGAAACCGGAGCGAAAGTGGCACTATAGAATGGATGGAAAACGGATAGGTATCAGCATGGTATCAGCGCTGTAATGTGAACACAACAAGATTATATCAGAGCGAGAATGGAGCGGGAGCGTATCGATATCGGTACTATAATGTAAATCGGGCTTCAGTTTGTGAAAAACGGACAATTTCTCAAGTCAGTTTCAAAATCACTAGGCGAAATATCGTTACTACTCCTCTATTTTCTTCCGACAAATAATTAAAATTGTTGCATGGCCTAAGCTTTTATTTACTCTATAGGCCAATCGATTTTTAAATTATTTTAGTAATAAAAAAAATTTGAATAAATCTGTAATAGCTCTTGCATATTATCATTATTAAAGTATAAAATGTAAATAAAAACCAACTGTTTAGAAAGCACTATTTTTTCAGAAAGAAAGTAATATACATAGATATATAACGTCTCATTTTTCCAACGAAAAAAAGTTTTTTCTTTTTTTTTTTAAAGTAACTCTATTCAAGGAAAAGTGTGTAGATACGATAAAGACAAGAACGACATTAAAAAAAGACATAAAATCGTATTCATTCATCCGTCGATGTCTAGCACTGTCAGTCATAATCCGGGAGCCTGACATGAATTTTTTGTATGATTTGCGTAACGTTTTGAATAATTTAATATTGGAGGTGAACGGTGTAAAATAAGAAAACTTGGTGCTGCCAGCCTAAACAGCCCATCCAATCTTCCATCTTTTTGCTAAAAAAAATTATCTTTTGTTTGTCTATAAAAACTCTAATTTTGACCCAATCATAAAAATTGCGTATACTTCACTAGATTATGTATCTAGGAAACTGTAGTTCAAATTTCAAGTATATCGGAAGAAAGGTGTCCGAGTTCTGGTTTCGCAATGCTTAAAAATGTAGTTTCGAGATAATCGCGTTTGATCGCGTCGTCATTTTGTTTTTTTCTCTTTTAATAGAAATAAACCCTATAAATAAAAGGAATATATACCCTTAAAATCTCGTTTTGTTTACTTTCTCCATTTTTACAAAAAAGAGGAAATTCTCAAAAAGAAATCTGCCGACTTTTTGGCAAGTCAGCCATCAGACATAACGCTGTAAGTATTCCGATGTGTACACAAATCACATACGAAAATCATGTTGGACTCCTGGACTATCACTTCTTCACCGCTTAGTATCTTGAAAGAGTTTTGTCATAAAATTGTCATTTATTTTTACATAACGTTCCTCCATCCTACCCCCTACTATTTTACCATCGCAACAGAAAAATTCCGTTGGTTTGGTGGATGATAGACACAGACAGAAAATATTGTAATTTATATCAATTAAATAACTCTATCACTGTCATCTGAACGGTTATCATAGGTATAGTATGTATCTACTTCAATATGAAATCGTCTTTTTGAATATTAACTAATAAAATTCCTTAAGTAACTATAAATAATGTCTGTAATATTTTTGATATTGTTGTCATATTTACACAGTTTCAGAAAATATTTGATGTCTAATGAAGAGAGCTATAAAATTTAAATATGTCTTCGATAAATAATTTTATCTACGACTGCCTATTTTTTGTACAAACTCTATCTAACAAGGGGAGTATCAAACATGGGAATCACGGATTTGAGAGAAATTAATATATGTTATGGAATATATTTCTCTGAGTATTGTAGTGATAATAATTTAGGCCAATGCGACTTTATTTAGAAATTAAACGCACGAAAAATTTCGAATAACATATCGTGTTTGATATGTATCAGTTAGTTGGTATTGTCTGCAACAAGGACCGCTGGTGGTGTGGTTAGTGTCTGCTGTCGTGTATGTAACTTTTTTTTTTAATATACAGACGGAAAGGTTCTATGTTCGAATCTATGCCTTTGCAACATAAATAATTATCTTTTCAATTTTTTTTTTTTAATTTTTTCAACATTGTACAATGGTCAGTTACATTGACGATGCTATAATTCTTTTTTTAAATGGAAATATGGTATTCTTTTTTATGTCATTATTATGCTATAATTATTTTCTGAAAAAGGAGATATAATATTTTTTGTACATGTTGTCATTATATGTAACAGTAATTTTATCGTAAATTTTAAATTACTGAATTTTTTTTACATAAAATTAAAGCGATTTTTATTATAAATTATTTATACTATTTTTAGACATTCTTCATTTTATCCTTATTTAAACTAATGGCAATTGTAAATTTTTTTTATAATAATGATATAAAAAAGAATACCATATCTCCTTTTAAAAAATATTATAGCATCCTCAATGTAATTAATTGACCCATTGTACAATATTGAAAAAGTTAAAAAAAAAATTGGAAAGAGAATTATTAATGTTGGAAAGGCATAGATTCGAACACAGAACCTTTCCGTCTGTAAAAAACTAACATCCATGACAGCAGACACTATCCACATCACCAGCTGCCCTTGTGGCAGACAGTACCAACTAACTGATACATATCAAACACGATATGTTATTCACTACAATACTCAGAGAAATATATTCCACAACATATATTAATTTCTCCCAAATCCGTGATTCCCATGTTTGATGCTCCCCTTGTAAGTATTAAGCTATGTTTTACAATTTATACTTTAGACACGATTCTGTGTAAAGAATCACGGCTAAGGTATGTGGACAGGACATAAGTGTGTAAGACATAACTGTGGAGACATAAGTTGTGTCTTGTGTGTAAGCCCGGCTGCACACCTAGCAGATACGACACAGCAGATACGACATGAGAGACACAGGCATTTGTCTTAAGACATGGCATCTGCACACCTAGGAGACATTTGTCTTAAGACACGAGAGATACGACATAAACGACACTACAACAAGTGGAATTTTTCAAGTCAGTGTTAATCATGAGCTCATCAAGTGAGGAAGATACTATCGAAATGTACTGGTATTTAAGAGATAATAAAAGGAAAAGGAGGGAGTATTGGATACATCCATGCAATTTTTATAATGTTCAACACAGTTCTGCCATAGTTAGCAGAGAATTATCGCAACATGAATCAAAATTTAAAGAATTCTATCGAATAAGCCCTGATTGTTTCAAATTTTTGTTAGAATTAGTGTCACCTGCTCTTGAAAAACAGGACACTAAATACAAACTAGCTGTTTCTGCATCCGAAAAGCTACTTATAACTTTAAGGTAAGTGAATTAAGAATAAGAAAGAAAATAAAATTAAGACTGGAAATATTTCAAATATATATATTTTTACTGAAAAAAAAAATGTAAATTTTTATTTTAACTGAACTACATTTTTGTATAATACAACGGCAAACTATTTTCAACATTTATTCCTATTCCTCCATGAAAGTCATGAGTAGTTTGTTGAGATGATAAGTCAATCGAGTTAGTTTGAATCCATGAAGAGTCACTAATAGTCGGAGAATATGGAGTTGATGATCTAGATGTGCCTTGTTCAACCTCATCCTTGTTCAAATAATAAAATAGTTTATATCAAAAACATTGTGTTTTATTCTCCGGCAAATGGGGTATTCATCGGTAATTTAAAAAAAAAATATGAGCTATAGAGGTCCGTCAATGTGGTAATCAACATAATCAACAAATTCCTAAACCAGCGGCATTTCAATAAAGACACCACAGAACCTTTCCTTCAATTAATTATTAAAGAGAATTTTTGATAATGTACACACTATTTGAATTACCATTCCTTTTAAATGTATACGTATAATATAATTTTTAAATTTATCTTACATGTCGTTCGACACGAGCGACAGCAGACTAGCATGCTATGTCGCTTAAGACAAATGTCAGTGTCTGCTATGTCTTATCTCCTAGGTGTGCAGTACTTTTGTGTTTTCAATGCAATTTAAATGTACTCAAGCGATGCGTGTCTCCAAGCGACACATATCTTATGTCTCTTATGTCGTATCTGCTGTGTCGTATCTGCTAGGTGTGCAGCCGCACTAAAGGACATGTGGATATAAGGACTTGACATCGTTATCACAATTTTTTGGATTCGTTGACCGCACTTTCAGAACTCCTGTATTATCTGTATAATGTTGCAAAAGATGTGTGACAACATGTACATATATACACTCTTATTAAAAAACAAAAATGTCATCTTGTTCAATAATTAGTATAATAGTTAGTATCATTAAATTTTTTTTTAATTTATCAATCATTAGTCATTAGTCTCATTAGTTTAATTAATATGGATGATAAATATTCTATCTACTTCTTATAGGTAATACATGTAAATGTTGTCCTCTATAATAACCAGTCGTATAATTCTATTATCTATTATCTTTAATCATGTGTTCATAACCCAACACGACTATTCACTTTTATAGGCGCTTGTATCCTCTTTTTTATAGAAATTAAATATAATTATTTAATTTAAAAGATAAAAAACCAAAATTCCAGCATGCTGTATAGCATTAGCATAGCGAATTTCTCAGGAGTTACTTTTAAAGTACCTAGCCACATAAATTTTCTTTTTGGAAAAAAATTTTGAATAAAATTTTTAGCACAAATGGGATCGACGAAAACTTTTGACATATTATTTGAAATCTGTACCACTTTTCAGCTCAAGACAAGTTTTTCAAACGTTAGTACATAAGTACATAAAATAAGTACATTTTTGTAGCTTTAAAATTATTTTTTTGTTCCTATTTTATGTCCTATAGTGTCAGTTTCTAGAATTTCATTCAAAAATACTACTTTTTTGCACATCAAAGTGATGGTAGTGTCAGTCACGTTTTGATCTGAAGTGTCAGTCACGAATTATTTTTCGAATAACTACTTTTCTAAAAAAGTAAAGTCTTTCATTTTATCATTTTCCAATAATTTGTTTCATATACTTCGGTTAAATATACAATTTAAAATTATAACGTCTGTACAGAGGACGATTTTCGAAGTTTAAAAAAAAAACACTCTCGAAAGCGACTTCCTTTTGCATGTAGTGTCAGTCACATTTACATTTTATTAAATAAATCATATTTCACAACTTTATTTGTGCACACTTTTTATTACAGAGGGATAATTGGGGTATCAACTATAAAACCATGCTAAAATTGAAACTGTAAACATAGTGATATTCGTAATATAAGGCAAAATAAAACGTAAATTGTGTCAAATGTAGAGTCAGTCACATATGGAATTGCCCTAATAATTAAGGCATTTCTATTGGAATATGTAAGTATACCAAGTTTTGAATCAATATTACAAACATCAGTATTAGAGTGACAATGCTGCTATGTTTCTGATATTAGCGTGTACATAAAAACATTGATAGTAACAGTCAGCTAAGACGTATCCAGATGTGGTATAAACGACGGCTTAATCGCTAATTTTTATTTTATTATTTTAGTTGCTAGGGAAACTCAATTAATAGTAATAATTTTGAACTTTTATATTATCCACCAACTTCCAGAAGAAAGTTGACTGGCCATAAAATTTTAAAAATTATGATTGGCTGTTAGTAATATAGGACAACGAATAGGGCAAATCAAATAAATTCATCTTTGTCTAGCTGACCTAATTTACAAAGTAGGATTTACATACAAAAAAAAAAGGAAATCGTGCAGAAATGAAACGCATTCAAAAACTGATGTTTAAAGTTTTTAAAGTAAACTTTTGGAGAATAATAAGAAATAATTAATAAAATAAATTTGTACACATACATACAATTTGTACAATACATTTGACACTTATGTGGCATAAATTAAAATTTTTAAATTAAAATTTAACCATAAATTTGAAAAGAAACACAAAACAGGAACAAAAATTGATTTATTGGAATTAAATATAGGGTAAGTGCGGGAGAGACGCCGCGTCGGGAGAGATGCCGCAGTAGCCATAGTTCGTCCGTTGACTGACAGATAGCGCTATTAATGGATTATATGTTTAGAATAAGTTACTTATTTAAGCTGTATATGGTAATATTTATGATTAGTCCGTCAGTTTAGTAATTATCCAACTTTTTATTATTGAAAGGTAAGTTTTTTAACATAATATTTTATCAAGCATTTAATTCATTAGAATTTAAGAATGTATATTTCATTGTTTTAATGAAAATGAGTTTTGTTATTAATTTAGGTATATTTTAAAAGTACTGTATAAAATTATAGGTTAGAATTCCGCACTATGCTTGCTATAGCAACATGCGGCATCTACCCCAACAAAAAGGAGAGATGCCGCATGTAAAATTTTTTTTTTTATTTGACTGTAAATTATGCCACGTAAATATAAAAGATCCATTAATGGATCAGAAAGAGCTCTCATATTGGTGAAGATAACGAAAATAATGATGATTGCCTGTGTATTGACTGTTTTGAAGAGTACTCAGAAACAAAAGAAAATTGACTGGTTAAGATGTATAAAGTGCCAAAAATGGTTACATATGGCATGCATCATGTATGGAGATGTGTATAAAATGCAAAATTTTTAATATGAAATATGCGGCGCCTCTCCTTCTTTGATGCGGCATCTCTCCCGCTTTGCAGGCTCTACAAAAATGTTAATTATGAATCCTTTATGACTTAAAATTTAAAATTATTTATAAATAATTTTAAAGAACAATGTTTACATTTAATGTGTACCAAATTTCAAATCAATTGAATGCATACTTTAAGAATTATCAAGTGTTTTCAAAATGTGCGGCGTCTCTCCCGCATTCACCCTACATTTTTTTCTGTATTTGGTTAAATATTTACATTTGAATTAAAAAATGTAGCTTAAAAATAAGTAGAATTATGAGAGAATAAAGCACATGTGATCGAAATATATTTTAATATAAACTGAAAAATCAAAATACAAAATCGTAGCAAACAGTTACCGTAGTGATCGTAATTTTAGAGCAGTTAAGAACATTGTAATGGCGGACAACACATATCCCATTTTATTTTTGCTAATCGATCACATTATCGCATCGAAAACCACAATATAAAGAGAAAAAAAAACATCCAACATCCATTCATACCAACAACTTAATTTTATTATTAGGTTTATTACTTATATAAATTATCTGCATATTACAATTATTTCACTTATACTGAAATTTGATATAAGTTTCGTGTTCGAGTTTACCGCATTCAGTTTTATGAAAAAAAAATATGGGAAAGTACAAAATTATGATTTTGTACATACTTTTTTATCTTACTTACATGTACTCACGTAGGAACTTTAAAAACGATGTTTAACTATATTCACTAAATATTCTGTTCCAGTGTAAAACTGACTTGTAAAATTTTATTGCCCTTATTGTCAACTCAAATTTGCTATATTATATGACATGTCAATTATTAAAATTTCCAAAATTAGAAAATTTACATTTTCACGGCAAACTTGTGCCGGTACAAGCGTACCTACCCGTACTAATGAGTTACGAAGAAAATAATGATATAATAACATTTTTGTATATTTATTTTTTTTAAATATCTCAGAAGCTACACAGTGAATCGTCTTCAAATTACGTGGAGCTTTTGTTTATACATGGAAGTGTGTAAAAGTACTTATTTTTGTACAATGTTACGTTAACACCTTGACGGTTATAACCTATAATGACAAAACGCTCAACTGGTAGGTACACTATTCTGACAGCTACTACACTTTATACGGAATTGTTGACGTTCTGCGACGTGATGTGTGAGTTAGTAAGGTTTCGTTTGACGTCGTCCTATGATATCAATAACCGTCAAGGTGTTAAAGTTCAACGCACACCGAATTTTTTGTTTTCATAAAGTAAAAATTTCTTATTTTCATAAGGGCAAGTTTTAATCAGCACATTCAAAATAATAAATACCTACACATAATTTGAAAATTACCCTAAAAAAACTTTGCTGGTAGAAAAACATAAATTACGTAATGAATGAAGGTTTAACTTCAATCAGATTGTATATAATATAATAGGAAAATCACATCTGGAAAACAAGCGAAAATAAAAGTCACATTTTCTGAACAAACATAGCTATTTTTACAGGAAAAAGGAAAATGGAACCCACGCAAATTATTCAGCGTTCACCAATGGATCCAATTCATTTTATTTTTGTAGATATTAAATGAACTTGAAAAAGCTGAGCTAAATGACGTCGCCACGTATACAAAATTATCTTAAAGCTTCAAAAAACCATATTTTCAATGTCAGTATTAACTAGAAATTTAAAGCTGCTTATATGTTTTCGATATCGTCTTTTGCATTTTTCATGAAATCAAAATCATCGAAACAACAGAAAAATTACATGCGGAAATTAAATTATATTTCCTGAAGGAATTTGGAAAGCTTAACATAGTAAAAAAAGGGTAACATCACTGATATCTAAAATCTATGCGATAACGAGACATACCTACTGCAAATAAAATTCAACGGAAAAATATCTATTTTACCAATACGAAAGTGTAGATGATCTGGCATTGCGCGCCGCATTTTGAGAACCTCTGATCTACAATTTTACCGACAACAAAGATCTACCTAGACGTCAATATCATTCTGCATTTGAGAATGTTTTCTTAGACGAGATAAAATTTCATATTCATTTTAAGTTTAATGTGCAATAAAAGTTAATACTAAATTGTATTTGATCATAAATTTTTAAGCGCACTTGTGCAATTATTTAATTTCCCCACGTAAAAGTAAAAATATACGACAAGAACGAAAAATATTTTGAGTGAATTTTTTCTAAAAAAAAAAGAGTTCATTAAAAATCTTGACGGTCTTAACGATCAACCGAATCGACCAAACAGATATAAAAAGTAAAATTACGAAGTGGATATATGCGACTGCACACAAACGTACAAGAAAATAAAGTTATATTTTTTTGCATTTGAAAGTACGTAAGTAGCTCGCTACTTACTCTCTCGTCCCACTTTATGTTTCTTAACGTTAGTTTTTGTGCAGACAAGTTAATTGGATGGGTGTGTTTAGATGTTTAGATCACGAACGAGTTCATCTCTATTTTCATCCTGAATTTAAGTGGATGTTTGAAGACGCAATCCTTTTTATAGTTAAACCGATCAAAAAAGTACTTTTAGTAATTAAAATCATAAATATTGTTGCCAGGTTTGTCGTTAAGCAGTTTTATCTTAATGAACTTACTGATTTTCATTATTTTTTAACAACCCTCACCCCTATGTTATATTTTGTCATATTTTCCCAAAGCTTCCCCTCCTGCACTGTTGGACAGATTACACTATGATTTTGACAAAATAATATAAAAATAAAGGAAAATCTTCTATTTAAATTGATCTATGACACTTATGGCTTAAGGATTAAAGATTAAGGTTAAGGATTCGGAAAACCTACTGGAAGTTTCAACTTTTTCACATTTTCTTTGAGTGTCAAAACTGTACTGTTTCTAAACAGAAATTAATTTAGTTATTTCAGACTTTCAATTTTATAAAACCAAAACGTATTCCGGTTATTTGCCACAATGGTGCCGTGAAAAATACTGATGAGCAAAATAAGTCTTGGTCTTGCAGTCTTGTCTTGGTCTTGCATTTTTTGCAAGACCAAGATCAAGACTATGTATACCAAGAGCAAGACCAAGACCAAGACTATAAGTATGGCTGCAAGGCCAATACCAAGACTCAAGTGAGCAAGACCAAGACAAAAGCAAGAAAAAAGCAAGACTCTTGCTAAACTATTTAAATAGTTTGAAAGTATAATTAATACCGTAAAGAGAGAAAATTCTGAGTTTAGAAGGAAAAAATTCGCTAATAAAAGTGCAAGATTTTTAGCAATACCAAGACCAAGACCAATACCAAGACTGCATTTTGCAAGACCAAGACCGAGACTCAAACTGCTCTAGCAAGACCAAGAGCAAGATTTTAATGCAAGAACAAGACCAAGACTGCCAAGTCTTGGTCTTGGTCTTGCATTAGCTCATCACTAGTGAAAAAGTATATAATCTCTGTCATTTAGACCAAAGCTCGGCAAACCGCAGCTCGCGTGCCACATGCGGCTCTTTAAGTTCCTAGAACAGTCTTCCAAAATGTCACGATCAAATAAAGAAAATCAAAAATAGCTTTTGGCGAGCTGACGATACAAACTCTTTCTCCCATGAATAAAGAACAATCAAAGAAGCCAAACAACGAATCAAAATTTAAAGTGAGTCTTAAACTAAAAACGATCTACTAGTTATGTGCTGGACTTGCAAAAACTTTCTGGAGAAATGCAATCTCATAATTATTTACAATGATTTTTAAACAGAATGTAATTTATTATTTTTTTCAGCATACTTTACTTTGAATAAATAATAATGAGTAGTAAAGTCTTCTTTGATTAATTACTGTTTTTTTATCCACAACAGGAGTAGATCCCAAATTCGTGTCTCTTTGAAATTTACGAACTATATATTTTTATTGTAGCTGATTCTTCTGGCTTAAAGATTTGCCGATCAGCGATCCCTGACTATATATCCCTTACTTGGATATGAGATATGTAACAGCATCACAGAAATTTCCTATAATTTAGATTTTAGAGGGATTCTATGTAGGTATGAAAGTCATAAAAAAAAAATATTAACCAAAATATAATTTAAATTGTTTCATTTCCAAAAGAAAAAGTTAACCGATCCAAGAAAATAACGAATAAAATATTACCACACAAAAAAAATTTGACGTAAAGTACATTTAATTTCAGATAATTAATGTTACATAAACTTTCTCTCTACAAAAGCTGTCCGTAAGTTTTTTTTTAACAACTTAAACCATATGTCATCATGAAACGGCGGCATGCGGAGCTGAGACGTAAGGAAGATAACGTCATTTGGTTATTTTCAGTTCCTTCTTTACTACTTGAAATATTTTCAGCCGTTACGAATAAACTTTTTTCTTAAGTACTTTAAAGAAAAAAATTACATTTTAATTATTTTAATCAACTCGACCGTTTTAAATTCTTTTTCCCTTCGAATAATAAGTAACTGATAAGGTAAATATTACATTTTAACTTCTCCAACTCTTAATAATAATACTTTCACTTACGCATATAAACGAAATTAAAATTCTAGGAAAAGTTCTACATTAGCATGCGAGTTTTTTTTCATTTTAATTCAAATCACTAAAAATATTAAGTTTTATGTTTATTTCAAACAAAAAATTTATTTAAAAAATTAAAGCTAGGTTAAGCTGAACGAAAAAATCAATTTTTCAAATCGTCGGCTTAGAGTGTAAAACTCATAACTCTCTGTTGATCTCAAACATTCAACCATAATGAAATAAATCTTTCAATACACAAAAATATAAGAAATGTTACAGCCAAATCCAGATTTTTCAAAATATTGGGTCTATTGAATAAAAAGAAGTGTTTACTTTTACTTCCTATTTCTTAAGTTTTTACTTAAATAAAACATAGGTATAAGTGATACCTTGAAAAAAGAATTTACTCTGAAAAGGGTAAACTCTTTTTTAAGTAATTCCTTATGTTTTTATTTAAGTAAAAACCTAAAAAATAGCAAGTAAATACTTTTTTATTCGATAGACCCATTGTTCATACAATTTAAATGACATCTACACAAGTTTTTTCTTAATTTTTATAATTTTAAATTATCCGAAATTGCAAAAAATCACGAGACTAAAGTGTTTTTTTCGATTCTTCGTATGAATTGTTGCCAGAAGTCCTGTAAACTTCAGATTCGGGATTAAGAATTACACCTCATTACCTTGATACATAAAATATATGTATGTATTATTTTGTTTGATTATTAAGTCATAAAATTACTTACGTACTTTTGTAAAAAGATACTAAATAAACTTGATTTTTTTGCTAATTGTGATATAATGTTAACACGTTGATCGTCGTATGGCATTATGACGAAACGCTCAACTGATACACTGTTTTGATAACGAAAACACCAATACATAAACAAACGCAGCTGGTTCTCTATCCAGGCACTTATTGTGCCTGGATAGAGAACCTGCCTTTAGAGAAGTCTGCCTAACAATATGTAATGTATTTTACGGCACATCTATTCAACAAAAGTTAAGTAGATATTGGTTCTTGACAAAGAAAATTTTATATGTGTTTTGATTAATTTCTCACGTTTTTCACTTACTTAAAGTATATAATACTAGCTGTTACCCGCGGCTTCGCTCGCGTGGCTTTTGAAATTATAGCATCTAGTTAAAACATATAAAGTGTACTTTCATCTTTCATCACGACGCTGTTACGCATCGAGTAGGTATTATTACTTTTTTCTTTGGAATTTTCCCACAGAAATACAATATTTTCCCCGAGCAAAAATTAGACTATAACATTCCTTTAACAACATGCCAAGTTCAAATGAAATCAATGATTCTTTTTTATACTGTTTTAAATATATATTTTCCCACGGGGATAAGACTTTCCACGGGAGCTAGATACTTTCCCGGGATAGACAGTAGTCTGTGTCCTTTCTCATCGTCTCTGTAAACAATATACAAAGTTTGAAATCAATCATGTTTTTTTTTTTTAATAGTTAATTGTTATTTCATTGTTTCGTTTTAAATACATTTTCCCTTAGGAATGAGATGTTTTATCGGGATAAAAAATAACCTATGTTTATCGCTGTATATCGTCATATTTGTCTATCATCATTTTTTGTTTCATTTAAAATATATTTTTGCACAGGAATGAAATTTCCCAAGGGGGAAAATTTCCCGGGATCTAAAGTAGTTTGTGTCCTTTCTGATCCCTTTTGTTAGCAATATACAAAGTTTGAAATTATTTATCCGTCTTTTAATAGTCAGCTGTTGTAATTTAATACATTTTCCCTCGGGAATGAAATATTTTCCCGAAATAAAAAGTAGCCTATAACCGTCTCTGGCCCGCAAGCAACGTCTGTGCAAAGTTTCAAGTTGATTGGTTAAGCTGTTGAGGCGTGAAAGCCAGTCAAACAAACAAACAAACAAACTCACTTTCGCATTTATAATATTAGTAAGGATAGTAAGGATAATCACTTTATTGTTGTAACGGTCGCCCGTATCGGTCTGTCCAAACACTTATAGAGAATTGTTGACGCGATACAGCGTTGTGTCGCAATTACACAGCTTTAACGTAACGCTGTACAGCACTCACGGGCATCAACGTGTTAATTTTATCTTTCAATCATAGCGCCTAAAAGAATATTTTTTCTAAAATTTCAATTAAAATCCTGATTCAAATCCACATTAACTTTTTAAAAAATACAAACGGTTCATTTACTGCAAAAATTAATTATAAATTTATAGCTGACTGAATAATTGTCTTTTTTTTTCAAAACAACAAAAAGCAAATTGTTAAGTATACATATGTATATATTAGCCGAAATATATTCACATAAATAAATACATAATTAATAACTCGATATAATTTAAAATAATAAAATAGCTAACGAGCCTTTATTTAATATCGCTCTTAGCTATATGTATTTTGTATACCTACATGTGTAATTAATTTAAATAAATAATATTTTGTTAATCCCTATTAATGAATAAATCAAAATTATTATGATAATTTTGGTAACCAATACTGTTCTTTTAAATAATATAATCAAAATAAAACATTGTACACCCACACAGAAACTGGGAGGACTAGTATAAATGCAAGTTGTTATTACTCCTGAAAATTGATGCTATGGAATAATTTTTTTCGTCACTTTTTCACAAATTAGGTTATATAAATTTTAGGGAGTAGACTTCGAATATCACCCCCATAGAAGTTATAGGAAAATAGCTAGCCATGTACCTATCCGATGGGATTTACCATCGGCAACATCTTAGGATGTCAGTCAGTGTTAAAGATTTATTAACCTCTTTAGCGGCTATCCCGAGCACAGCTCATCATATGAATTATACAACTTAAATGACTCTCCCGACTTGAACTCGCCTCGTGTTGGTAACTGTAAGATGCTGTCATCTGCTATCGTAAAAGCATTACTAAAGCAAAAATTATCGAATGGGTAGGCCATAGAATTATGCAATTAAATTAAGTATTATCAAAGATCATTTTATTTAGTTAATTTTACATGAGCCGCTAAAGGAGTTAAATAAGGTATTTATTTATTTTAAGAGCCATAGTAACATATTTTTATATATCTCTAACTTCAAAAATAAAGAGTTTCTATACAAATATTCATCCCCTATTTAACCCACTTAGGGAACAGATTTTCAAAAATCCTGTTTTAGTGCTCACCTACATTATATAAGGAATTATTGTACAAAATTTCATTCTTCTGAACCCAACGGTTTGGGCTGTGCGTTGTCCGTCAGTTATTCAGTTAGTTATTCAGTTAGTGATAGATATTTACTAAGAAGATAAAGTATATTTTTTTAGTTTAGAAATGACGTCATTATCATCTCTTTTCAATTTATAATGCTAGTTGTCCTTTAAAAAAATTATACGATACTGACCCTTAAAATAGTATATAAATTAAGTTAATTTTCATTTTTTCTATTTCTCCCTTATTCCAGTTGTCAAATTTTATAAGATTTCACTTACGGATTTGTATATGCCGACTGAAAGTAAGAAAGAAATAACATACCATTTAGTTAGTTACTATTAAATAATTTTTAACAAAAAAAAAAAACCCAAAAAAAGATGTATTATTTTTTATTTGACCCACCCATTTCCATTCATATTTATACGATACCTTGAAACCGAGGTATCATAAAAATATGAATTGAAATGGGTGGTTCAAATAAAAAATAATACATCCTTTTTTTTTAATTTCTTGTTAAAAATTATTTAATAGTACCTAACTAAATGATATGTTATCTCTTTCTTACTTTCAGTCGGTATACACAAATCCGTAAGTGAAATCTTATAAAATTTGATAACTGGAATAAGGGAGAAATAGAAAAAATGAAAATTAACTTAATTTATGGACTATTTTAAAGATCAGTATCGTATAATTTTTTTAAAGGACAACTAGCATCATAAATTGAAAAGAGATGATAATGACGTCATTTCTAAACTAAAAAAATATACTATATTAGTATACGGACGGATTATTCTTTTTGAAGCAAGGGATTAGAATAAAAAAAATCAAAAATCATTTTTTTTTAAATATTTTAGTAAATAGCTTTAATTTTTGGTGCTCCAAAATTTGTGTCTAAAAAAATTTCATACATTAATTTGAAGAAAAATGAGAGAGAAGTTTAAAGTGAACGACGGAAAAAACGATAATATTGGGGGACAACTTTACTTTTACCGTAAAGAAGGGGAGAGTCCAATGTACCATGCAGTGGGGCCTGTGTTAACCGGACATCAATTTCACACGAAAATTTCTTTTAAATTAAATACTTCGAAATTCTACACAAAGTCAGTTATTTATAGTGCTCCATTTCTTAGAAATTTATTTATTAATTTGCAGTAAGCAATTACTTACGTGCTTATAGAAAGGAAAATAAACTTTTTCGACCGGTTAATTTTTATAACTACAATAACCAGAATATAGAATGCCTAAATATTGCTTCGGATCAAGTTATCTGCTATGTAAACGCTAGCTTATTATTTAAATGGTTGAAAAAATATCTACTGAACCGAAACTGTTATCTTATTATAATCAGTTTTAGAAATTCTTACAGTTTTAGATCAATCACAGTATCTAAATAGCTAAATTAAATAATGCTTGATAATGAATAACACGAAACTCAGAAATATGATAGCGTAGCATGTAACTTAAAGGAAATAAGTAGTAAAGAAAAAATCTTTTAAGAAGTTTGGTTACTACAAAATTTCAATTTACTAGCCTAATTTAAGCGAAGCATCCTGACTGAAAGAATCATCGGCTACACGGAGAGAAAACAGTGTGATTCTAGTTCATTAAGAATTTGGTTACAAATCTCCGAATTTTGTATTAATTTTATATTAACACCTTCAGTTCCACGTTTTCGGCATCCGAAAATAATCAAAACAACCGCAGAGGCCGGCCGCGATCAAAGATTAATTGATTAGTTGGTTGCGCATTATATGTGCGATTTTACCACACCGATGTGTGCTCACACAAACACCAACACACACTACTCTCGTGGTTTCTATAGAAAAATAAATAAATACATAAAAAATATTTTATAATATTTTATAATCACAGAACACTATAAAAGTATTTGTTTATTTTTTTTTTTTTTATTTTTACCAGTTCGTGAAATTAGTTATCTAAACTTTCTGTACATAATTGATTTGAATGTCAAATATGTATATGTGCGTATTACATACGTATGTTTACACATAGATGTTGAATAATTTTATGTATTTGTTTACATAAAATTTCGTAAAAAATATTGTCGGCTTCCGGGGAAGTTTACTGTAAAAGTGCACGGACGTCATAGTGTTAATAAACAATAAAATTGTGAACCCTGTTTAGAAAATTTTCAAAAACTTCAAACTTTGATAATTCAAATTCAAAACATACCGATTCGTGTGAAGTTAACAAAAAAATGACGAATTAAGTTTTAGTATATGTATACGATATAACTTTAATCACCGAAATAAAGTTCTAATATCACTAGAAACTATTTTCCATAAGATATCCTTAGGGCCCTCTTTGATATATTTATGTAAATGTAAACATCCTCAAAAAGTACATTACATCCATTGTCTTCTATATACAATCAATATGCATTGAAAATGAAAAACTGCATAATTTTCAATGTATTCATCTCAAAATTTTATTAAATTTAAAAAATCAATAGTCATTTTCTATTTTGCTTTAGGTAACTATCGCTGATACGAGAATACGAACACAAAAATATGAATCATACATTCAAAAGACCAATGCACAACACATACAGGATGAGTTGTTTTAGAATTTCCATTTTGATTACCGCTAAACTATTAACTTAATCATTGTTCAGGTAACAGCTGTAGATACCGCTAGCAACGATCGATTACTGTAACCAGGAGCTTTATAACTCTTTAAATTTTCGCGTTATGGCACAAACTTGCACTTTTCTTTAAATGGAACTACCTATATAATAGTTTGTTAATAAAATTGACCCAGTACATTAACGAAAAACATAAATGGAAGAAGCAATTTTCTTTAAATTATTAATTTTGCGGCTAGTAGATACATATCCATTTAGGTAAAATTCAATCGTGCTAGTTCTGTGTATCTAAGAAGCGAACCAGAAATTAACAGATATCAAAACGGGTAGCATATCTCTTAAAATATAAGGGGTTTTCCAATAGCGATGATATGATTTCTTTAAAAAAAAAAAAAAAAAAAAAACACACTTATTGTTAAGGAAATTCAAAAGTTTTTTTTATCTAATGTGAAGTACAATCGATACAATTAAGTTCTAAATAAAACATCATTCAAATGGCTTCCACGACTTCTTCTGCAAGAACGAATTCGATGAACCCAATTTTCGAGCACTTTTTCCACTAAATTTGGTGGAGAGTGGTTTATTTCAAAAGAACAATGACTTCAAATAACCCCACAAGAAATAGTCTAATGGTGTTAAATCACAACTTCTTGGAGGCCATTCAATATTACAATTTCTTGAAATAATCGAATCTCCAAACTCTTCTCGCAATAATACAATTGTTGCATTTGCTGTGTGGCACGTAGCCCCGTCTTGTTGGAACCAAATGTTGTCAAGGTCAACTTCTTCCAATATCGGCCATAAAAAGTTGGTTATCATCGATCTATACCGCTCTCCATTGACAGTAACGGTGTTACCAGCTTCATTTCGAAAGAAGTACGGACCGATAATTCCACCAGACCAAAAACCACACCAAACTGTCAATTTAGGTGAATGTAATGGTTCTTCATGAATAATTTGTGGATTTTATTCGCACCAGAATCGACAGTTTTGTTTATTTACCGCACCACTCAGATGAAAGTGAGCCTCAACGGAGAAGATGATTTTCTTAAAAAAATCGTTATCGTTTTCAAGTTGTTTCAAGGCAAAATCAGCAAATTCACGACGTTTATGGAGGTCCAATGGCTCCAATTCTTGAGTGAGAACAATTCTTTCTCAAAATCCGCCAGGTTGTGGTTTGCGACAGTCCCAATTGTTGAGAACGTCTTGAGAACGTTGAGAATCGACAAATTGCGGTCTTCAGCAACACTTGCCTGAACGGTAGCAATATTTGCATTACTTCGAGCGGTTCTTTGTCTTATTGGCACTTGAACATTATGTAAAGAAAATATAAGCTCAAAATTTTCAACATTTCGACGAATAGCGAGCATACTTGGACAATTATTACGACCATAAAATGGCAAAAGCGCACAAAAAGTTGCAATTGGAGAACGATTATTTTGATAATAAAACTGAATAATTTGTAAACGTTGTTCTTGCGTATATCTCTCCATGATGAAATTGTAAACACTACTGAATACAATGAAAAACAAATGACCGATCATGACATATTACAAATGGCCGAAACGTCACTTCAAAATCATATCATCGCTATTGGAAAACCTTGTAGATGTCAACCATCTATATTTTAAATTTAGTAATCTGACCAGTATTTATTAACTTGTTGTTAGTGAAAATTCTTTAAATATTTTTTTCTTCGTTCAAGATCTAACCTCACTTTAGTTAAAGTTAGATGTCTACGCTATAATTTTATCCATAATATACTATATATACTATCCACTTGTTAGCCAGAAATTGTATATTATGATGCCAAGTAAATTCAGTTGCACCTCATACATTTAAAAATAACGGAAAATTCAGCAAAAAAAATCTTTTAAACATAAATTCCCATTTTAAAATTAAAGGAGCTATGAACGTCGTGGTTATAACAATCAACAGCTCCCAGTACAGTAATATCTACAAGACGTGTTATCTGAACAATTTTCTTATTCAGTCGGCAGTTTAACCGTAATAAAAATGGCAACTCTCAAAAAACTCATCCTGTATAAATCCCTTAAATAATATCTTCGTTAAACACACTACAATATCCGACACAAAACACAACTTTCATAAATCATTGAACGCAGTTCCATGGTATCCAAATTTTATTTATGAATACAATTATGGAAAAAAGCGAAACCTTCAATATCTTTCTCACCCTATCCTTTTATTCCCATTCCCGCCACATCACGATCAAACCACCCGCCTCCCTTATTGCCGGGTATGAAAAAAAGATTTTATTAGAGTTATGACAGCTGGCAAATATACATACAATCAGGCCTAAAGTTATAATCAATTTAATTATAATATATACTTTGAAAAAAATTTTTTCGTTGAATAAATAATTTTTAATCTCTCAATTGCTGTCAGTTGCACAATTTTTAATAACGTTTTTTAATACTTTTACCTCTTTTTTTATTGGTAAATTGTTTTCAAAGTGTGAGTAATTTATTTTTTCTGACAATTTTTATCAAACAAATTTTCCAAATTCATTTACAAAAAAATAATTTTTAACAAAATCGGAAACCGGGAATAAATTAACTATTATATTTATATTGTATTTATATAATAATAATAATAATAAAAATAAAAAAAACACCTAAAAATAATGGAAACAAAAACATAAAAATAATGGAAATATACTACAGATTACGATTTTTTTTTTAAATTGTAAAAATTTAATTGTTTCTGCTCTAATATGAAATAAAATAAATTAGGCCAATTAGACTATCTTCACTACATGAATGAGCAAAGTCGAATTTAGGTATAAGCATTATAGGTTTGGGCCCAGAATAGCAAAATTTTAGGAGACAACAGTCGCGGAAAATTAGTTTTGTTTTCGTTATGAGGCGTACGCAAGATATTTTTACTTTTTAAAAAATTACTTGGAGGATAAATCAGAGATTTGCAACATTTCGATGACTCAAAGTGATGTCTACTTTTAGCGAATTTCCAGAATGGAATTCAGCTATTACAGCCACTGTCGTCATGACGCGACCTGAGCCCGGGGCTATGGCAGAAATTTGTTTTGAGGTCCCTAGAAACCGAAAATAATATTCATTAAAATTTATATATATATATATATATATATATATATATATATATATATATATATATATATATATATATATATATATATATATATATATATATATATATATATATATATATAGATAGATATGTCCGCGCGATAACTCTCGAAGTATCCAATTTTTACGAAACTTGGTGAGAACATGAGAAGTCCTTGGATGAGTTCGTCAGCCAGACACGTCGGATGCCAGAAACATGGTTTTTGTTCTTGCAAAAAATTAGTTTTTTACCAAAATTTCCACTTATTCAAAAATTTTTGCGAAATTTTTTTGACACCATTTAAAAGAGAAGAAAATATTACATCAAAAAGGTCTTTAAACTTTTTTTCTATCTCAGCTATTTTTTGAGAAAGACTAATTTTTATAAACGGAAATTCGCTATGTTATGCAGGATGCTACGACAGGGGTATCTTTTTTCTTAAACAGGATATTCGCTTCTTCCGAGCCAAATTATTTAGATTTTAGAGCAACATCTTCATCGGAAGAAGTCTGGGCTTTCTGAAAGTAAAACTAGTCAATTATGGTTTTAACTGACCAATTACTGTAAATTATAATAAAATTATCTACTTAATAAATTTCTAACACTGACTGACTGATAGACAACGCACAGCCTAAACCATTGGGCTTAGAAGAATGAAATTTTGCACAGGAGTTCCCTATGTAACGTAGATGAGCACTAAGAAAGTATTCTTGAAAATTCGTCTGCTAAATGGATTTAATGGGGGATGAAAATTTGTATGTAAATTCGTTATTTTTGAAGTTAGGGGTATATAAAAATATGTTACTATGGCTATTAAAATAAATAATATTAATATCTTATTAAATTTAATGAATCTTTAATTTTGACTGACAGACAATGCACAACCTAAACTGTTGGGTTTAGCAGGACGAAATTAAGCACAGGAGTTATGAAAATTGCCGTTTAGGCTTCCATTTATAAATAAAAGTCAGATGTTTCTGGAAATTTATTCCCTAAGGGGTTAAAATAGGAAATGAAAGTTCGTATGGGAAGTTCGTCATTTTTGAAATTAGAAAAAAGATGTTATTGATGGGAAATCCCATCGGGCATACGGCTAGTATAATTAGAATTTCCAGTACATAGCGACACAGATATCTTAATTTAAGTAGCCGCAAAAGCTGTTGGAGTTACCTTGAATGTTACTGTAATCCCTTACAGTAGTATTATATCGATATTTAATGGAATTTCACGATAGCTTCGAGGCTACCATTACTTCGATTGCAATGAAACCGTATCTAGGCACCAAACCGTGCGATTTCTAAAAATTTTATCAAAAACGATCGAATATTTCCGAAGTTATGCCACTTAGTGGGTTCCGCGAACACTCAAACGGACCGACAGACAAACACAAATTAAACGCATGTGAAAATTTTCATTCCGGAAGAAAAAAATTTGTCATATTTCAAAAACGATCACAATGCTTCCGGTACATTATAAGCAGTGTTGTGCTTATCTAGATAACGTTATCTGAAATTTTATCTAGAGATAACGTTTTCTTTATATATTATCTTTTATCTAGATATTTTTAAAAAAAGTTATCTTTTATCTTATCTTTTTATTAAGCGAAGGAAAAAGATAAGATAATAAGAATACATCTTTATTTTTCCTAAAACAAAGAAAATTGAAGCTAAATTCACCATTTACCTGTTATTCATTTAGCCGACCATATAATTCAGATAAATTTTGACACTTTCTTAAAAATACAAAAATTTTTAAAAGTATAATTATTTAATTTTAAACAGAATTCTTGTTGTCTGGAATCATTTTCGCCATTAGTTGGAATAACATTTAGTCATGTAATATGAAATGTAGTATTCCGACCGCTTGGTCTACCATATAATTTAGATAAGTATCGGCAATTTTTTAAACATTAGAGAAATGTTTAAGAATTTTTCGTTAATTGTAAATAGAATTCTTATAGCCTGGATTCATTTCGGCCATTTGTTGGAATAACATTTAGTCGTGTAGGTAATATGAAATGTCGTTTTCCGACCACTTGGTCGATCATGTAATGTAGATAAATACCGACACTTTGAAGCACTTTTTTTTTAAATAAAAAAATGTTGCACTCTACGTGTGCTATCATGGGCCGTAAATAAAGAAACTAAATTCCAAAACATGTAATTTTGTCGCCAAAAACCTTTCTTGAACATTTTTGTAATTTATAATAAACACATCTTTCTGGGGACCGGGAAGCTACTTTCGTAGCCCGGCACCGGTCCACGGATGGGCGGTTGAGAAACACTGACATAATGCATTATTTCTGTAAATATTATCTTGTCTGTTATCTAAAATTTTATCTAGATAACGGTTCAATTATCTGTTATCTTTATCTAGATGTTTTAAATTATGTTATCTATTATCTGTTATCTAGATAATAAAATTCGATATCTTGCCCAACACTGATTATAAGTCTCGAAGGTAAAATACTCTCGCGTAAATATAAGTTAATAATGAATATATTATACAGAAATAAGTGAGCGTAATGAAATTATTATATTGTTAAAACCAAAACTAAATAAAAAAAAAATTCATCAACCCAACTCTATGTGTGTGACTGGCACTTGGCACGTCACATCATATTTTTATGGTTAATGTAAAATATATTTTTTTTATCTACCCGAAAAAAAAAACGTTTATTTTGATTGGGCTTGCCAACTGAAATGATTAATGACGTACACATATCTGATTGGCTGTCTCAAGCAGAAATATTAATGAAATATTATTCCGCCACAACTTTTATTATATTTTATGTATCATTTCATGGATATTTCTCTAAACACTCTATTTACCATTTTAAAAATCACCAAAAACTTTTTTTTTATATTTACGGCAATTTATCTTTCCGCTTTCTTACATCAATATTATGTTGTAATGTTTGGTAAAACAATATTATGGATGTTAAAACGTATTTATTTGTTTTTTATAAATAAATATCGATATAGATTATTTTGATGAATTATCACGGATAACAATTTTTGTTTTTCTTTGAAAAAGTAATAAATGAAAGTAAAAATTATATTTTTTTCGCTCTTGTTGCAGAATACATTCATTATATTATACCTACACATATAAATACTCATTCGGCCTAGTGATGAGCAAAATTAGTCTTGGTCTTGCAGTCTTGTTTTGGTCTTGCAAAAAAATGCAAGACCAAGACCAAGACCAAGACTATGTATAGCAAGAGCAAGACCAAAACCAAGACTATAAGTATGGCTGCAAAACCAATATATATTAAGACTCAAGTGAGCAAGACCAAGACAAAAGCAAGAAAAAAGCAAGAGTCTTGCTAAACTATTTAAATAGTTTGAAAGTATAATTAATACCGTAAAGAGAGAAAATTCTGATTTTAGAAGGAAATTCGAAAATAAAAAAATGTAAGAAAGTGCAAGATTTTTTAGCAATACCAAGACCAAGACCAAGACTGCATTTTGGAAGACCAAGACCAAGACTCAAACTGCTCTAGCAAAACCAAGACCAAGATTCTTAATGCAAGAACAATACCAAGACCAAGACTGCCAAGTCTTGGTCTTGCATTTGCTCATCACTATCGGCCGCCTGCCCGAATACCGAATATTCGGCGAGTACTATTCAGTACTTTGTATTTTTACGGAAAATGTGCGGAAAACAAATAATAAGAAACTTCCAGATTTTGATGCTACTGTATGGGTCGAATTATATCTTAACTGAATGGTTCGGCCGGAAGTATTAAAAAATATTTTTTGTGTCCTTTTTAAGGATAATTTATTTATGGTCTATTTACCAGAGTATAACTGATGTCAGAATCCCGACGTTCAAAAAATACAAATACAAATATTTGATATCAATTAAAACGCACGTTAAATATGAATTCGATTGTTTTAATTTTAAAATTTATTTTGATTTATTACGGTTTCCATAGATTTGTTGAATTTTAGTAGTCCAACAAGGATAAAACTTAACCGATAGGTAATAATAATGAAGGTGAAGTTATTTTATCTAATTTTTGGTGAATAGAAATATTAATTTAATCATAAGCATGCTTTTAGTATATAATACAAAGCGTACATTTATTTTCATTATTATTAAAGAAAAAATTCGCTAAAAACAGATTTCTCGGTAGTGACAAACTACTGCACCTTCAGTATATATACCATCCACTTCAATATAATGTAAGTTTAACACGTTGACGGTCACAACCTATAATGACTAAGCGTGCAACTGATACACTATTTTGACAATTAATACACTTTATATGGAACTGTTGACGCGGTACAGCGTTGTGTTGTAATCAGTCATGTTTCACTTGACGTCGTATAGCGTCCATGACAGTCCACATATTAAACAATACAAAATATAATATCAAGAATGTTCTAGGTATGTTAAACGATTTAAATTTAGAATCACTTATAAGCAATGGTCAACTAGCCCGTAGTGTTTGCTTCATTTTACAACCATTACAGATTTCATTACCATCAAAGCATTACCATTTGTATTACACTTTCACATTACAGAATTCATTACACTCTAACGTCGAGTTATCCTCGCTACATAGAAGTATTAAAGGCGACCACTAGTGTGACATTTTGAAAAAATTGTAAAGATTTTTTTGCATGCTTCGATAGTCTATACCTTTAAAAATAACATACTCAAATTTCAAGAGCATATCTCAAATAGTTTTTGAGTTACAGCCACCCGAAGAGCGGATTCTGGTTTTCATTGTTAACGTATGAAGGTTGATAGTTCGGGAGTGTCTGGACGTGGCTGCCAGTCACATGTTGTGGAGAAGCTAGACCCTGGCACATTTAAACGGCTCATCTAGTTTTACTATGACCGTTAGGGTGGGTCGGGGTAATTTGGGTATACTGGGGTAATTTGAGTATAAGTGATATTTTTTTTATATATTTAGTACCAAACTATATTTCACTGCCAAATTAATATATATTGTTTGTCGCAATATTAGGTATTATATCTTCAAAACATTTCATGTTGGTAACACTAGTGCTTCGAAGAAAATTTTTTTTTTATTTGTTGAAAGTCTGATTAACTGATTTGCATTGTTCAACCGTTTGTAGTTCACAGAAGAGTGGTAGTACAGTTAACAAATTCAGGTATGTGTACCTTACATCCTTAAGGAACATTTTGAAAAAAAGTTTGCAGGTGTACATGAAGAGGATTTTAAATAAATTTCGTTTTAATATCGCGGGGTAATTTGGCTACAACAACGGATTATCTGTAAACTAACCTCAATTGTTTTGTTGTAGACAATGCCACGTACATATGTTAGAAAAACACTCCCTAAATATGGGGCAGATGATTTAGAAGATGCAAGAAAGGAAGTGGAAGATGGTTCTTCTGTCTATGCTGCTGCATAATCGCTGCTTGTATATAATCTTTTTACGTGATAAATAAATAATGTTCCCCAATTCTTATGCTAAAAATTTTATTTCTAATATTACCTAAACTAACCCTAAGTAGAGGTAGTTTGGTTATATAATGTCTGTAAAGCCAATTTTAAATGTATATTACATACTATACTCACTTTCCCCCAACCCTGGGGTAATTTGGGTATACATAAACAAATGCTTACTATGGCAATAACAGAGTTTTAGTATTTGATTATGTAGTATCAAACTATTGGGGAAAGTCATATTGCTAAAATGAAACACAAATTAGCCCAACTGACCCTATAGTGAGTACACCGTAAATAATTTTAGTAAAAATTCTCAGTGATTAAAACTAAAAGGTAAAGAAAAACTACACTTTTCAAATTTGCTGCAGTTATAACTCAAAGATAAATCATCCGATCGATTTGATTTTTATTGCAGCTTCTTTCAAACATATTTCTTCGTGCCATGAACCTCCAGTTTTCCGATCGAATAAAAAATGTAATTTTTGCAGGCCAAAAATCATCAAATTTTCGCGCAAAATTTGAAACTTTTTTTTAAAAACTCCAACTCAACTTTTTTTTTTTTTGATTGAGGTTTACGGCACGGGTAATACCTTCTAGTTTAATAGGCTCTTTGGTTTTTTTGATTTCAGTCACTGTGAAAGTCGTTATAACTGCAGCTGTGGGAACTTTTTTTTTGGAGCCTTGGGAGATCGCGAATTTTCAATCTTTTGGTCCAAAAATTTTATCACGAATTTATTATATATCAAGGAATATATCCTTAAAATATTAAAACAATCCATACAGTAGTTTTCTTTAAAAAAAAATTCGCAAAAATCACCTTTTTTCGGGTGGTCACACTAGTGGTCCACCTTAACTTCAAAAATGTATCTACTTTTAATTAGTCCCCATGCAGGACTCAATTTTCAAGTACACAGTAATTTTGTACAGTACTTGTTTGTAGATTTGTTTTCCTTCGTTATACGTATTAACTTAAATAGCCGACTTCATTAGCATATCAGAATCATTAATCTATATATCATATTTACATAGTATATTAAGCACATAGATTTCTTTTTTTCATTTATTCACTTTGTTTTTTTTTCAAATGGTATCGTAACCGGATTTGTTATTGTTACCAACACTTAACAACAGATGTCATTTACACCCTTCCCATTTCTTTTATTGACAACAATCATAATGCGTGTGGATACATACCATATACATACATTGCTTGCTATTTCCCTCTAATACATATTTATTATAAATATTGTTATTACCCTTTTAGAACAATTGCTGTTCAAGTGAACACTGATTATTTATCAGTGAAGGATTACGACGTATAAATAAATAGCCGGTGTGCAACACGAATGTGTCTAACTAGACTAAAATAAATTTTGAAATTTTTATATTGAGGTGGTTTTTAATCTGATCTGAGAACAGAACGGAAATTACAAAAAAGTGATTTTTTTAAATAATTTTCAGCTAGAGGCAACATTTATTTTTTCACTGGCGTAAATTATCTGAATATTACCGGAGGTCAAATTATTGTTAAATCAGATATTCCGAAATTGATAATTTTAGAAGCAGTTTAATTTCCGATAAATTTTGAGGCGTAAAACTCTAGACTTTTAGAGAATATTTCTGAACTCGCACTAATTTGTTTCGGAGTCTTAATAATATTTGAGCAAAAAGTCCGTCCAGCTATATTTATTTTAGGCGTTTTTACACGGAGAGAAAATTCCTATAAAAATTACTGTGCTATTACTACAATCGACGTGTAACAGGCGAACATATCCAATTTTTGTACGGTAAAATTGGATATGTTCGCCTGTTACACGTCGATTGTAGTATGAGCACAGTAATTTTTATAGGAATTTTCTCTCCGTGTAGGATAGGATAAAACTATCAACCCAAAAATACTACCGCTACGCTAGTTGACAGTTCTTCTGGTTAAATTACTAGGCAACATATTTTCGTTTGAATAAATACAAATTTATTAATAAAAAATCAGTGATTGGAAAATTATTAAACTGGATCGGCTGGGATTTGAACCCAGAATCTCCTGGTAACTAGCCAGGTGTTTTGTTCCCTAGACCACACGATCGTCTGTTCGAGAGCCACTCCAGTTGGATAACCATTCAATCACATATATGTACACGAAGAGAAAAATCCTATAATTTTTGTAGATAAAATTTCAGAAAAATTACCATGCTCTCTTATGATGCGTGCGCGATCGACGACAAAAGTAAAAAATATTTGCTAGCATGGTAAAATTTAATGTGCTAACACAACTTCTATCACACTCTTATGCATATATGTTATAGTTTAATTCTTGTTGTCGTACTCTTTCATTTGCGAATCTGACCGGCAACCTTATGTTGGGCTGTACGCACTGGGCTGTATGTACGTATTGTTGCCAATCATACAAAAATGATTGGCAACAATATATTTTAATACTGAAGATAGTGAAGTAACAAAATGATGAATGTATGTACATGTATGCACTATTCTTGATGGTTAAACGGTGACGTCCGTCCTGTAAGACAGTGTAATGAATATTGCTTGCTGCTTGTAAGACAGTCTAATGAATCGGTACTTGGTCCGACCACAGGTCCGACCAAGGTGGTCGTCACACCACTCACCAGCCTGGCTATACAACCTGCATGTATGAGAGGAGTACATTTCAACAGCGTTGACACCTTATTTATTTTTTCTTTCTACTATTAGCAGATAGCATTTGAAATATTATAAGACAGCATGGTAATTTTTGTAAGAAAAACAATTAAAAAATATTTTTTTGTCGGGAATGGAACTTTTTACTGTGCTGTTTTACAAATTTTACGGAGCTAATATTACGGAAAGAACATTCTGTCCTTTAAATTTTCTATGATTAATTATAATTTTTATATTTTTATTATATACGGACAAAATTGAATATGTTCGCCTTTTACACGTTGATTGTAGTGCTGAGCATAGTAATTTTTCTATGAATTTTCTAGCCGTGTACTATTGCTATCATCTCTTGGAAATTTATTCAAGAAAACGCATACCGTTCGAGTAATAATAAGTGATAACAATAAACATATAAGGTAGAGGAATAAACTGAAATTTATTGGGAACTGACATGAGGGCGGAACTAAAAACCAAACTATTCAAATGACTAACATGGATTCAAGGAACCTTAAAACGTATATTTCCGCTAAAAATTATCACATAGCTTGGCCTGGAGGTATGTAATGTATAGAACACCAAGTAATAATAACTGGCAGGCCGGATCAAGAAACAAGCAGTCAGCGAGTCCATAGTTGGTCGAGCTGCTAGTATCGACACAACTATAAAACAAACCATCCTGTATATACACAAAATATATTTATATGAATAATATGGTTTAACGGAACTGAATGGTTAACCATTTGCGTTAGAGTATGCGTTATACTGTAACGCATAGGTACCTAATATAATATGTATGAGTTAATTTATTTTTATGCTAATATGAACTGTCAAATTGTTATCGTCCAATGATATCAATCATTTATCAAGTTATAAATGACCGTCGTACTAAATAAAATTAATTTCAACTTACTTCGAAGATTATTTATTTTGTATACTTAGTTGCTATATGGTTAGGGTAGGCACCAGTATCGTTAAGGTAGTTACCTCGACATTCAACTTTTCAACAGAATAGTTTCAAATTTTAATAGTATAAAGAAGAATACTATATCTGATTGTCCTTGTAATTTGGGAAAGATTGATCGTTTCTGAGTTAAGATAATTAGGGTTAAAGTTTGTATCTACTCCATGTATTAGATCTCAAAATTCTGACTACGTACCCTTATTTTGTATTTAGAATATAATGACTCGACAGAATTCAATAAAAAACTAGGAAAAGAAAGAATAATAAGTTCTGAATGTAAAGAAGAAATTGAATTATTTGTTGATCGTTATCAACTGAAGATATCATCAGAGAAATTATAGTATTTTAATAAATACACCAATTTCAAGCAACTGAACCGAATCAGTCTGGCAATTCTGTATATTAAATAACTGGTTTATTCGTATTTATTGTTTAAACAATATTGAAAATTGATATATTGAAAAATAGCGTTTTTTGACCTTTCACCGCTTACGTAGCGAAAACGGTGATAGATACATTAAAAAGTGTTAAGACCTTTTTGTAGAGAATCGAATTCTCTACAAAGAAGTCCGCGAGAGCACCTGTCTATCTTGTACATCGCTCCAAACGCATATGCATACAACTTAATATGTTTGTTGAGTAAATTAACAATGATGTCAAAGCATTTATAATAAAAAAACGCCGTGAGCAGCGGGGCCCCATCACGGTAGTCGAATTTTCCCCTTCATCTTCGGTATTGAATGTCTACAAGCGAAATGTGATTGAAAGTCTACAACCGAATTGTCATTTTGTTGGTTTCAAAACTGGTGATGAGTGTTCGGCTGATCGAGGCTTTAAAAAAAGGTTTTAAGTATTTAAGGGCTGTATCTCAGTAAATTTCAATTTTGTGCCGAAAACAGGTAGCAGAAAAAAAGCCAACACAATTCGTACGAGGACATTCCTGCCCATGTTTATCCGCTAATTGCCTTTATGTTTTAGTTTTAAATATTAAAAAAGGACCTTAAATAGTAAACTGGAAGGCCTTTATAAAGATATTTTTTCTTTCCAAAAAAATCCAAAATTTCTATTTTATAAATACTAAAAATTCAAAATTCCTAATTTATAAATAAACAGTGACTTTAATAACATTTTTAAATTACTTAATATGTATGTATTTCATTTGTCATAAAAGTAAGTTCACTTTTTTTTAAATTTTTTAAAATTACTATTCGCCTACTTGTATTTAGAATAAACATAATGCTTTTAAAACACATTTAACAATAGCATTCAATTCCGATGTAAAAATGGGAGAAGTGGGGGGAAAAGTAATGTGGACTCCCTACAAGGTACTAGCTGGATACTAACTGAATACACGTACAAAATTTCAGCCCTCTAGGTTTCCTTATGGAGTCTCTAGACGTGTTAGAAAACAAGCAAAAAAATTAAGGAAATATTGGCGTAAAAATCGTGGGGGTAAGGGTTAAAAGTTGAAACCTCCAAAAAACAGTGTCTGGCTATTAGCTTAACCTGTACACCAAATTTCAGCCCTCTAGGTTTATTTGGGGAGATTTTGACCCGAACGAAACTGTTAAAAAACAAGAAAAATCATGTTCTTTTGGGTATAAAAATGGTGGGGGTAGGGGTTAAAAGTCGAGACCCCCAAAAGGCACCCCCTTGATACTAACTCAATCCGAATACAAAATTTCAGCCCTCTAGGTTTATTCGGGTGACCTGTGCGAGTGGTACAAACTTCGAAAACGTCGAAAATGCATGAAATTGTAGCTTAAAAATGAGGGGGGTGGGGGTAAAATATTAAAACCTCCAAAAAGCACAACCTAGGTACGAACTTTATCAACACACCAAATTTCAACCCTCTACGTTAATTCTGGGGGGCTGGGGGCCTGTTAGATCCAGCGAAAATCGTTTTTCCCCCCCTCTACTCCCACCATATCATCCTAGGAAGCTGAATTTTGGATATGTTGTAGATAATTGACCGAAACATTATTTAAAACCGGTTTGAAAAAGTTTTATTGCTTTTCCGCCCCCCACCACCCCCTTAAAGGTCGGGTCAGAAAAAAAATTTGCCCAAAATTTGACCCCACTTTGATAGTATGAGGTGCCTCGAAAATGAGCCCCATTTACCAAATTTCATCTCTTAACTTCCATAGGGGGGCCCTACACAAATTAAAAGGTGGCGGGAAAATATATATATATATATATATATATATATATATCAGACATTTTTTTTTTCTACATATTCGTGTTCTACGGGTCCGAAAACGGATAGCGCCCCTACTCTCGCCTCTCGCAGCTCTTATCGTATAGACTGTATAAGTCTAATTTTTCGGAGAAAATTCGACTAAAAACTTTGATAGTATAAGTGTGTATACACAGGCTGTTTGCAAGTATGCATATACATGTTGGTATGAAAAGTACCTCATCAACATGTATCCACTAATACAGACAGTAATGACAAAGTAATTTTGGTTTGCAATTTTTTCTACTAGCATGTCACCTTAAGGCTTTTATCATCAGTATATACGTCGTTTTAAATCTTACGGCCAATTCTGAATTGATCAAAGTCATATGAACATGATTTTAAAAATAACAATATCACAGTGTGTTGAAAATATACACAAAGTTTCTTTTAAATAGATAATACGTCACCAGGCCCGACGAAAGGGTGGGCTAGCCAGAGTTGTTCTGCGGCCCAAGCTTGAAAAGAGGCCCCGTAGCTGTTGGTAATGGACTTGGAAAAAAACCAAGAGAGCTTTTTTGTTGCTCCTCAGTTATTTTTTAGGTAAAAAATTTTAAAACATGAAATTGATTCCCGGGGTTTGCTATTTCTTTCCACGGCCCAGTATATCCCTCACAGGATTAGTGACAAACCATGATTGTTACTTTCTCTAGAAAAGTGTTTCTCAACCGCCAGTGTGGGGACCGGTGTCGGGTCGCAAAAGTATTTCACCGGTCCGCAGAAAGATGTGTGAATTACAGTAAATTACTTACAAGTCGCAATGTTTTAGAATTTACTGATTTTTTAATTACGGTCCACGATAGTACGTGTAGCACAATTCAACGGGACTTGCAACGCCGAGCAAACTTGGTGAGGACACATGGTCGACCAGTTGGTCTGAAAAATAATGGCGGAAAATGGAAATGATTCCAAGCTGCAAATTCTAATTAAAATTAAAGAATTGCTTTTAAACATTTGTCTAACGCTTAAAAAAGTACTGATATATATATATATATATATATATATATATATATATATATATATATATATATATATATATATATATATATATATATATATATATATTTATCGGAATTACAGGGTCGACCAAGTGGTAAACGACATTTCATATAACAAGACCTAATGTTATTCCAACTAATGGAGGAAGTGATTCCAGGATACAATATTTTTATTTAAAATTAAATAATAGTTTTTGAACAGTTCTTCAATACTTACGAAAGTGTTGATATTTATCTGAATTACACGGTAGACCCAAGTGGTCGGAAAACGACATTTCATATTACACAACTTAACGATATTCCAATTAGTATCGGAAATGATACTAGGCCAAAAGAACTGTATTTAAAATTTGAAAAAAAAAATGACTTAAACATTTCTCTAATGCCTATAAGGACAATATTACAATCATCTTCGTACCAAATTATTCGTGCCATGACTGAATAGAGGTTAATTAAAATTCACAGTGTTTGAAAAATTATCAAATTGGATCGGCTGAGACACGAATCCGGATCTCTTGGTTGTTAGCCAAGCGCCTTACCAATTAGGTCGGTCGCGTAAATCGAGTGTTCAAGTATCAACTAAAGCTGGACATTAAGTGAACATATGAATATTGGTGTATGTATAAATACAAACAAAAGTCCGCCATACATTAATAATGTTTCACAGGTACTCAATAACATTTGAAATTAAAAAAGAATAAAGGTTGAGAAACGCTGATCTAGAGAGCAGTGATAATAATAAAAAAAGACACCTTGTGCTTCGAATTAAGTGACGGTATACAGTACGTACAACACATACAAAATACACTTTCAACTATGACATAATAATTGAAATTGAAAGTGATAAAATTAAAGCTACTAAATGGAAATAAGTATGTAATAAAGTAAACTTGACACACACTGTAGTCTGCTACACACCCATACATATAAATAGAAGAATGATTGATGAGAATATAAGTGCGCGATTAAGTGCGCCGTGTGCAGTTGTCACTAGCGTAATTAAACTCAGTGAGTTGAATCCGTGAGGCACAGCACAAAACAACAAACAATAATAATAATAACAGAAAGTAGCATAAGTACATACATACGTACACACAGATACCAGTTATACAGGATGTCTCAAACCAAATTCCAATATGACGAGTTATCTCGAGTGAATTCCTGTTTATATTACCAGTATTTTATATTCAGTTTAAAAACTGCAACTAACAAAAATACTTGCGCATCATTTTTCGCCAAAAGTGGTATGGAGTTACATTTCATTTCAACCAGTCTAGGCAGCTTAGTTACGAGATTGTGAAAACTTCACAATAATAAGAAGAACTACACTCAAGGAAGTTTAATGCGCAAACGCGCGGACCGCATTGTGTAAATATTAAAATTGACCTTTAATTTGTTAATAATACAATTACATCGGTGGTTTCCAAAGTTGTCTATATCGATCCTCAAAGGGTCGATAACGATCTGCAAGGGGTTCACGGTGAGGGAAGAAAAAAAATTGGGAGCCTGTGTGATTGTGAAATGTAAATGGGGATCTACAACAGCAGAGTAGACGTACAGCGGGTTTTGCTCACCCTAAAATGAGAAGTTAGTGATTGGTGAAGCTCTTTTTGCTCTTCACTTACATTTTGCTTTCCCAAATGGGTGACTGGTGACCTTTTTTTTTGGCTTACGACCTACACTTTTCCAGTGTTATGTTTTCGAAAATTGTTCTTGAATTTCTGAATTTGTACAGGGAGTGTATCTAAAACCGAAAACCATGGTACGTGGTCTACGAAACAAAAAAGTTTGGGAGCCACTAGATTACATAAACTTCAAGTTATCTAAAATTTCAATAGGGTCAAGTGGGGCAATTGCGAGTATGATAGCTAAATTTATAAATTCAATTGCATACGACTCATTTACTTCTTAAAAATTAAGAATGAACATACATGTCTGCCATAAAGCACATATGAGGCTATTATTTTAAGTATTGAAAAAAAATTATAAGTAGATTTTCATAAACGTGAGATTTGAAATTAGGTACCATGTCTCATTATTACATTTACCCCGTCAAAAGGGGCAAATGTAATAATCATAACAAATTTTTTAACAGTGTGTATAGACAGGATTCTGGGACAATAGCAATAAAAGAGAAAAAAAATAATAATTTTTTAGTTTTTATTTCAATGAGATCGGACAATTGTATCACAAGTTATAAACTTTTCAAAAAAAAGTGTTTTCATTTCTTAATTAGGTAGGAAAATATTTTGAATCAAAATTATGAAATAATCATATTAGGGAACTTAAAATCAAATAATATTATTCCACGTCTAGTTATTTCAGGGTTAGGCAATATCTGAACGATGGAGTCAGACGTAACTAGATTAGTATCATCCATTATCGGCCACGCAAAAACACTACCCTTGCGTCGTACAAATTTTACCTCCCAACGATCGTTCACTTTTTTCTGTACAACGCCTACGTAGTGCTCAATGTCTTTTTTGAGTAAATGTAATAATGCCTATATTGCAATTATCCCAAGGTAGCAAATTTCTGAGGCAAATGCAATGCGGCTCTACCTTGTAAGCTGTAGTAGATATGATAAAAATATATAATTAATTTATCTTTCTAACACAAGGCAACACCATTAGACAAAAAGAAAAAGTACCCCTGTCGTAGCATCCTGCATAACATAGCGAATTTCCATTTACAAAAGTACGTTTTTCTCGAAAACTAGTTGATATAGAGCAATTGAAGGGGTCAGTGCAAAAAGTTGCTAAGTCACATTCTACTTCTTGTCGCAGTCTACGTCGCGGGCACATTCAACTTCTTGCACTGAAATGAACACCAGCTCATATTCAAAAATATGCAAAAACGACCAGTTACCGACTTCTTCATACAAATTTGAACAGACCATGCGGTAGTGCGGACAAAATGGGACAGATGGCAGTAAATAACTCAATAACAGTAAAAAGTGGACTTAACAACTTTTTGCACTGACCCCTTCAATTGTAATTAAGAAAACCTTCTTTATGTGATTTTTCCGCCAAATTTTTTTCACGAAAAATGTCCAAAACACCGTAAACGTTTTCACGAAATTTCTTAAAAATAAGATGTTTCGTTCTTGAGTTATCGTGCGGACAATTAGTAAACATCTATAGAAATGTGTCCGCACGATAACTCAAGAACGAAACATCTACTTTTTAAGAAATTTCCTGAAAACGTTTACGGTGTTTTGGACATTTTTCGTGAAAAAAATTTGGCGGAAAAATCACATAAAGAAGGTTTTCTTAATTACAATTGCTCTATATCAACTAGTTTCCGAGAAATACGTACTTTTGTAAATGGAAATTCGCTATGTTACGCAGGATGCTGCGACAGGGGTATTTTGTTTAGAATATGTAATTTTGTAAAGAACACTTTAGTTGCTGAGAGGCGCAACTAGTCATAATGTAAGTTCTCTACGTTCTCTATATTTTAAAATTTTACAGGTAATATTAATTTGGAAACATTTAAAACATTTTTTTAATTTTTTTATTTTAAAAATATATACTTCCCCCCTTTGCCACAGTATCGTACACACTTTTTAGTAAACATCTATATAAGTAAGTATTAGTAAACATCTATATAAATGTGTCCGCACGATAACTCAAGAACGAAACATCTTATTTTTAAGAAATTTCGTGAAAACGTTTACGGTGTTTTGGACATTTTTCGTGAAAAAAATTTGGCAAAATCAGGCGGAAAAATCACATAGAGAAAGTTGTTTTATTTACAATTACTCTATATCAACTAGTTCCCGAGAAAAACGTACTTTTGTAAATGGAAATTCGCTATGTTATGCAGGATGCTGCGACAGGGGTATTTTTTTTTATTTACAATTCTCTATATCAACTAGTTTCCGAGAAAAACGTACTTTTGTAAATGGAAATTCGCTATGTTATGCAGGATGCTGCGACAGGGGTATTTTTTTTTATTTACAATTCTCTATATCAACTAGTTTCCGAGAAAAACGTACTTTTGTAAATGGAAATTCGCTATGTTATGCAGGATGCTGCGACAGGGGTATTATTATTTTAATATTTATTTTCAAGAAAATACAAAAATGCCTTTTTGAATTTACAGGATGACACAAATATTTATTATGTAAAAGTGAATTGCTTGGAAATTGCGACATTCATTTCTTTATTTTACTGCACTATTGTTGTTAAAGCGATAGTAACAGTAGTAGTTATAATATTAAATTAGTATTATTAGTTTATTCAAAGGACTGTTGTGACATAACTTTTTCCTTATAGGAATCCAATGTTAAAAATTAACATGTAAATCGTATGTATACATCCAAATGGGCCACCTAGTATACTATGTGTACGATACATATTGTATCGAATATGTGCTTAGATTGTGAATAGCTTCACACTTTTTACGATAAAAGTATCACAGTCTAAACAATATAGTTTTTCTCGGAAACTAGTTGACATAGAAAAATAATTTAAGGACCTTTTTTATGTAATTTTTTCTCCTCTTTTAAATGGTGTAAAAAAATTTCACAAAAAATTTTGAATAAGTGGAAATTTTGGCAAAAAACTAATTTTTTGCAAGAACAAACATCATGTTCCTGGCATCCGACGTGTCTGGCTAACGAACTTGTCCAACGGTTTGGGATTTCCAACATCTTTACCAAATTTTGTAAACCTAGGACATTTCGTTCGAGAGTTATCGTGCGGACACATATATATATATATATATATATATATATATATATATATATATATATATATATATATATATATATATACATATATACATATATATATATATAAATTTTGGTGAATATTATTTTCGGTTTCTAGCGACCTCAAAACAAATTTCTGCCATGGTCCCGGGTTCAAGTCGCGTCATGACAGTGGCTGTAATAGCGAGCTTCCATTCTGGAAACTCGCTAAAAAGAAAAGAAAAAACTTACATTAGAAATGTAGATGACACTGGATGAAAAGTTAGATTATAAATTTTGGAACCATGTTTTTTGAGCACCTGACGCGAAATGTAATGGTTACACATTCGTCCGTCGGTAAAACAGTGTTGACAGGTGGTTAGGTTTGAGTTAAGGTAATACTTTCTTCATATTAGAAATGGCAGCCCCGTTTACAAAACAATAGAGCTAGACATAGTATGTTATCACATTTACCCCGTTATATTGCAAAGGCTCCACTTGACCCTAAGAGTTCTTGAGACACTGTCTCAGGAATTGCGCAAGATCCTACACTGACTTACAAAGTGGTCCAGTGAGAGTAGACCACTGTCAGAACTACAAAATCCTTAAAATAGTGGAAACGATTTCCTCTCTGTATGTGACGTCACTGTCAACATTTTGTTTACGTCTATAGGCAAACACTAACTTGACACGTATACGCTCCCATTACTGTTTGAAAGACACTGTAATATGAACAGGAGCTAGTAGACAGTGGCGGATGGCACACAGGACTCGAGTGGTTAGTGAATTTACAGAGTCGCACACACACACAGGGACACAGGTACAGATTTATGTACACAGAGTAGACATAAAACAAACAACATAACAAACAAGTGTAGTGTGTGTAGGTAAATTCAATTGCAGAGCTCATTTATATGTAAATTTAATAAACTTTTGTTGGAATTTCAAATCAAATAATTTGTCTTCATGAACATGTTAATAATATTCATTTTGTATGGAGTAAACCACTTTACGTATAGCACAACATACATACCGTGTACATACGTATCCCCGGCACATGGACTAACTTAATAACAATCAAAAGTAATTTATATTTATTTTTTAATTTTATTTTTCCACTCCTGCAAATTCCACTCATACTATAATTATGTATACACGTGTAAGGGTCATTCTACAAAAATGGAAATTATTATATTTGTTTCAAATTTTACATACGTGTCTAACCTTGATAACAATGCAATATTGTATAATTAGTTTTTTGTCCTACATTGCTCCAAAAAAAAAATTGTTGATTTTTAGTCCCGTGCCACGTTTTGGACATTTAGAATTGTCAAATATTGTCCATTGATTTTACATTGCAATTTTTTGTTTCCATAGTTATGCTTGATTAAGGTAAATTAACCGATTAAAATATAGGTAAAAAATTACTTCTTTAATTTTTTTTTCAATTTTTCAAATTAATTGTAATCAGACTAAAAAGTAGAAAATAAAGTAAAAAAAATGTTTTTTAAGAAAAAGCTTTTATTTAAAAATGGGCTAAAAAAAAATAAAATAGCTTTTGAGTGAAGTTTGAAGCAATATGCAACATAATTTATAAAAGCTTGAGACGTTTAATTAAGTTTGGTAACTATTGAAATGTAAAATAGCTCTTATATCCACAACATAAATAATTAATGATAACGCCTCAAGCTTTTATAAATTATGTTGCATATTGCTTCAAACTTCACTCAAAGATTCTTTTATTTTTTTTTTAGCCCATTTTTAAATAAAAGCTTTTTCTTAAAAAACATTTTTTTTACTTTAATTTTTATAACAATAATAGAAGTTCTGGTACTTAGAAAATCAGGTCAAAAAAAAAAAATTGTAAATAGCGGAACTCATGATGTGTAAGCAAGAATTCACGTTAATCGACGACTGTAATGGAATAGTTAACGACAAAATGATCGCACAGCTAATTCACATGTACAACAGCTGCAATACGCGTGAATGGGGACACTGGACAGTACCTCTCTGCACCTACTCAGTACCACCACATGCTGCCTCATGTCTCCTTCCGAGTTTGACCGAAGCGGGCACGCACGATTGTAAAGTTACCAAATTTGAGTTTCTTCAGGCCTCAAGAATCCACAGAGTTGTTTACACATCAAAATAACATTTTGTTTTGATTAGCGATGTAACGATACTTAATTTTGCCGGGATACCGATGATATCGATATCGATGCCTTAATAGATAATAAATTAAATTATATGTACCTCGGGCGTTTATATACTTAAAATTTACCTACATTTTTAACAGAGACTAATGGAGACTAAATGGTAAAGAAAATATTTATTACACAAAGTAATAGACCAAAGTCAGTAGGTAATTAAAGTTTACTATTGTTAAAAAACCAAAGTTTTTTTTTTTCAAATTATTTGCAGATAATCTGTTACACAAATCATTTTGTATGAGGCCTGCGGTCGAAAACTTTTCAATTTTTCGATTTTCGAACTGTGTAATCCGCTGTATTTTAATCGGCGATGCCGATTATATCGGTGTTGGAATCGGTATCATTACATCCTTAGTTTTTATATCTGTATTCAGTAAAGACTGACAATAATATTGCTACAACATTTACAAAATGTGAAAATTTATAAAAAAAAAAAAAATGTATTAAAATTGACATACTAATGGCTGCACATCGACGCATTTAATTTTCTCACCGGCCGGCAATATTTTAAAGACTTAAATCCAGCGATCATTTTTGATTATTTCACTTCCGCTAACATATTAAAAATCACATCGACAAGAACTTCCTACTTTTGCAGAGTCGCCCTTATATCTATATTATAATTTATTTAGAAATATATTCGGTATATTCTACATGTACAATTCTACAACTAGACTAAGGGCTCGTTCACACGACACCGAATCGGTGCGAATTGGACGTAGTGTTCACACGGCAAGTTTCTTTCCCTGTATATCAGTTATTTTACCGACTGATACGTACATACATGTACATGTATGTAGTACATGCCGTACAAGCTGCTACTCGCTAACTATATGTGCCTGCTTTAATTGTGACCGTCACTAATCCAAAATACCCCTGTCGCAGCATCCTGCATAACATAGCGAATTTCCATTTACAAAAGTACGTTTTTCTCGGAAACTAGTTGATATAGAGTAATTGTAAATAAAAAAGACCTTCTTTATGTGATTTTTCCGCCTCATTCCGCTAAATTGTTTTCGTGAAACGAAATTTTTCGTCTAAAAAAATTTGGCGGAATTAGGCGGAAAAATCACATAAAAAAGGTCTTTTTTATTTACAATTACTCTATATCAACTAGTTTCCGAGAAAAACGTACTTTTGTAAATGGAAATTCACTATGTTATGCAGGATGCTGCGACAGGGGTATTCCATTTTTAGAAGTGGGACCTCCTCCTTGAGGTCGCTCAAAAAAATCGGATGGTGGGTCCAGAACTGTTCAAATCCTACTACTGACTTTTTTTTCTTAATTTCTCAAAAACTAGCTAACCTAGAATAATAGTTCAAAAACCTTTTTTATGTGATTTTTTCCGTCTTTGCAATGGTGTAAAAAAATGTGGCAAGAACTTTTAAATTATAGCAAATTTTGGCAAAAAACTAATTTTTTGCAAGAACAAAAACCATGTTCCTGGCATCCAACGTGTTTGGCTGAAGAACTCATCCAAGATTTTTGGATTTCCAACGTTGTCACCAAGTTTCGTAAAGCTAGTAGTTTTTCCTTTTTCCTGAAGAGTTATCGTGCTGATACATATATACATACATACATTATATATATATATATATATATATATATATATATATATATATATATATATATATATAAATTTTAGTGAATATTACTTTCGGTTTCTAGGGACCTCAAAACAAATTTCTGCCATATTCCCCGGGCTCAAGTCGCGTCATGACACCTACTGTAATAGCTGAATTTCCAGAATTCTTTCTGGAAATTCGCTAAAAGCAATAGTATAGTGTTGACAATATTCATTAATTATTATTATTAAACAACGATTTCTGGAAATTTCTCTTTAAAATAACACATATTTCTCTATTTTAATATTTTCAAATCTTTTTCTTTACATATTTTTAATGTTTTGTCTCATAGAACATGTCTTTATTCTACTAGAATTACTAAAATTTTAGTAGGTATTAATACTGTTAATTGTTCATAATACATCTGTACATAAAATAATAAACGACTGCATGAATATAAAATACGACAAGTCTGTACCTGAAGCAGCACAAAACAGTAAAAAATACTGTATCGTCTAAACACTTACATATATAAAACACACGCGCTACTAGCAACCGATTCGAATTTTTTACTGTTTTAGTGTATTCGGAATTCGGTGACAAAACCGAATGTCAAAGATCTCCGAATCGGGTTTTTTACTGTGTACATTTTTGTTCATATCGTGTGAAATACATATGCCACTGAAGCATACAGTCATAGAACACTAGAAGCCAACTAACATAAAAAAAGTGAAATTCGCTTGGAGTCATTTGTTAGTCAGTCACAGCTTAAGGCATTAGTCCGTCAGTAGTCGTCGTCGAGTCAACACACCATTATATTAATAATATACCCATTGTTAGTTGAGCACGTTGAACAGCTCTCTCTGGTAATACGTGTGATGTGATTGTATGCGTGTATACACATACTACTACAAAAAACCAAACTAATACACTGCAAACAGTGTGTATGTACACAAACAGACTACGTCACAAACTCATTACAAGTGGAACAGAGGCAAAGCCAATCTAGTTTGTCCCCTTGCATACAGTAAAAAAACCGATTCGGAAGAAATACCGATTCGGTGTCGTGTGAACCAGCTCTAATTTAAATAAATGTTATTTTATTGTACTTTGCTTATAATTGTTTTCCTTTTTCTTTATTTTTATTTCTACTTTCATCACAATTCACTACTGACAGTAAAGGACAAAAAAACATATTTTCATCATATAGGTATTGTTAAGATGTCAGAAATTAGATATTTCGCTTTTCAAAAAAATCCATTAAGTAATGAAATTAAATTTAGAAAATAAATAAATAATTACTATGTAATATCGAAAAATTTCAATGACGTGGTTCGTTTATTCG
Source organism: Brachynemurus nebulosus (assembly GCA_035578155.1). Taxonomy (NCBI): domain Eukaryota; kingdom Metazoa; phylum Arthropoda; class Insecta; order Neuroptera; family Myrmeleontidae; genus Brachynemurus; species Brachynemurus nebulosus. The sequence goes on along the minus strand of JAPWDM010000009.1, from coordinate 14,301,374 downwards.
AGATGGCTCGAGGATATTTCTATAAACTGTTCATATTTTGTCTGATTTATTCTCGTAAAGAAATAAAAATATATTTATATTGGTCTGGACTAGGTTAAGGAGGACAATTATAATACATTATGTTTGTATTTGAGAACCGGCACTGCTCGAAATAACTGCTCGTATTTTCTATCCTTAGGCAAATAGAGTCCAATCAAAGCACTATTTTATAATTGAATTGTACCTAATTGTTTTTATTTTATTGACAAAATTTCAAAATTTAGTTAGTTCTTGTAATAGCTGACCAGATTTTTATCAATTATATTCCGTTTTTCCAAAAATTTGATATTACATCAATACCTTACTTTTTGTTTTAAACTCAAAGTTATCAGAAATGCTGTAATTTTTTTTTATTTTTTCTAAAATTCCCGACGAATAGCATTACAAAACAAAATGAACAAGAGCAATTAATTTATTATTCTTTTTTGTTAGACCTAATCTAAAAAGGATTTAAGGGATGGTCCACTTGAACAGAAACAAAAGAGTCAATTACTTTGATAATATTTAATACACATATTTTATTATAAAGAATATTACAAAATATAGGTTTTACAAAAAATATGACAAAACTGTACTAATTAATTAATAATGTAAAAAAATTACTTCACAAAAATATAAAAATTTTCATACAGTTGATAAGAACTAAAGCATTTAGATTAAATGTTCATAATAAAAGGTTTAAAAAAAAATTATTATTTTTTTCATCATTATGTTCCTTAAGGTGTTAGAAATATTCTCCTAACATTTTATTTTAAAAAAATGGAAAATCCAAGAGTTATGGGCATTTTATTGGACGCACTTTACTATAATTTAATTTAAAAAAAAAAATGCTATTTTCTCGAAAGTAAGTTTTTTGACATAGTTCCTCGGTTATCTCAAAAGGTATTTGAGATGTCGACATAAATATATGTATATATTATTCCTCGATATCGTCATTTTGACAGGAGCTAGGATCTTTTGGTTCCGTAATATATTTCCAAAATTGGGGCTGTTTATAGTCGAGAAAAAATGGTGATTTTTCAATATTTATTTTCAAAATGTGATTTTTAGTTGGTTTTTTACTTTATTTTTTAGACCCCAGTTAGTGCCATAACTGTATATGTATATTTTCAGAAAATTCTTTATTTCTTTATTTTGGTTCACTGGAGATTTCAGAACGCGAGGAACCATCAAGATGGAAAAATTTCGCAGTGTTGACTTCAAAGCCATTTATATATACTAAAATCTATTTCGCATTTTTAAAAAAATTTTTTTGTAAAATACTTATTTGTATAAAAAAAAAAAAAAATAATATAAGAGGGTCAATTATTTTTGATGTTTTTTGGCGAACTTCCCCTTAAGTCTCCAAAAGTTCACTTTAGAAAGATTCCAAAGAACCTTTTTCTTCAAAAATTTTTTTCTTTATTAACTTGGTCATATTTTTCAATTCACATAAATCATTTTTGATTGCAGCCGTTTCATTAACAATAATTGTTTCGATTTTTTCAAATAAAGTCGACAATGGTGAAATGGAAGTACCATCAACATCATTATAAATATTCATTTCGGTTGTTGTACTTGTAAGTGAATCATTAACTGAAAGTGGAATTTCCATTGGAATTTTTGTTGTTATATGTTCGATTTGTTCCTTGTCATGTTCCTGCATTAATTTATGAATATAACTACCGGTATTATCGGAACATTTAATACCGTTAATACTAGTATCAGACTCGTCACTGTAGGGTACAGTTCTTAACAATATATTTCTTTGAAACAATTTCATTTTCAACCAGGCCAATCGGTGACAGGACCACGAGTTATTGTTTAAACTTATCATATTCAATTTACCAAGCTTAAAATTTAAATCAGTAAAAAAATTATAAGGATTTCCAGTTTCAAAATAGCCATCTAAAAGTAAAATTTCTAGGTTTTCCAAGTCCATTAATTTATCAAAGAACTCATAACTATCGAAACTTATTTTCGCCTTATGATACGATAAATCTAATTTTTCCAATTTTGGCAGCCCAGCAAAACTACCATAAGTAATCGATTCCAATCCATTATTTGACAAAATCAGTGAAATTAAGTTATGGAGGCCGTTAAATGTTCTTACCGGAACCACAAAAAAATTACTATTTTCTAAATTTAAATATTTTAGACTTGATAACATTTTAAACATATTTGTTTTTGGTAGTATTTTATTATTAGTCAAATAAAGATGGGTCAGACTGTTTAAATTTTTGAATGTATCTTGATGTAAGCGTTTAAGTTTATTTCCCGTTAAATCAATTACATTTAATTTAACCATATCAGAACATTTAAATGTAGTAATTTGGTTAAAAGAAATATTTAATTGCATTAAGTGTGAAACATTTTTCAGAAAATTACAATCAAATGATTTTAGTTGATTGTGTGCCAAATTTAAGTCAAGTAATTCTGCGTCGTTAATAATTTCAACTTCTTCGATCATATTATACGATAAATTTAAGAAATTGACATTGAATCCGAATTGAATGTTCGAAAATTTTTGTAGTTTATTATGCGAAATATCAGCGGTTACAACACGTGTGTGAAGTTAGCCCCGCACTTTTTGAAATTTATGTTTTTCTTAATTGTGCTACATTGTGCTACGTTTGTGCCAATTTGTGCCGCATACCACAACTCGAAATTACCAAGCACTTCGAAGAAAACGCCAAAAAACAAATAAAAATTCGTTAAACAAGTTTCCACATTCTAAGTTAAGAATAAAAAATTTAAAATACGATCCTTATATTAAATATTGTAAATTACCATATTACTTATTTAATTTATAATATATTATGTAATTGTTTGATAATTTACAGCAAATTATTTATTAGGTATATTTCGGAAAACTTCAACTAAGAATTCAAAAATAGGTACCAATTCAATTTAAAAATAATATTACCTCTTTTAACAAATCAAATACATAATTATCTTGCTAAATTATATTATTAGCAACAAATTATTAATGTGATTTTAGCAGTTTTTCTTAATACTATTTATACAATTATAATTAATTAAAGTAAGTTAATAACGTATATGAAATTTATTACAAATATATTTATTTTAGTAGGTCAATTTTTACTAGATGAATAATTTGTAACACCTGGTACGCACATAAAAATAATACATTAGTATACCTACACATGTATTGATTTTCAAAGGGACTTTTTTCGTTTTGCAAAAAGTAAACGATCTCTCCTGCTGTGATTTGGGTTCAATCACAAAACTTTATTATACACCCAACAAGATTCGATTTAGCCCAAATTTTTTGCCAGCCCCGCACTTTTTAAATTTTCGATTTTTTTTAGTTGCGCTACTTTGTGCTACGTCTGTGCTGCGTTGTGCCGCAAACGGCAACTCAAAATAATCAAGGGCTTTGAAAAAAAATCAAAAAACAAATTTTTAGCCAGCCCCGCACTTTTGGAAATTTGCAATTTTTTTAGTTGCATTGCACTATACAAGGTTTGTGCCGCGTTGTGCCGTCGAAATAATTTTAAAATTGTATTCCATTCGCATAAAAAAAAATTTTTCTTTTCTTAAAAAACCGCCACAGATTATTAAGAATTGGCCTGTGCTGTGCAATCTGTTAATCTGAGGAAATTTTGTCATTTGGGAAAATTATTGTGCTGGTCTAGCACAGTCCGGCACGACAAAAAAAAGATTCGAAAACCCCAAAATTTTAATTTCCCCCCACTCCTAATCCATCAATTTTTAATGAATTTGAAAGTAGATGTTAATTTTTATGGATGAACTTTATAGAGCTTAAGCAGCATAACTCAGCACAACTTACAGAATTCCGTTATCGACCGCTGTTCAGAAGTTACACGGATTTAAAATTATTTTATAAAAAAAAAAAACTGTTACTGACTTATTAAAGCTGGCTACACACGTAACTGCAAGCTTGACAAGCATGCATGATCAAGCTTTTTGTACAAGCATGCACAAATTCCCTTCGCCACCACACGGTTCGAGCATGCTTGTACAAACGCCCGTTTGTTCTTAAAAAACGTCGAGTTCGGAAAACGATGCGCTCGCTTTAGCTGCTTTTGTTCTTATATATATATATATATATATATATATATATATATATATATATATATATATATATATATATATATATATATATATATATAAAAAGAAAAACGAAATAAGTAATTAAATTGGCCGAAGAGCTTCTTGGGGTATCTTGATCGTCCAAAAAATGAAACAAATGGTAATACCACTAATTTCATTTGTTCCAACGCCAGAACGGCGTGAGTCTTCAACTTTTTTCCTCTCTCTTCTGTAGTTTGTTCTAAAGGAGTTTTTTTTTTTTATAACGGTTTCCTTGTCGGCGTTTACATCAACTAATTTATATTGTTGCAGTAATGTATCGTACGCTGCATCTATCTCTATTGTGGTACTCCTTCAATTTGATACGCCAAAGATATTCCTCAATTTGGTATACATGAATAAAGTCTACAAGTAATCCGCGGTTTAATTTTTTTAAGTTTCTAGACATGATGTTTTAACAATCAGATTGACATCAACATAAGACGATGAAACAAACAGATCTCATATAAGATTGATTTTGGCTTGTAAAATCTTGCACATTGGTACACGCAATCTGCTTTGCTTGCCAATTTAACGTGTCCAAGCATGCATAATTGAAATTCAATTAATCTTCAAGCCGCTTGTACAATCGAAATAATTGTACAAAGTTATCATATAAACGCTCAAATATGCTTGTACAAGAAGCTTGATTATGCATGCTTGTCAAGCTTGCAGTTACGTGTATATCTGCCTTAAGATTATAATATAACTTTAATTAGTGAAAAAAAAGTTATAATAACAGGGTACAAAGTAAACAACTCTGGAGCATTTCAGATTTAAATCGGGGCAGATGTTAAAAATCACACTGATTCCACGATTTTTTCAAATGTTTCTGAATGCGAATATGACTAAATTATGCCTTGATTAAATTTTAAAATGAAAAATTTCTGAAAAATCTTTAAAAAATTAAATACTCTATTTATATACTTGGTAAAACGTTTATTTTTATTGTTAGATTGTATTAGAGTTCACATAATTGTACAAACGCACTAATACACAAATCTTTCTTATCACAAATTTAAAAAAATTCGTCAGTGCGTGTTTAACATGCATTATATTAGGGTTCCTTAGTGACTAGAGCTTTCCATATTGCACGGGCCGGACGTGACGTATCCTGGCATAAATAGTACTTTATCTTGACACTAGAATCGCTAGTCATTACAATTTATAACAAATATAAATAATTATTCAAAAAATAAAAAATAAAATAAAAGGATTACAGGAAATTTAAGTAAAATATAAACAAACCAACCTGCACAGGTCACATACTTATGACATTTTTTGAGTAATTAATGAAAAGAAACGAAGTTTGTCTATTTCCGTTGTTTCTTTTCAAGTATGCTTTCATGCAGAGTTACGTCAGCAAATAGTGTTGGGTTTAGTTATGTTTAAATTTTATTTAAAATTTCATCTTTTACAATTTATTTATTTATATTTTTTTTTATTAAAATTGAAATGTTTTGTATTATCACAATTTAAATTTCCATATATTTACTACTAGAATGTAAAAAAAAAAAAAAATATTTAATATTTATTTGAGTTATATACATATTCTCAATTCTTGAAATAAATTTTTATTACCTATTTTATTTTTTACGAACTCTGATTTAATGCATGTGAAAATTTTTTACACAATTATTACTTTATACTTATATTATTACTAAATATTGAAAGTATGTGTAACTCTTATAAAAGAATACTGCCCGTAATTTTTTCAAATGTTTTGCTTTTCAGGTTTATTTTTTGCATTTTTTAACTTTTAAAGTTACCTATGAAAATTACTCGAAATAATTATAATTGAGTGTTTTCAGTAAGTGCTAGTGCCTGCAATTTTTCAGATTTTTTTTATCAATATTCAAAAATTTCAGGTGGACAAAAATTGTCGGCGAAAACGACCACTTTGAAGAAGTTAAATATTTTGCAAACGAGACTTTAAAATTACTTCGGGAAAGTACCTCAAGATACTAAAAAAATTATTTTGCCTCATATTAATTGAGACTTGCATCTATAGCACGTACTTGTAAAATTCTATTTTGGTAGGCCAAAATATGTGGCAATTATGGGGGTATGTGACAGACGGACGGACAGACATGACCGATTCATAAGGTTTCAAAAATTTTTCCTCGGAACCCTAAAAAAGTGCAAATTATTTAGACTGAATTCTTTTCACTTGTAAGGTAAATAATTAAATGTGGTTTTATTTTGCAATGCTTTGGTTTGATTTTAGTATTTTTAATTAAATCATCAAACTCTAGCCATTGAGATCTTTGATACGAATACCTTACGTAGTGCCCATTTTCAGAATCACCATATCGTGCTACTATGCCCGCTAAAAGAAATAAGTTAGCACCAACTTGAATCTCGGGCGAAAATTCTTCAAGAGAATGTTCTTTTTGTAGATCATCTATTCCATCGCATTCGATAAATATTTGTTTTTCATATTTTATATTTCTGTTCATAAGCTGGTTACAACAGGTGGATCTGTTAGTTGGCATACCTTCTGCATCGACATCCGAACTCGAAGTTTTTTAAGAACAAACGGGCGTTTGTGCAAGCATGCTCGAACCGTGTGGTGGCGAAAAGAATTTGTGCATGCTTGTACAAAAAGCTTGATCATGCATGCTCGTCAAGCTTGCAGTTACGTGTGTAGCCAGCTTTATATAAGTCAGTAACGGTTTTTCTTTTTAAATAAAATAATTTTAAATCCGTGTAACTTCTGAACAGCGATCGATAACGGAATTCTGTAAGTTGTGCTGAGTTGTGCTGCTTAAGCTCTATAAAGTTCGTCCATAAAAATTAACATTTAGCTTCAAATTCGTTAAAAATTGATGGATTAGGAGTGGGGGAAATTAAAATTTTGCTATTTTCGAATCTTTTTTGATTGTGCCGGATTGTGCTAAACGAACGTAATAATTTTGCCAAATGACAAAATTTCCTCAGATTAATAGATAGTACAGCACAGGCCAAAATATAAAAAATTTATAACGGTTTTTTATGAATAAAAAAATTTTAAATCCGTGTAACTTCTGAACAGCGTTCGATAACGGAATTCTGTAAGTTGTGCTGAGTTGTGCTGCTTAAGCTCTATAAAATTCATCCATAAAAATTAACATTTAGCTTCAAATTCGTTGAAAATTGATGTATTAGGAGTGGGGAGAAATTAAAATTTTGGCATTTGCGAATCTGTTTCGATTGTGCCGGACTGTGCTAGACGAGCACAATAATTTTCTCAATTGACAAAATTTCCTCAGATTAATAGATTGCACAGCACAGGCCGATTCTTAATAATCTGTGGCGGTTTTCTAAGAAGAGAAAAATTTTTTTATCCAAATGGAATATAATTTTAAAATTATTTCGACGGCACAACGCGGCACAAACGTTGTATAGTGCAATGCAATTGAAAAAATTGCAAATTTCCAAAAGTGCGGGGCTGGCTAAAAATTAGTTTTTTGATTTTTTTTCGAAGTCCTTGATTATTTTGAGTTGCCGTTTGCGGCACAACGGGGCACAAACGTAGCACAAAGCAGCACAACTAAAAAAAATTGAAAATTTAAAAAGTGCGGGGCTGGCAAAAAATTTGTTTTTTGGCATTTTCTTCTAAGTGCTTGGTAATTTCGAGTTGTGGTTTGCGGCACAAATTGGCACAAACGTAGCACAATGTAGCACAATTAAGAAAAATATAAATTTCAAAAAGTGCGGGGCTAACTTCACACACACGGTTACAACTGTCTTATACGAATTACTGCTTGTACTGGGAGGAACAATTTGAACTATTTCATTGTAACTTACATTTAAATAAACAAGATTTAGCTTACTAAACCACTGAAATGGTTTGACAAACTTAAGTTTATTTGAACTTAAATCTAAATAACGTAAATGATTTAATTCATTAAAAATTGTATCACCAATTTGTGATATACGATTATTGTATAAAAGTAGATATTGTAAACAATGTACTATAGCATCAAAAGTTTCTGGTAAGATTCTTTCGAATTTATTCGATGATAAATCCAAATACTGAACCCACGTTCCAGAAACAACTGAACTCCAAACATATTTTGAAAATTGCTTACGCACAATTAACTCTGGTGATAAAATTGATGTACCCAAAGTATCCTCAACATGTACAGCTTGATCTGTTGAATTCCTAAATTGGTCGAAAGTTACTGTTTCTACTGGCATAGAGTATTTATACTCATATCTCCAAGGACAGTTAGTGACGACTTCATCCCAATGAACTGGTGGTGAATAATCTAAGTCAACTTCCATTATTTGGAAATTATCTTCATAATAAGCAATTATTTGATTGCAAAAGTTTATTATACAAAAACACAGCAGAAAGTGTTTATAATTTCTCTGAAAATTAAAAAATTTTTTATTAGATTTAGAAAATATCGTCATAATGATAACTGAAAAAATGTAGCCACGTTTTCTAAAACAGCGAACATTTTACATTTCTGTATAAAATCTAAGACTACCATCCTAGAGAGCTAAGTAATCACTTGCCGTCAATTAGTACAATAAACAGATTCTTCTATCGAAATAGTTTTTTTATACAACAAGCTTAACTAAAGCAACCTTATTTTTTATAACTACGAAGAGAAGCTGTTGACTTTTTTTTTTTTTTGGACTAATTTTTAGATTAATTTTATAGTAATAGAATGTTAATTTATCTCGTGGTTAACAGCTAAAGAAATTACTTTTTAAATTAATTTTTTTAACGACTTAGGATACTTTGATCCTGCGCCTTAGGATCAAAATGATGAAAACAAGGTGAAACTAATAAAATCGAATAAATATTACAATAAAAAAAATTCCGTTTCATGTTGATTAGCAAAACCCACCATGGAAAGAAATACATAGTAGTAATACGTACACGGAGAGAAAATTCCTATAAAAATTACTGTGCTCAGCACTACAATCGACGTGTAAAAGGCGAACATATTAAATTCTGTAAGGTAAAAATATAAAGATTATAATTAATCATAAAAAATTTAAAGGATCGAATGTTCTTTTCGTAATATTATCTCCGTAAAAATTGTAAAACAGCACAGTAAAAAGTTCCATTACCGACAAAAAAATAATTTTTAATTGTGTTTATTAAAAAAATTACCATGCTAACATGCTAATAATACTTAGAAAGAAAAAAAAAACAGAAAGAAGGTTGGTTGTGTTGGGAACGCTGTAATGAAATGTACCTCAATCAGCGAGTTACATGGGTTACATGCGAACCATAGGTGTGGACTGTGGAAGAAACTTTGTCAGACAGCTCGCACCAAGCACCTTGATGCAGCTAGCAGTCAGTTGCTTTTACACTCTCTTAGGATGATGTCATCGTTTAATTCATCTTTTTGTTATTTACCTATCTTTAGTATAATGTATTAGAATATATTGTTGGCAATCATTTTTGTATACATGTTTTTACAGGTACAGTGCAACCAATATAAGGTCGCGGTCAGATGCGCAAATGAAAGAGTCCGACAACAAGAATTAAACTATAATATATATGCATAAGAGTGTGATAAAAGTTGTGTTAGTGGCACCACATTAAATTTTACCATGCTAGCACATATTTTTTATTTTGGTCGTCGATCGCGCACGGATTATAGGGGAGCATGGTAATTTTTCTGAAATTTTCTCTACAAAAATTATAGGATTTTTCTCTCCGTGTAGCAAAATACATAATGTACTCTCGTGGGTAATATGCCAAAAATTAGTATTATGCCAAAAATTAATAGTAAGCAAGTATACAAGATTTCAAAATGATTAAGAAAAGTAACAAATCTGGCAATTTCACGTTAAATGAAATGTATCAAATGATTCAAAAATAAACTGTCGTATATAATTTACAAACTCGTAGTTTCGAAAAAAATATTTTTTAAATATCGCAGATTTTTTTTGGCTGTACACAAAAATTAAACTGTACATACTCAACGTGAATAAGTTAAATAATAATAATATGAATTAGCATATAAATAAACTATTATTATAAATTTTCATTAAAAATTTATTGTTTTGATTATTTTTCCCTGATACGGTTAAATGTCCCTATTTCTACAAATTAAATACATCTAAATGCCATTTTACTATTCTCATGATTATTTACAACTGCGTGTACCCCCTTGAGCTATTGTTCTAATTAGAAAAAAATATACTGAGAATTTTAATCATCACAAAATTAAATAATATATTCTCAAATTCTTAATCATTTCTTTACCTATTAACAAAACAGTAATAATATAAATTTATACATAATATATAATATATATTACTTACCATTTCAACAATATTCACTGTATACCTAAATCTGTTTGATGAATAAAAATTAAACTTTTTCAAACGTGAAATATTTAACTGTTTCGAGATTGGCACATAAATAAAAATTTCTTTCACAACCGATACCATTATAAACGCATTTCCTTATCTGTCACTACCAAAATTTTATCATTTTTTGTTGACTTTGAAAATACCTATTTTTGCAAACAAAAATAAAGAATAGAAAAATTGCATATTTTAAGTAAATAAAAAATATTTCCTTCATGATTTGATTTTAAAATTACATTATCTTCAAAATTTTATATTTGAGATAAACGAAAGCATACTTTTGCGTCGTAGTTTGAATGGTTTGAATAAAATTTAAACAACTTTATTTAAGATTAGATTATTTATGACTTTTACCACGGCAATTTTTTTACTGAAACGAAACTAAAATTAACAGTGAATTAAGAATATTCAGTTTTTCAAAATATATATAACAATAAATTTTCAAGGTTATTTCTAATAGACAAATAGCCAGCGGTTTAGCGTTCGCTCCTAAGACTCCTCGCATTAAATTGTAAGACGTTTTCTATTTAATTGGCTCTCAAACGTTTATGAGTTTCGTACACTTACGGCAGGGTTTAATGACTAGATAATAAGCTGTTTTGTATATTATTATTGTAAGATATTTATCAGTTTTTTATTAAAAAATAATGCCATGGGAACTTGTTAGGCCGGGCGCACATTGAGGCGCAGTCAACGTAGGTAGCACAGCGCAGTTTCTGTGACTCTTGACTCTGTGAAATTTTCACTCAAAAAACTCTGTTTTTGTTCCTAAGTTTAATAAAAATTTCAAAAAGAGGAAAAAAAAGGTATTTCGTTGTTCAGTCAAAATTCTATTCTTAAAAAGGGCATAAGTCATATTTGGAAAAAAATTATAAAGGCAAACGATATTTATAATTTTGTTCATCTTAATACATAGTTAATTATTATTAATACTACAAAGGGCATAGCACGACAATTAGTATTTCTCAGTTTCTTACCGGTTTTCTCAAAACGGTATTTTCGCCTTATGCCCTTCTTTTACTCAACTCCTCAATTTGTATATAATTATATATAAACTTACCATGTTAATAATATTCGCATAAGTTTAACTTTCTTCAAATGTATTCAATTTATCTCTTTGGGAACTGAGACTATACTGACACGTTCGTTAATAACGATTTCTATTCATAACGGATCTTTTTATAAATGTATTTGCTTATCAGCCATTACCAGAGTTTTATCACATCTGCTGATTTCAGAAAATCCTGTCGGTGTTTAAAAATACCCCTGTCGCAGCATCCTGCATAACATAGCGAATTTCCATTTACAAAAGTACGTTTTTCTCGGAAACTAGTTGATATAAAGTAATTGTAAATAAAAAAACCTTCTCTATGTGATTTTTCCGCCTCATTCTGCCAAATTTTTTTCACGAAAAATTTCATTTCACGAACAAAATTTGGCGGAATGAGGCGGAAAAATCACATAAAGGTTTTTTTTATTTACAGTTACTCTATATCAACTAGTTTCCGAGGAAAACGTACTTTTGTAAATGGAAATTCGCTATGTTATGCAGGATGCTGCGAAAGGGGTATTTCTTTTAAATACTGAAGTATTAACACAAAGAGTACTTGGCTCCCTTTTTGCAGATATCTTCAGATATCGGTTTTTGTCGGTATATATACACGAGTAAACGATATATGTATATACAATATATACATATTGTGTAGAATATGTACTTAGACTGTGAGTAAATTCACACTTTATAGGAGAAAACGATCACAGTCTAATAACATAGTTTTTCTCGGAAACTAGTTGACATAGAAAAAAAATTTAAAGACCTTTTTTATGTAATTTTTTCTCCTCTTTTAAATGGTGTAACAAAATTTCACAAAAATTCTTGAGTAAGTGGAAATTTTGGCAAAAAACTAATTTTTTGCAAGAACAAAAACCGTGTTCCTCGCATCCGACGTGTCTGGCTGACGAACTCATCCAAGGCTTTGGGACTTCCAACGTTCTCACCAAATTTCGTAAACCTAGGACATTTTGTTCGAGAGTTATCGTGCTGATACATAAGTACATATATATATATATATATATATATATATATATATATATATATATATATATATATATATATATATATATATATATATATATATATATAAATTTTAGTGAATATTATTTTCGGTTTCTAGGGACCTCAAAACAAATTTCTGCCATAGTGCCGGGCTCAAGTCGCGTCATGAGACCTACTGTAATAGCTGAATTTCCCTTCTGGAAATTCGCTACAAAAATAATTATAAAAACGCCGTGAGCAGCGGGGCCCCATCACGGTAGTCGAATTTTCCCCTTCATCTTCGGTATTGAATGTCTACAAGCGAAATGTGATTGAAAGTCTACAACCGAATTGTCATTTTGTTGGTTTCAAAACTGGTGATGAGTGTTCGGCTGATCGAGGCTTTAAAAAAAGGTTTTAAGTATTTAAGGGCTGTATCTCAGTAAATTTCAATTTTGTGCCGAAAAAAAGCCAACACAATTCGTACGAGGACATTCCTGCCCATGTTTATCCGCTAATTGCCTTTATGTTTTAGTTTTAAAAATTAAAAAAGGACCTTAAATAGTAAACTGGAAGGCCTTTATAAAGATATTTTTTCTTTCCAAAAAAATCCAAAATTTCTATTTTATAAATACTAAAAATCCAAAATTCCTAATTTATAAATAAACAGTGACTTTAATAACATTTTTGCACGATCGTGTATTTTCATGCATTTACCGATGCTGTTGACAATGCTGGTAAGTTACATTTCCCGAACGTTTGTTTATATCCATGGAAACCAAAAAATAACAGTGCGGTAAGTGAAATAGATGCGTGGTAAGTGAATAGGAGTGCGGTAAGTGACATTAGCTCAAAAATAATTGTAATTATTTATTTATATTGAAATTAAAAATACAATTTGAACAATTAGGAAAATAAATCGATTAATATGAAAATTTTCATTAGTTTGCACATTATTATTATTATTGTTGGCATTAGTCTTCATATTTTACTGATATTTCAAAAGGTCGTTCAATCATTAAAATTTTCTGTGGTTTTCATAATCCTTCTTTCATTTTACGAGAATAAATTTGCAGCCAAAAATAAAATGCTTCATCAATTTCATTATTTTCATTAATATTATAGTTTAACAAACTATTTTCCTCAATTTTTTTAATAGAAAATTTCTAAAAATTATTCACCGCCAAGTAAATATTGACATTAATTTTTTATTTACAAATATAGTTGTCAATTGTCACTACAAATATTCGTATTATAGTTGTTATACATATTTATAATATTTATTCATGGCATTCTATGTGATAACATAGAATTATAAATTTCACCTATATTATCCGAATTTTATTTTTTATGTATTTTTATTCTTTAATTATTTTAAATCGATCGTGCAAAAAATATTATACAATACACGATGCGTTAAGTACTTTTACTGATCTCGAAAATTGCAAAAACTCGACCCTGCGGGTCTCGTTTTTGCAACATTTTCTCGATCAGTAAAAGCAACTTACCGAACTTATATTGTAAAATACTATTTTAAATTACTTAATATGTATGTATTTCATTTGTCATAAAAGTAAGTTCACTTTTTTTTAAATTTTTTAAAATTACTATTCGCCTACTTGTATTTAGAATAAACATAATGCTTTTAAAACACATTTAACAATAGCATTCAATTCCGATGTAAAAATGGGAGAAGTGGGGGGAAAAGTCATGCGGACTCCCTACAAGGTACTAGCTGGATACTAACTGAATACACGTACAAAATTTCAGCCCTCTAGGTTTCCTTATGGAGTCTCTAGACATGTTAGAAAACAAGCAAAAAAATTAAGGAAATATTGGCGTAAAAATCGTGGGGGTAAGGGTTAAAAGTTGAAACCTCCAAAAAACAGTGTCTGGCTATTAGCTTAAACTGTACACCAAATTTCAGCCCTCTAGGTTTATTTGGGGAGATTTTGACCCGAACGAAACTGTTAAAAAACAAGAAAAATCATGTTCTTTTGGGTATAAAAATGGTGGGGGTAGGGGTTAAAAGTCGAGACCCCCAAAAGGCACCCCCTTGATACTAACTCAATCCGAATACAAAATTTCAGCCCTCTAGGTTTATTCGGGTGACCTGTGCGAGTGGTACAAACTTCGAAAACGTCGAAAATGCATGAAATTGTAGCTTAAAAATGAGGGGGGTGGGGGTAAAATATTAAAACCTCCAAAAAGCACAACCTAGGTACGAACTTTATCAACACACCAAATTTCAACCCTCTACGTTAATTCTGGGGGGCTGGGGGCCTGTTAGATCCAGCGAAAATCGTTTTTCCCCCCTCTACTCCCACCATATCATCCTAGGAAGCTGAATTTTGGATATGTTGTAGATAATTGACCGAAACATTATTTAAAACCGGTTTGGAAAAGTTTTATTGCTGTTCCGCCCCCCACCACCCCCTTAAAGGTCGGGTCCGAAAAAAAATTTGCCCAAAATTTGACCCCACTTTGATAGTATTGTTGTGCATCGGAATAAGCCTCACTTACCAAATTTCATCTCTTAACTTCCATAGGGGGGCCCTACACATATTAAAAGGTTGCGGGAAAATATATATATATATATATATATATATATATATATATATATATATATATATATATATATATATATATATCAGACATCTTTTTTTTTTACATAATCGTGTTCTACGGGTCCGAAAACGGATAGCGCCCCTGGTCTCGCCTCTCGCAGCTCTTATCGTATAGACTGTATAAGTCTAATTTTTCGGAGAAAATTCGACTAAAAATAATTATAATGATGAAATTTTTTTAATGATAGGAAATATAGGCTCGTTCATTGTTATTCACAATAAAACATTTAATTATTCAATGTTAAAGTAATATTCCGTTTAGAATTCTATGGGTAATTCTCTGGTAAAGTAAGAAAGCTAAAAACTCAGAATTATACATTTTTACAATATCGTTATATTTTTGAAAATTGTAAGGGTCATGTATTGTTTGTACGTCACTCACAGCTATTTTAAAAGGGAACAAAAGAGTAAAGAGAACTACATACTGTTTCTAACCTATCTCTCTAACTAAAATAGCAGAGACAAAGATAAACTCTACTTAAGCTGACGTTATATCGAACGAATTCAGTTCCCGAACAAACAATAATTGTGGTTAAACTGGTTCATTAATACGTATTTTGACAATTCTCATGAAAAACTTAATTCCATACTACTTTACGTAAACGAATTTAGATATGCTACTTATTTATGGCACTCACTATTGATTAATGTACTTTTTATATCTTTCTGCTGCAATTAGTGCGGGAAAAAACGAGGAATATGATTTTATTTAATAGGTTTTTACAAGAGTGACTTTCCCAGCATGTATTCTATAGAAGCAAATAGATATCGTAAAACACTTATATGTATAGATTATAAAAATATATAGCAATCTAGTGTTATGAGTTTTTACATGTCTCACTTTACCAAAGAATTACCCGTATATAATTTAAAAAAAACAAAACACAACAATTTGATGTCATAACTCATAAGTGTTATAACTCGAAAGCAATCAGTTATTTCGAAAATTGGTTTAAGCCACTTATTTAATCATCGCATCTTCTTGATTTATAAACCCTAATTTACAATACCGGTACAATCATATGACCTATACAACAGAATTAACTAAAACATAAAATCTGATACAAATGCATAGTTTTTTTCAAGCAACGTTCCATTTTCTACTCTTAACCGTCTAATGACCTGTTCAAGTTTAGATTTTGGATTTAGTCTTCTATTACTTACGTTATACCCATATGGACAGTGAGAAGTGGAGTATATAAATATAAATATAATGAGTTATCGAAAATACAAATACATACCAATGAGATAAATTTAAAAGTCTCGTCTCTTCTCAGAAATTTGCAATCAACGAACTTCCATTTCTGCTTCCGCAATCACAGAAATTTGGAAACACTTTTGATTCTTTTTTTATAGTCTTTTATTAATCAATGTGGATACGCTTTTGTCCCAAAAAATCTATAATGTACGTACCTATAACAGGATGCTTCAAGCAACTAGGAACATACAAATTATAACATAGGAAAAATTTCATAGGATCAAGGTCTTTTGTTTTTACTAGATGTTTAACATCAAGTGAAGTAACATTGCAGCAAAATGATATTTCAAAATAGGCAAATTTATTGTAATAATTAAAAGTTTTTGTTTTATACTCAAAATTATAGTAAAGCTGTAATTTTTTTTTACTTTTCCTGTAATTCCCAACAAATAGCATTACAAAACCAAATTCGAACAAGAGCAATTTATTATTCTTTTTTGTTAGATCCAATCTAAAAAGGATTTAAAGGATGGTCCACTTGAAGAGAAACAATACAGTACTATTAAAGTAATATTTAATACGCTTATTTTATTATATAAAGAATATTACAAAATATAAGTTTTACAAAAAATATGACAAAACTATACTACTTAATTAATTAACAATTTAAAAAAACTACTTAACAAAAATATAAAAATTTTCATACAGTTGATAAGAACTTGAAAGCATTTAGATTAAATGTTCATAAAATTCATGTTTTTTAAAAAAAAAAAAAAAAATTTAAAATTATTAAGTCTGCAAAATGTTTTGCAAAGATTCCGAAGAAGGTTTCTCTTCAAAAATTTTATTCTTAATTAACTTCGTCATATTTTTCAATTCACATAAATCATATTTAATTTCAGCCGTTTCATTAACAATAATTTTCTCGAGTTTTTCTAGTAAAGCCGACAATGGTGAAACAGATAATATATTATTTTTGACTACAGAAGAATCATCAGCATCATTATAAATATTTATTTCAGTTGTTGTACTTCTAAGTGAATTATTAATTGGAGGTAGATTTTCAATTGAAATTTTGTTTGTTATATTTTCGATTTGTTCCTTGCCATATTCCTGCATTAACTTGTGAATGTAATTACCATATGGCCCGGAATTATCAGAACATTTAATACCGTTAATACTAGACTCATTACTGTAAGATCCAGTTCTTAACGATATATTCATCTTAAGCAATTTCATTTTTAACCAGGCCAAACTTATGCACTCCGATTTGATATTATTTAAACTTATCATAGTCAATTTACCAAGATTAAAAATTAAATCATTAAAAAGATCATGAGGACTACTGAACTCAAAATAGTTATCTAAAAGTAATATTTTTAAGTTTTTCAATTCCATTAGTTTGTAAAATAACTTATTATTATGGTAATTTTGAATCACACTATTATACGATAAATCTAATTTTTCCAAATGAGGCAGTCCATCAAAACTGCCAAAAGTAATTGATTCCAATCCATTATTTGACAAAATCAATGAAACTAACGAATGGAGACCGTTAAATGTTCTTACCGGAATTACAAAGAAATTATTATTTTCTAAATTTAAATATTTTAACGTTGGTAACATTTTAAACATATTTGTTTTTGGTATTATTTTATTATTAGATAAATAAAGATGTGTCAGATTCTTTAAATTTTTGAATGTATCCTGACCTAAATGTTTAAGTTTATTTTCTCTTAAATCAATTACACTTAAATTAGTCATATCAGAACATCTAAATGTAGTAATTTTGTTAAAAGAAATATTTAATTGTAATAAATTTTGAGCATTTTGTATTGAAGCACAGTCAAATGATTTTAGTTGATTATGAGCCAAATTTAAGTCATATAATTCATTACTGTTAATAATTTCAATTTCTTCAATCATATTGTGCGACAAGTTTAAAAATTTAATATGGAATCCAAAATGAATATCCGAAAATTTTTGTAACTTGTTATGTGACATATCAACTACTGCAATTTTCTTAATTGGCAAAATAATAAAGCTGGTAGTACGGTAAATGATTTGATCTATTTCATTGTTACTTACATTTAAATAATGAAGATTTAGGTTACTAAACCATTGCAATGGTTTGATGAGCTGTATTTTATTTGAACTTAAATCTAAATAACGCAATTCACTTAATTTATCAAAAAGTGTATCATTAATTTCTGATATACGATTATTGCTTAAAAGTAGATATTGTAAACAGTGTGATACGGTATCAAATGTCTTGGGTAAGATTTTTTGAAATTTATTTGATGATAAATCTAAATACTGTACCCACGTTCCAGAAACAGGTGTTCTAACTGTGCGTGTAATATATGAAAAATCTGAGTAATTAAATACTTTATACTCTTCCGAGATATCCTTTGAAAATTGGTTACGATCAACAAACAATGACGATAGAGTTGATATATCCAAAATATCTTTAATGTGTACAGCTTGATCTTCGGAGATTCTAAATTCCTCGAAAGGTACTGTTTTTACTGGCAAAGAATATCTATATTCATATGTCCAAGGGCAAGTCGTGGCATATTCAGTCGAAGTAACCGTTGGAATATTTTCTAGTTTAACTTCCATTATATCGTCCTCGGGATCCTCGTCGTTATAATGAGCAAATATTTGATTGCAAAAGTTTACTATATACAAGCACAGCAGAAAATGTTTATAATTTTTCTGAAAAGTAAAGAAATTTTTATTAATTTTCATACTTATCGTAGTACTTAACTTTTGGGAAAACAGGGTATGACTGTACCCGCAAATTAAAAATATTTTCAAGTCTAGTTACGTTGTATGCGTGACAAGAGCAGACTTATGTACAAATCTGTTACAAAATGCTGTTACAAGTTAACTAATAGAAAATCACTTTATTTGTTGACAATGCTTATGAGTCCACCCCATTACAATTTTTTATTTGGTTTTAAAATTTTTTTTATTAAATTCCAAATTTCATACGTTTAGGTGGAATAGTTTCCGAAATACCAGTGTCCAGAAATCATAATTTTGGACACTTACTGACTTTAAAATTTGAAACATTAATAATATTTAAAGTAATAATTACTAAGAAAATAAGAAGTCAATGAAAATACACCAATTTTTCAAGTCATCAAAGAATCTTTAAACTAAATACTGACAGAAAATTATTTTTAGGATAATTGAATCGACATAAATTAAAAAAAAATATGTTACTATAGATATTAAAGTAAATAATTTGGCATATACAAATTTTAAATTTACCATAATGGAGAAGTTTACCAATTTTTTTTTATGAATGAAAATAAAAATTAAGGCAAAATTAAAGAAAAGTGTAAAAGAAAAATTAAGATATCTCAACAACTAACAAAGTTATGGGACTTTAAAATTTCACTTTTCAATTTCATTTGAGACAGATGTGTGACGTCATTTATTCTACGGCATTGCAAATAGAACGAAGAGTCTTTTTTATTTAATTTTTATAAAGCCGGTCAGTACGTTAATTACTACGGATACTATATGGATTCGACCATTTTCAATCTTTTATCTTTCACAAATTCAATATTTTGATGTTTTGAAATGTCATTTTTTGAACTTTTGAAGATTTATAAATATATAAGAAAAAAATAATTTTAAGAAAATATTAAATCCATGGTAATTTAATATAATTTATTTAAAAAAAATATTGTATAAAAGACACTCGGTGTCCGATTGTGCGGATGTTTGACGTCACAGGCGAATTGAAAATCTATCATTTTGCATTAAACTTTGATCTTCTATTTCTCTATTATTTGTTAATGGATTCCAAAAATTGTTTCACCAGTTTATTAGTTTTGGTCTATATTTTAGTTAAATGTAACTACATATTACATTATCCACACTACGATACTTCTCCATTATTCATATCGTTGATATTATTGAAGATGGTTAAGAAACTACTCAACCAATGTCAACAAAATTTTTATAGGACCACCTGGAGAACTTTATCTACTAACTGAAAAAAGAATGGCACAAATTGGGCCAGAAATGTGGGAGAAATCGGTGTACATACATAAAAAAAAAACATACGGCTTGAATTGAGAACCTCTTTGTCTTTGAAGTCGGTTAAAAATTTAAATAAATAGTAACAATTTTTTAAATTTATAATGTCAGTGGTAAGATATTCAAATTTTTGCCAAAGCATACTTTGAAACTATGGAAACAATAATAAATAATCAACTTACATATTATGTATATTTTTAGAATTATTTATATAGATTATATATTAAATCAACGACACAGCTAACTTTTTCATTATATTAAGCCGTGCGAAATAATTGCCCACGCTACTTCCGCACGGGGTGGGCAATTGTTAATTTTTACATACAGTTAGGCGTGCACAAAATGTTACTTTTAATAGTAGGAGTAGAAAAAAATGTGGTCACGGCCCGGACGAAATATTAGAATTGAAAAATGTTAAGCAAAACACATCTCTTTAAATAAAAATAATAATACTAATAGTGAAAAATTGTTCGCGAGCTACATAAATTCATTACTCGAGCCGAATGTTGGCTATATCTTCTAGTATATTAATAAAATAAAAAAAAAAAAAAACTTTCTAGTACAACAATTACTATTTCTCAGTATTTACCTTCGTATCAGGTTTCTCAAAACGGTTTTTTTAGACTTACGCCCTTTTTCCACCCAGCTCCTCACTTTATATGTATGTAAAAATATATGAACTTACCATGTTAACAATATTCACCATAAATTTAATCTTCTACAAATGTAAAGTACACTCTTTGAAAACTGGCACTACACTGACTCATTAATATAAGGATTTCAATTCATAACAGATATTCTTATAAATGCATTTGTTTATCTGCAATTACCAGAGTTTAATCACATCTGCTGATTTTATAAAATCCTGTCCGGTATTTAAAAATAGAATAAATAATAATATAACGATATTTCTTTTAAAATAAATGATACGATAGGAAATATAGGCTCGTCCGTTGTTTAAAAAATAAGAACATTTAATGATTTGATATGAAAATAATGTAAATTACGTTTTGAAATCTATGGGTAATTCCTTGCTTTAATAAATCTTTGCTGAATTAAGTGTTTTAGATTTTTATGATAGTTATATTTTCAAAAGCTGTAAGTGTTGTGTACTATTTGTACGTCAACTCACGGTAGTTTTAAAAGGAAACAAAATAGTAAAGAGAACTACTGTTTATAACCTATCTCTCTAACTATAAAAAGGTTTTAAAAACCAACGACGAAGAGTCTAAAAAGTTACAAATAAAAATTTCCGCAATTCTATATTTTAAATTTCATTATAATGTAGAGTATCTAAGCTAATTTTCATTCGTCGTGTGTGACATGTCTTCTCTGTATTTTGTAGTTTAATGTCACACAAGACGAATGAAAATTAACTTAGATCTCTACATTATAATGAAATTTAAAGTATGGAATTACAGGAATTTTTATTTGTAATTTTTTAGACTCTTCGTCGTGGGTTTTTAAAACTTTTTTATTTGAAACTTTTTCGAGTTGAAAAAAAAAATATTTTAAATCCATGTTTAAAGAAAAAGTATTTTATTGTACGGAACATTATTTGCGCAAGTACAACTTGCACTTAATCGTTTTTTATAAAAGCTAAGAACCATCCCGTAAAATTACCAGCCTTCAAAGTGTCTTATTAAAATTTTTCAATTTACTTTTATCCTGGAAATCCTGGAATATCCTGGAAATGCTGAAATATCCTAGAAATGACTATACCAATGTTCATTAAAACTTGTTAAGAAAAATCCGGCAAACTCACCAACGTTTAAA
Organism: Brachynemurus nebulosus; assembly: GCA_035578155.1. Classification (NCBI taxonomy): domain Eukaryota; kingdom Metazoa; phylum Arthropoda; class Insecta; order Neuroptera; family Myrmeleontidae; genus Brachynemurus; species Brachynemurus nebulosus. Next base: position 14,279,224 of record JAPWDM010000009.1, on the reverse strand, counting down.
ATGGGTTGCTAAATTTTTTTATTTTTTTTTTTATACTGGATTGCCTGGAATATTCTAGAAATGGCTGAACCAATTTTCATCAAACTAGGCTAAGAACCATCCCTGGATTACCAGGTCTTAAATAAAAAAAAAAAAAATGACGTTAAAATTTGTTAAGGCGTTTTGGAGACAAATGGCAACACACACACATCTCTTAGCTCAAACGCATATACATACCTTCTCCGTTCCGTCGTGGGTAAAAATGACAACGATTGTCTCTAATTAAGATGACGATATATCAAATGACTTCAGTTCCCGGACAAACAATAATTGTGGTTAAACTGGTTCAATAATAAGTATTTTGACAATTCTTCATAAAAAAAACTTAATTCCATATTGCTTTTCTTTCACCATTTGATAATACCTATTGAGGAGAATTATCCATAGAATTTCAAAACGCCTAAATCAATTTATAAGGCTTTTTGCAAATGGTGATTGAAATGTTGGATTATAAAATTCATTTACTTGTGAATTATGAGTATGACTGTACGCATTTTAATTACAGTATAGCACCGATAATGGAAACATCAGTTTTGGAAATTTTTTGAGAGCATCAAATTAGTCAGCATCACTTTTGGAAAGTAGCATCAAAAATGTAATGCAACTTTCCAAAAGTGATGTTGACTAATTTGATGCTCTCAAAAAATTTCCAAAACTGATGTTTCCATTATCGGTGCTATTGATTGTACCTATATAACTAATCAATATTTATCTGACAAAACAACTATTCAATGTACATAGACATACAAAAATATTCTGGGAAAAGTTATTCAATAAATAGTGCAATCTTCTGTCCTTCCTCTTTTATATAAATATCTTCTTTTATTACACTTACCAACTTTCAGTTAAACAGACGTAGCCATCGCCGTCTTCATTAAAAATATATCTGTAGGTATTAGAGACTAGTTCACATGATGCACTTTTTACAAATTTTGTAAAATAAAAATTGTGATCACTTTTTAAAAATAAAAAATTTTTTCCCTCCAAAATAAATTTTTTTACGCACCTTTTACGTTTTAGAGCTTCCTGAAAAATTTTGGTTTGGTGTCTGTCCGTCTGTGTGTCGCCAGTTTGCACCAAGTGGCATAACTTCTGAACTATTCGATTGTTTTTAATGAAATTTTCCGAAATTATGCAGTTTGGTTTTATAAATTGGGTCCCCTATGAATTTAATCGAAATCGGAGTGACAGTAGCTACGCCGGTACCATGTCATTCCATTAATATACTAAGTTGCACCAAGAGGCATAACTTCTGAACTATTCAATTCTTTTTTATGAAATTGACAGAAATTATGCGGTCTGGTTCCTAGATGGTCCCCTCAAAAAAAATTTCATTTGGAGTAACAGTATCCTCGGCGCTACGATGAAATCCCATTAAATGTCAATATCTTGTTTACTGCTAGTCCCACTTCGCTCAAATTTTTAAAGTATTTTGGGGGTTAGTTTCCAAAATATTTTTGCTATTATTTTATAACTTAGCCTTTAAGTATTTTGAGTTACAACAATTTTTTATTAACTTTAAGGCGAAAATATAATTTTACGGTATATATTTTTGGTAGAGTACTGTTTTAAATTCTTTTACGAGTACAAGGAAACTGTGTGCCATATCCCATTGGCAGCGTATTTTACAATAAGTTCGTTTGTTATATGTATAAAATGTCACATTTTTGAATTGAAGAAAGATGGAATACCAATACCGAATGCAATTAACATCGACGAAACACTGAACAGCAATTCCAATTTTCGTCTGTACTACACCAATAGTCCCCAAAGTCCGCCTCGCTGATCCCGCCTCTATTAAACTCATTCATTCGTTCGTGAGTAATAGTCCAATTTAAAATGTTTTTCACCTGTGATTTTGAAATGGCGTGTGGACAAACGAAGCTCGAAGGTAGACAATATTGAACTAACATTGATAAAAAAAAATTTACCAAATTCCAAAAAACTTTCATTTTTAAATTTTCTGAAAGTTTTAATAATTAATTATAGTTAACCGGTGAGTGGACAAACGAAACTAACTGAAGGGCAAACGATCTAGGTGGTTTAGAAATTTTTTTGCGATTTGTGGGTGACAGTGGCATTTTGATTCATATTCCATGAAATGAAAAGTGGTTAATCGAAATTTTTTGTTGGACAAACAAATGCGCACGCTTGATAAAAGTGGATGCCAATTTAACCGGACTACTCTGTGACATCAAGTATATTGTGAATAAATTAAGCAAATTAAATAATACAATTTATACTGTATCTAACGGGATCTGAAACTGTTTGAATTGGTTTGTTACTAAAATAGTAGTTTATTACCTGCCAACGTTACCAAGCGTTTATATAGTTTAATTTTTAAAAGCTTTTATTTAACTTGCTATGTTAGTATGTTGGTTTTGATCAAATCTTGGAATCAAAATTTAGACAGGTTCTAATTGAGCTAGAGGTTTCAAATTTTGCATACGTGTCTCACCTTGATAACAATGCAATATTGTATAATTAGTTTTGTCCGAAATCGCCCCAAACCAAAATTGTTGATTTTTAGTCCTGTGCAACTTTTTGACATTTCCAATTGTCAGATATTGTCCATTGATTTTACATTGCAATTTTTTGTTTCCATAGTTATGTCTGATTAGGGTAAATTAACCGATCAAAATAGAGGTAAAAAAATTACTTCTTTAATTTTTTTTTAAAAATAATTGTAATCAGACTAAAAAGTAGAAAATAAATTAAAGTAAAAAAAATGTTTTTTAAGAAAAAGCTTTTATTTAAAAATGGGCTAAAAACAATAAAATAACTTTTGAGTGAAGTTTGAAGCAATATACAACACAATTTATAAAAGCTTGAGGCGTTTAATTAAGTTTGGTAACTACTGAAAAGTAAAATAGCTACAGTTATATCCAACACAGAAATACCTAATTAATGATAACGCCTCAAGCTTTTATAAACGCCGCAAGCATTTATTTTTTCTTAAAAAATATTTTTTTTTTACTTTAATTTATTATAATTTATATTTTATGATTCAATGGTACTCGATCATTCGTGGTTTTCGACTACTCCAATCCATGTTATAATGACCTTTCCTGATAAGTTAAAATGATCGCCCTGATAAGTAAGTATAATTTCAGTTAATTACTGAAAATAATTTTGCATATTGAAAACATGTGATAATTAAAAAAATTCACTACATTTTAATAATGTATACTATACATACATATATCTACTACACAAATAATATACCTACATAGGGAACACAACTTCTAGTGTAACAATCAGATGAAAAAAAAAATATTAATGGAATAATATAAAATGAGAAAAAGTACGGAAAATATGCTATAAGCACGTAAGTGACAAGAGGAACTGGCATTGTAATATTACTTTACAACGAATTGTTAATTAGTGTTTACTTCATTACAAACACAACTTCAGGCCGTTTTAATTGATATCAACTCGTATAAAACAACAAATATAGCTCTATATATCATAACTTACAGTGTGTTACAAGCTTGGTATATATAATCACAATTCAGCATAAAAACATTGCCGTAATGATTATGATTTGCCGTAATGATGGCAGAAATATATTCAGACAAAAGGAACATTGTTATTTATTTATACCTGTTGCTCTGTGTAAAATAATACACCAATGGACGGGAACAAGGAAAGACATAATATAAACCGTTCTTCTATAGATTTCGAGAAAACAACTTGAAAAGGATTTTAACAAAATTCAATATGTAAGACGTTCAAAGCCAAAGTGGAGCCAAATTAAGTCCAAAAGTAAACAAAAATTGTTTGTAGCAGATTAATACCTTTTTTTTAAGTGTGTATTTTCAGAGCTATAATGAACAAACAAGTAAAGGGCCCGAGGCCGGACCTATCGATTTTGATGAAACTTAGATACACAGTTTAAATTATAGTTTGTTTCACAAACAGTTACGAAACGAGATGACGTAAGAGTGTCATTTGGAATTCAAAAATTCCAAAGAGTTATCCATGTTATGTACCTAAATAATGCATAACATTATGCATATTATATTACAACTCTAAGAAAAAAGTAAACGTAATAAAATTTTACAAGTTGGATTTACACTATAGCAAAAAATGAAATAAATTATTTTCAGTACGAAACTGCCCTGTTGCAGCAACATTCATAAAAATATTACTTTTCAATTCAAAATAGAATATGGCAATACAAAATACGATTTAGAAATATTAAATTATAATCTAAATCAATAGTTTTAAGAATTATATACATTCATTTAACTTATTGAATTATGAAGTTTTTTTTAGCTATGTAAATCCGACTTAGTTTGTCACATTTTTGTGTGAGAGAGATAAATAAATTAAACTGTCACTGTACAAGCTACTTTTTTATCCTTGTCATCTTTTTTAACCAATCATATTTTTTTCAAAATTTTATTACCTTTACTTTTTTCTTAGAGATGTAGTATAATACTAATACAGTGAAAATATCATCACTAAAGTAAATTTAATTTAGAAAAATAAATTTGCAGGTCAAATTATTTTGTGAAAATTTACAGTTGAGAATTATGTAAATTATTTAATTTTGTCTAAGTTTCACTGACTTTTTTAAAATTTTTAACAACGATGGCAGTGGAATTTTAACTGTCATTAAATTTTTTTTATTTAAAGCTTGTCATCAGTTATTTTTGATATTTCCTTGTAAATTTAGTGTGTTTTGTGATCTGTAAGATATTTTTGATATGTATTTAATTATTATTGTGGTTTAAAATGTCTGGTGATAACTCTTGTGCTGCTAAATTTTGTTTAAATCATTCAAAACAAAATTTGTTTTTTCTGAGTGCCGTTTGATGCAAATTTGTAAGTATTATTATAATTTGAATGCTTATGTAAAAATACGTTAAATAATAAATAATTATTAATATTTTATAATAATTCAGTTAATATTTTCGATTTCGACAGTGGTTGGTGCTAATAGGTCGTGACGATCTAAATTCTCGTGTTGAATACTGTCATCAATTTCGCGTTTGCTCAATTCATTTTGAAGAAAGTTGCTTTTAGTTGTTCATATATAATTTAACATGACCATTATCAACCCTCAATCTCACATGTACAAACACATACAATCACATAAGTAAGAAAGAACATCCATAATTGTTTGTACTTATATCAAAAAAGGATAGAAAGTGCGTTTCGCTACTGCCTATGGTAATAATCTTTTATTTATACTGTGTTAGATATGTTGTAGAACACTAAAAAAATACGTATCCCTTATTTTTTAGTGTTCTACAACATATCTAAGTTTCATCAAAATCGATAGGTCCGGTCTCGGGCCCTTTACTTTTAAGTCCCTGCTTTTGCTATTTTCTAATAACTGAAACCTTATTAATTTATTATAATTTTCAAATTATGACCCATATTTTTAAGCCAGTGTTCATTTTCCGACAACAACAACAAAAATTATTCCTTAAAGCGTTTAATAGACTTTAAATTCGATTATCTGGAAACGATATTTTATGGACCTAATCCACTTTGGGCGCGTATATAAAATAAGTATTTTAGCGTACTTTTTTTTACTTAAAAAGTTTAAAGTACGTTTACTCAAAATAAAGTACAATACTTTATTTTGAAGTATGAATGGTTTATTCATAAACGAATTATGCTAACTTTAATTGTAATATTATAACAAACACCATGACTCTAGTATAAGAATCCCATTCAAAATCATCGGGTAAAATTTTATCAAAATTCACCTCAAAAAGTAGAGCTAAAAATACAATCCTCTGTGTGGAAAACAGTTTGTTACATACATACGAAATTATCTTTCCTTATTTCGGTCTATCTGTGTAATGGAAAATTTTAAAAATCCACAATAAATAACTGGAAATCTTGGCAACAGTTGAACCAATTTTCATCAAACATGTCTAAGAACCATCCCGCAGTTACCAGTTTCAAATAAAATAATTCTTGTAAAAATTTGTTAAGCCGTTTTAAAAGCAAATGGTAACAAACATAAACACACATCTTACCACAAAAGCATAGGTACATCTGCTGCCCTGCGCAAAAAAGATTAAAGATTTTGCCACAAAAATCGCAATTTTGATTATAGGTTTAGAAATATGTATATAGCTGAAAACAAATCCGTTTGACTTTGCGTTGCAAATATTAGAATACGTAGTTCGAAACGTTTCATTGGATTCATTTATTTGTGGAATTTATATGGGACATTCTGTACACAAATGAACAAAACACATAGCCTGTTAATTTTTATTCAAAATAATTATGTATGTATGCTATGTACATATGTGCGATATGGAATGAATTATTATTTTGTATTTTTCTTTTCGTTTTTACCTTTTTTTTTTTGAAAAGTTTAATTGATATGTTAGCTTATCACAGTAATTAACACCTTAAGCACCGTAGATTAACAACATATGTACCCACATTTGTACGGTTCATTATTTTATTTTCACCAGGAAAAAAATTTATGGCGACTGTTTAATTCCTTTATGTAACTGATGTGAAAATAAACAATGACATGTACCATAGGTTGTTGATTTTTAGCCTTTTCTAATTAACGGAATTTTTCTGTCAGCTTTATTTTTTTGCACAATTTGGGTCATGAATATTTGAGAATTCATTTTCAAATTTCTACAACAATCTGCTTTCAATATCCAAAAATTATTTTAAGGTAATGAAACGCAAACATTTAAAAGAAAAAAAATTGTTACCAGATTCTTAACCCCATCAACTGTAACCCTACTACTCATAGAGTACGTCGTACAACGTCAACAATTCCATATAAAGTGTGGTCGCTGTCAAAATAGTGTACCAGTTAGTCATTTCGTCATAATGCTTCATAACACATTATCGTGTTAATAAATATTTCATTAAACAGTAAATATACTCATACTTAATTTACGGATTTACTTCTCCAATTATTAGATTTAAGACGGTTCTACACGATGCTACGAACACCTTCCAACATTGGACGTTCGATGGTTCATCGCATCGTGTGGCCGTTGTTCGAACCTACGAGTGTCCAATGTCGAGCGTCAAACATTCGCATTTGGCCATGTCCCGCTCGATATCGGTATTCTTGCACCGAGTCAAAGGGATGCTTCGAACGTTTGAAGGTCAATGTTGGTTGCGTTGGTTGGTTCGACTCAGCAGCTGCACGACTCGTTCATGTGAAGAGAGACAACATCAGTGTATAACATTAGAGATAACATCAGACAGATAACTGCGTCGTCCACTGAATAAACGTTTGTCCCAACACATTATACAAGAGAGACAACATCAGTGTATAACATTAGAGATAACATCAGACAGATAACAGCCTCGGCCACTGAGTACCAACATATCATCATTCGTATTGGATCAAACATTCGATTCACCGTGTAGCAGATACATTCGTCGCACTAACTATCGAACTTAATTGCCTCAAACGTTCGATCGAACGTTGGAAGGAACGTTCGTAGCATCGTGTAGAACCCGCTTTAAATTTAGAATTGGCTGCAATGTTATCTAGGACTGACAAATTAAAATTTTTGTAATAACTTACCGTAATTTGGTTGTTAAACTAGTAATTCTTTAAACAATATGGTGAAAAACTTATTTATCGCCGCTTTTATCCATTTCTTTCCATTCCAGCGAAGAATTCGGCGGTTATACATAATTTTGCCTGTTCGCAAGTTCACTCTCATAGACTATACCAAATTTCATAACAGTAATGTAATTGTTGAAAACCCGTTTTCAACATTTTTCTTAGAAAAAATATTGGCTTGGCGTCGTTTGCTTAAGTACATAAATACATACAGTCAATTTCAGTAGATGGCCATAACAATGAAAGTATTCAAAATGGATCTTCCATTTAAAGCATTTCGGTGTAAAATAAAATTATACCAGTACAGTATTAAATATGTGTTAATAAATTTTAACCGAATAAAATTTTATGTAGGGTTGAGCAGGGTAAAAAAAAGACAAAATCAAATCTTTTCATTTTTCATGTAGAAAATATTTGAATTTTTAGACAAAAAATTGTGCTCTTTTAAATGATGTTAACACGTCGGATGCAAGAACAAAAACCATGTTCCTGGCATCCGACGTGTCTGGCTGAAGAACTCATCCAAGATTTTTGCACTTCCAACGTTGTCACCAAATTTCGTAAACCTAGGACATTTCGTTCGAGAAATATCGTGCTGATACATATATACATACATACATATATATATATATATATATATATATATATATATATATATATATATATATATATATATATATATATATATATATATATATATGTATATATATAAATTTTAGTGAATATTATTTTCGGTTTCTAGGGACCTCAAAACAAATTTCTACCATAGTCCCGGGCTCAAGTCGCGTCATGACACCTACTGTAATAGCTGAATTTCCAGAATTCTTTCTGGAAATTCGCTAAAAAAACCTTGTCTTTTTGGCCACTTGGCGGGTAAAAAAAAGACAGTGGAAGGTAAATAAAAGACAGACCTCTTTCTAATAGGATACTGCAAGTACATGATTGGAAGGGTTTGAATTTGGCACTGTTGAGTTTAATATGTCTTTTTTTTACCCCGCTCGAGCAGTGTCTTTTTTTTTACCCCGCCCAACCCTATAAATTAGATGAGCTACAATATTTTCTGATCATGAATTAAAAGTAGTATGACAAAATAAATTAGTACAAATATCAATGTTTAATTACTTTGTAGTTAGCAGTTGCGTTATATTTGATTTTAATTTATATATGTATCGGCACAATATAATTAACCAAACAATTCAATAATATTAAACTAGAGGTAAATATTTTATAATAAAATGTGATTAAAACGCTATGGTTTTATTAATACTTAACGTTCGGTATTATATTTGAAATTAATTACTGAAAATGAATAAAAATTAATATTGATCAACGTGAAAATATTAATCAAAAATATTTGTAAATTTACAATAGTATTTTTTCTGTGTATAAAATCTTAATAAGTTTCTCTTCGGTGCGATCTAGGATGTCTAGCACTGTGACCATTAGGGCTTGGAATACCGGTGTCGTTTTATAATACCGGTATTTATTCGGTATTAAAATTTAAAATACCGGAATCCCGGTATTTCGGTATTTTTTCGGTATTGAATGAAAATGGTATAGAAAAACAGAAAAATATTAAAAAACACTCTTAATGAAAATCGTTTTTGTATAAGTAGGTAATATGTTTTACTGAAAATGATTCATAACAGCAATAATAACAAACTACATCATTTTTAAATTTTAAAAATCTGACTAAAACTAAATACAAAATTTAGAATAGTAAAACAAAGTAACCGGAATAACAACAAAAATAATAAAATATAAATTTTCTTCGATTCTACTGCACATTTAATTTAAAGAGATACACACGAACTGCAAGGGCGAAAAATCACAGTTTAAATAGTCCAAAGACGTGGTGGCAATTCTAAAATAATTTTAAAAAAATACATGGACATCAATTTTTAAATTTCACCTTTTATTTACACAGAGCAAAGAATTTTTTAAATGCCATTAGAATTAACAATAGTATTCAACCATAGTAAAATATTTTACCCAAACATAGGTAATTTTGTATTTTTTTCGACAAAAAAGTACTTAAAAATATGTATTCCAGAATTGTAAAAACTATGTGTAAAAACATATGAATGAATATAAGGTATTTGGTCAACTGGGCATCTGGAAAACATTAAACAAAATTGAAGATATTGTAATAATTTGTGATCCATACTTATAATGCTATATACAAAATACTCTATAACCATTCAATACCAATTTAGTAAATCTAACGTAAAAATATTTAAAATATGTAATTGTATAAAGTATTTGATTTTGCTAATACCGAAACCGAAATACCGGAGTTGATGATTTTAATGAAGAGGGTCATATGGAGCACATTTCACCTGGTTCTCTGTACGAAACTGGCTTCTCTTCGTAATATCTACAGTCAAATTTAGTTGTGCATTAAGAATCGGGTTCAGTAAAATAAATTATGATCCACAAAAATGGAATTAAGCCGCTAAATACCATAAATCAGTGTTTCTTAACCTGTGGGCTTCTTGTAGGGTGAAGCCTTTTTAAGGGAGTTGCAGTTATTTTAACAATAAAACCACTCTAGATAAATAAATATATAATATTTAATAAAGAAAAGGTTAAATAAAGGTGACATTAATGTGATGGTTTCATAATTTCGCTTCATAAAATTTCAAAACAAATAACTGTGGCTTATTTTCAATAACAGTAAATCCGAGTCTTAAATAATTGTCGTCATGTAGACGCTTTTTCTTTGCTTTTATTTCATTACTCTCATTGAAACTTGAAGTTGACGATTGTCCATGTCGCTGTCCAGAAACTCATCCAATTTCAATAATTACCATGGACACAGAATTTAGGATACTAAACAATAAAAGACAGTGATCAACTACTAAACAAACAAGTCAACTCAATAAATTTATACACAATTCACAGCGAATTCACAATCCAAAAGTGCCATCGTTTACTCGCCTGATGCTCCACGCAGCGCTCATCACATCGCGCTACTATAAGACGTCTACTATAAGAAGCTACTATAAGTCGTCAACTTCGATGTCGATATAAAAATATGCCTGTTTAAAATTCTTTTATTACGTATATATTTAACTGACACCTAACTGAAAATATGATAAACGGATTCAATATTTACACCATAAAATAAAATAGAAGTTAAAATCAAACAGCAGAGGGTAGGGGTTGCGAAATATTTTTCTATTTTAGGGGGTCGCGAAATATTTTGCTATACTAGGGGAGTCGCGCCATGAAAAGGGTTGGAAAACACTGCCATAGCTCAATCCCCACCTACCTCAAACGTTTCGGCACGTTATCGCCCACGTTAAATTCGGTGAGTTGAAATGAAAAGGATATAGAAGAAAAGAAAAACTCTTTAGATCACATGAAACGGTAACTCATGAAACATATTCAGTTAGTGACGTACTTCTGGATTCAATTGTATACTGAAAATTAACCCTAGCGTAAACCTAAACTAAACCGGATCAGAAAAAAATTTTTTTTACAATTTGAATCATTAATTGAGGTTAACATAATAGGTAGTAAGTACCTAACTTGATACGTAAACAACATTTACCATACTGTCTTCTGGTTTCCACAGTTACAAAAAATGAGAGGCTATAAAAGTTTACAGCCGTCCCATCGCTTACCGTCAAATAGTAAATAGATTTTTCTATGGAAATGCGGTAAATAAATCCCGGCTAAAAAAATTGCACAAAAATATACAAAAGCTTCATAAATAGCTATAAAAGGTATCGTTTCTCACTGACTGTAAAAAAGAAAATTTTTTGCGGTAAATCGGGATTGAATAAAAAAAAATTCATAGAAAATACGTAACTCAAAACACTCAAAACCTTACAATTTCCCTAAAAGTGGTATTTCTAAACAAAATAAAGAATTTACACTTGAGAAAATTTTTCATTTTTATAATATTATTAAAATTGCAATGTAAAAAAAGAACTAGGTGATGCAATAATGTATATTTTTACATATTATGTAATGCACTGATAAAGTTTTTAAAAAAAATCAATAATATTAATTAAGAATCCCGAGGTGATTGAAAAAATTATCCGGATCGGCCGGGAATCAAAAGCAGGATCTCCCGGCCGATCCGGATAATTTTTTCAATCGCTTTGTGATTTTTAATTTACATTTGGATTTTAGTCATACTAACCAAAGAAATCGAGTGCTTAGTTCCAGTTTAGCTAAACGATAAGTGAACATTTGAATACTGCGTGTGTTTAAATGCAAACAAAAGTTTGTCATACGTATAGTAATGTTTCACAAGCACTCGATAATGTTTGAAATTTAAAAAAAATCAATAATATAATTAACCGCACCGCAATTTAATGTTTATATTTCTTACTTTTTTTTTACTTTCCATTCTCATTATGCACTTCTCGACTTTCAGCCTCGGAATCTCATACTGCATCCAAGGCCCCAAAAATAACATCTACGGTCATCCGTAATATGGAAACAATTATATGCTATGGCGTCCATATATTTGAATTTAACGATAAGTTTAGATAAGAATTTTATAGCTCGGGCCTTTTAACTTGGCAGTAACTCGCACATGATACAGATAGATATATTTGAAAATACACTGCAAGTAAGAGACAATAACATCTGAAAAATATCTAAGTTTTAATCATATTAAAAAGAGACACCTTTTTAACAAACATATTGTTCTCTTTCGTTCCCTCTTTTATTACCTACTATTAGATGTACGTGTTAAATTCGTGTTCTGCGCACTGACAAGTTAAAAGGCCCGAGCTATACATAGTTTTAAAGTTTTGTTCCAAAAAAACATTGTAATTTTTTCTCTTCTATGTAGAAGAGAAAAAGTTACAATGTTTTTTGGAACAAAACTTTAAAAATATCTGCGGTTTTAGTGTCTACAGGGTGCTATGAGTCACCCCACAAAAGGACGAGAGTTATTTGTTTTACACCCCGTATATGTATAAAGTCTCTTCAAGTCAGATTGACGCATCCAGAATCGTTATCTTTAACACAAGTAGACTGGCGCTCTCCCGCATCGGCTCTATTATAAAATCAACAGTATTTCCTTTATTAATAATTTACAGTGTACACATGCGAATATAATATGTACACTCTAAAAAAAAAACGTGTAATTATTCTAAAATTTATAATCGTGTTGATTCAGTAAAACTGACATTTGACTTGATTGTCACTTGCATAAAATACAAATTCTTATTCCCAGCCGTCTGCGTGTTACATACATACATAGGTACATACAATCTTACAAAACATCGTCGTATTAAAACATCTTTACACAATGGGTTGGAACAAGCCAGTCGTTCAGTAGGAAAGCTGTGGGCATATATTATAGTACTGCAACACCACCATTATAACTCACATATGACGTATAAAACACACATGAAAGCAACAGCGTGGTACATATTATGTGTATACGACTCGTTTTTAAAAGAACGAACAATAACACTACATTACAAAACAATTTTTTTAAAAAGAAATGAAAAATACATACAAAGTATAAAGGAAGAAGAGATTACTATCATACTTCTTTGGTCCGTTTGATATGTATCACCTCATACCACCACTCGCGTCACTTACTTCTTCATCTGCGTTTGGAAAAAAAAACGAGACACGAACGTCTAGTCCAAGTGATGATCACCAAAAATATCAATGATTTATTTTTTATATTCAAATTTTAGCGACAGCCTGCATAAAATTGTTAAAACAAAAATTTAAAATAAAAAGAAAATTGTTCTATATGTTTCAATCACTTGAATGATCATCTTCAGGAAAATCAATAACTCAGTTGTCAAACCACTGAGAAAACATCAAAAGGACATTACCTTTACATATCAATTGGATGTCAAAAAGACGTCAAAAAAGACAAACGGAAAACAAAATTAAAAAGTTAAAAAATTAAAAAATTAAAATAACGGACCCCGTACGAAATAGGGAAAGCCAAAATTATGATAAAGTTGAAAGAAGAAGACTAAATGCAACCGCATACTTACCACATCAGGAAAACATCAAGAATGCAAACAAGAATTCCATAGAAAATCTTAGAAAAATGCTGGTATCAGTCACAAAAAGATTGAAAAGTTATTGATTTTCCTGAAGATGATCATTCAAATGATTGAAACATGTAGAACAATTTTCTTTTTATTTTAAATTTTTGTTTTAACAATTTTATGCAGGCTGTCGCTAAAATTTGAATTTATTCATTTTACCTGCAGTTGGATTCTGATAATTTATTTTTTAAAATATAGGTACAATGTGATAGTCCAGAAATGTCATTCTTAACTGAACAAAACGCGCTAAGGGAAAGAAATAGTCATCTAACATAATTAACTAGAGCAAAACCTCTCATCTCAGACGCTCTTTATAAAAGTAAACACATCTACTACATGGATAATTTTTCTAGAATGAAATAATTTATTATGTCCTGTGCCATGCACAGATTTCACCCGCGTTGAATTATGTTAATTGTGAAGGACATTAATTTTCAATCAGATATATCGACATTCCTATGAAAAATTAGTGCTTCCTTCCGCTCGCTAAACGATCTGAAATTCTGAAAAAATTAACATCATAGAGTGCTCTGCTTTACTCACCAAACGAGCACAAAGTCTCTAATAAAGTAGTCTTACTAATATATCCAATTTCCATATTCTGAGACTCCCAGGGGCATTTTTAAAATTGTGTACCTGTTTTCCTGTAATCAGATTTTATTATCATCCTTTGCTGGAGTAAAGTTTTGGTAAAATAAATTAATGTGACGTTTATATTTTTAATAATTTAGAATAACCTTTTCAAAAAACGATATCTGCCAATTCACAGTGGTCCAATTTCCCAAAAAGCGGACAAAAATCGAAAATTAGTTCCAGTAAAGCAAAAAAATGGTATATACGGGTTTTCAAGGTCGCTGATTATGATTTTAATATCATTATTTTGAAAATTCAAAATGGCGGGTCCAAAATGGCAGGCAAAAATAAAAAATATAGTTTTATTGAAACAAAAAATGGTATATAAAGGTTTTCAAAGTCGCTGATTATGAATACGAAGTGAGATAAGAAAAAATTGAAATTGGTGTAGAAACCGAAGGGGCACATTGGGGCAAGAATTTTGTTTTTTTAAAATAATCTACATACTTCATACTTTGTTGCAAAGGAAGCAAATCGTCCAACTCGATCAAACTCATAACTATTTCTTATAAATAAACACATTAACAATGCAATATTTCTCTGTAATAAGTACACCCTATAGAAATAATAAAGTCCCCTTTACCACATATCAATAATGATTACTCACCTTCATTTTTAACTTCCATCACTTTTGATTTCAAAGACACACGTGCAGACAAAAGTTATTAATGAACAACTAGAAAATGCGTACGAGACAGGTGCTCAGTTAGCTGTGTTTGAACTTCCCTTATCTGGTAATGCAGCCGATATAACGGACTGTTGGTTTGCAGCGAGGTGCAGTGGTGCCCCTCCCCCCTGCGGTATTACGGGGTAATAAGTTCCAAATTACAAACTTCATTTTTCTGATTTTTGTCTGCTTTTTTGGAAATTGGACCACTGTGCGATGTTGCTAATTATCTTGCATTTTGATTTATAGAGTGTGATAGAATATATACATATTATTGACCCTGGCTTCATTTCTCTAGCCTCATTAAATCTGGAAATATACGTTAGTTTAGACACCAACTTACTTCGGGTTTCGGATTAATTTAGACACCAACATACTTCGGATTATTAATTCGGGTTGCTATGTTCCATAGGCCCCAAAACGTTAAGAGCTGCTGAAGTCATACTTTCCTTTTTTATGGCAACAATTTCGCTATACAGTCTATATGGATGAAAAAGTAAAACACAGTAAAACATACTTAATACTTGTATTGTAAATAACACTACATTATCCCAGAGAAATTGACCCCTACATATTCAGCTTTTAGAACATGGCAAGAGCAAATACTTGATTAGCTTTTCGTTTATATACGATTATATCTTCCCCCTGGACAACAATCTGCGCCCAGGCAATCATGGTATATCTTCATTGTTATTTTGTATGTTTTCCAGTTGTTAAAACTCTAAAAATATCACTTGTTAAAAATATGTTAAGATCTTCTCGACGATCGCCTCTTGGACTATTACAAATGTAAAGTAAAAACCAAACTGGAGCAGAATGTCGTTATACCAGGTATCATCGTTCCATTCTTTTTATGTACCCATGTACCCACCAACATAAAATATTTTTTTGATGTGGTGTTGTATTTTGGCAACCAAACAATTTTGACTGACAAGGCCATTCTTAAATGTGGTCGAGGAAGAAATCTAATACTTAAAATAATACAAAAATGTGTTAAACGATATTTCTGTATTTAATACAAGTTTTTGCAAAAGGTAAGGCATTAATTCACAGCTTTGTATAGCTTTACATTTATTGAATACATTCAGATTTTTTTTTTGTTCAAATTCAATTGAAATGTACTAAATTTAAAATAAAAAATTTGTCATATTTTTTTACACCCTCAACCTTTCTTTGCGAATTTTTGTGAGAACAAGATACGGAATTGTGATTTTGGTGTTATAGGTGACAAAAGACAAAAGTAGTTGAAGACAACAAAAGCAATACACAAAGTAAGTTATCCACGCCACCAAATTGTCTTTATAAAACTGACAAATTTAATCTTGAGTTTTTATAGAAAAACTATAAAAATGTTCACTTTGGAGTATCCTTTTCTTTTTTTTATCAAATTTCAATCCAAACAAGTGATTTAAATCACAAGTCACATAGGTGAATTATAATCGTATTTACCGGATTCTGCGGGACAATCCTGCAAAAACAGTTGTTATCTCGCATTGAAATTTTTGTTAAAATATTCCCACAATGGCTTCAAGGCGTCTTGCAAGTCTTCTATTTCTTAAGCTAAAAAGAATTTACACCTACCAGTAGTAACAAAGATACACATGTGATAGTGTAGGGCGGGATGAAAAAAAGATCTTTTCATTCTTCATGTAGAAAATATTTGAATTTTTAGACAAAAAAAATACCGTATGATGTTAAATTGTTTGTATTTTGAGATTTTGCATGTTTTTTCACTCAAGCTAATGACATAAATCTGTAAAAAAATAAAAACCTTGTCTTTTTTTTACCCGCCCAATGAGGTAAAAAAAAGACAGTGGAGGGTAAATAAAAGACAGACCTCTAACTAATGGGATACTGCAAGTACATGATTGGAAGGGTAAAAAATAGACAGCTTGGGTAATTAGCAGTACAATACTTTTTATTTCACAACTCTATCTCTACTACAGAATTTTTTTGGGATATATTTAAATTTTACGTATTTTACCAAAAACTTTAGCTAAGATTAAGCAGTACAAAAGTCAGAAAAAGTTAACTGATGCAAAAGTTTGACTCATAGGAAATTTCTTTGGACTTTAATATTAAAACAGTTTTTATTTCACAAACGTACAACTAATAAAAAATCTATTGTAGCTCATTAAAAAACCAAATGTGCTAATTTGAGGCTGTCTTTTTTTACACCACTTTACATAAAGTAAAAAAATAAATCAAAATAATCTATGAATGAGTTAAAAATACTAAATGTGTGCAGTAAAGCATAGTTGTACATTATAAAAACAAATAAATTTTCATGGGTCAAAAATACAAATTTTCGAATAAGCTGAAATTGATATCCATGAAAACCGTCTCCTCAATAACAAAAAAAATGTTTTATTGAAGAATCAGTATTTTTTTAATCCATAAAATATACATAAACATGTCATAATATAGTTTTAAAATGAAAATCTTTGTCAATAATTTTTAATTTTCCTAAATATTAACCCCTTGTTTTGTCTTTTTTTACCCCATTTTTTTCTTTTTTTTTAACATATAAAAAAAATTACAAGCAGTTGGACCATTTAGATAAAACTTTGTGCTTTACATTACTAAAGCATGTAGAATAACAAGAAAAAAATACAGCACGCTATCTTATCAGATTTTTTACTTACTGAAAAAGTTTATCGTCGCGGAATGAAAGTTTTTCGCTCAAGAATAACAGAAGTTTGGGAGAAAATTTTTTTGTTAAAGCCCTCTACAAAAAATAATTTTTTGGCCCAAACAGCTAAAAATACTATAATATATTTTGTTGTAATATTTTTTACTTTTAGAATTTAACACTGTTGAGTTTAATATAAGTATGTCCTTTTTTACCCCACTCGAGCAGTGTTTTTTTTTTTTTACTCCGCCCAACCCTAGTTCATTATTGTCTTTCACGTATTTCACCCATAGCGAAATTCGAGGCAGGTCGGTTCTGTAACTTCTAGGGCTTCGATGTGTACAGTACGTACAGAAACGCATGAGAATGAGTGAGATTGAGAAAGGTGTCAAAAGTTTTGTTAATCTTTCGAAAATCGATTAATCGAAGCTTAAACCTTCTGATGATACTCTTTTGACTCTTCAGATTTTTCCGATTTCACCTCACGTGATACCTTACGTGATTTTTCTCGTTCTTTATCATGGTGCAAAAAATTTACAAAGAAACTTTGGAATTGCAGCAAATTTTTGAGGTTTTGGGCATCAGATATATCTGTCTGGCTGAAAAACCAATTCAAGCGTTTGGAATTTCCAGCGTTTTCAAAAATTTTCGTAAAAATGGGACGTTTCATTCGAGAGTTATCCTACGAACCCATATATGGGAGAGTCTCCTATATTGGACCACTTTTGCCATTTTTTTTGAACAAGGAAACCAATTAAGATAGAGCCATCATTTTTGGTTGTCTGATTAATCAATCGTTATGCCATAAAACGAAAACATTAATTCGTCTCTAGCTGAATTTTAAAAAGACCCTACCTTGAGTAAAAAACATTATGTCATTTGGTCCAATTTAGGAAACTAGTATCCTAAATTGGACCGATTGGTTCTTAATAATGTTTTTCTGCAAAAATCGTTATCTGCATCTAATCCATGTATATATTTTTAAGATTATGTCGTTATAATAAATTACATATGACATAGATAAAATATAAATATAAAAAGAAAAAGTTATACCTACCTGTTAAGTGTTTGGTCGAACGGTAAGTAATGAAAATTTAACATCGGCTTAACAATTTTTCATAGATTTACGAATTTGCTTGAAAAAACTGCTTACTTGATAATTACCTAAATTCGTACTAAGAAATAAATTTGAATGTTGTTTAATATTTATATTGTTAGATGGCTCTAACTGTCTTTTAATTAATAGATTTGAGCGTTACTTTATGGTATTCCATATTTGTAAATAATAAACAAATATTTTACTTTGCAAAATACTACTTTTATTTTTTGAAACTGTAACAATATTGTTTCGAACCGTTAGTTCATTTTCAAACAGAATAAAATTTATATTCAATACATGCGCTTATATACTAATTATTATCTACCTATACTTATGAAGGGGAGTGGTGTATGGTGTGGAAGTAGAAGGGGTGGGGGTAGTGGGAGAATCCGAAAAACAAGAAAAACAAGATTACATTACATGTGACAAATGCGAGAAAACACATGACAAAAAATTGAAATTGACAAACAAACAATATTACAGAAAATACAATTTTAAAAGTTTAATTAAATTATAATATTGAAAATAAAGTTGAACTGTAGATATCGGTGTAGTCATTTAAAAGGTGATCGGAGTTATGTTTATTTATTTCCATTGCTTCTAGGATTGTTAACTTCTGTCCTTTGTTTGCCTCGTGTAGCACGGTAATTTCCCGTTCTGGTGTGTGTCCGGTGTCAATTAAATGCCTCGCAAAAGCAGAGTCGGATTTCTTATTCCTATAGGATCTGAAATGCTCTGCTCTCCGGGTTTCAAAGTTTCTGCCAGTTTGACCGATGTAAAGACCGATTTAATTGCTTAAATCTGACGCGGTCCAATTTAGGAGCCGAGCAGGTCCAATATAGGAGACTCTCCCCTATAGACATATACAGAATATTTCAAGCAACTAGGAACATATGAATTTTAATACTGGAAAAAATGTTTGTGATCAAAGGTGGTTTATTTTATTTTTATCCAAAGAGGTCTTTTAACATTGCTTTTTCCTTAAGGAAATTTAGTGTCATCAATTAAAATGTAAATCATTTCTATACATAAAATTGGGACAACCTTTATATAACTTAATTTTTGTAATAAAACGTACATATGAATAGATTTATAAATCATTAAAAAATACTTATTACCCATACAAAAAATGGAACAAAAATATTTATATAGTACCTTATACGTCATATGATAATAATAATATACCTATTTGAATAGGTGTAAAACCTTATTAAAATTAACATAGGGACAATAATGAATAAATTTTCATTCTAATAACTCAATTTTAATTACATATTAATTGAAATTTCCATATTTTCTCAAACGTTCATATAATATTTTCGACGTACACACAGACGACAGACAAAGACTATTTGAAATAATTAAATTAGTTAGGTAAAGAATATAATAATTATTCTAATTGAATCATTCACACTTTCAAAGAACAGACGAAGAGCGAAACAACCGAGCGATAGAGATAGTGAATAAATAAAGCGAATACGAATGAATAATAATATAATATTTTTTAATTAAATCAAAATTTTAATTAGAGATATGAAAAAGTAATGGTGAAGGAAGTTTATTTATGTAAGTGGAAGCGACAGTGGCTGGCCTAACTTTATAACAACTATGTGGATCTAATGGAAGATGACTATTAATTATGGAATAGTGCTCTTCAGTTTTTAATCAATATATTTGGTTTCCTTTGTCGCGTCACTTTTATATACCTATATATGTATTCACTTCAATCGAATGTTTCTATATTTAAAAGTTCATTTAAAATGACTATTAACTATACAAACACAGGCGATTATCCTTAGGGCTTCAGATTTCTGAAAGGGTTGGATAGATCAGTCCAATCGTCACGAATTTTATTCGTAAATTTACTAAAATTCATTTTTGACGCTGCACCACGCATACTTTAAAAAGGGTATAGTTGGATAAGCATAGGTGAATCGGCCCCGAAAGTGAATTATTTTAATAACTATTATATTAACGATATGGCGCGGCTGTAATTGATATCTACAATTTTTGAGGCCAAAACTGAGTAGTTATGGAGATAACCAAAAATTACAAAAAATTTTGGTCGACCAAAATTTTTTCTCGGCAATTACTCAACATAGGAAAATAATTCCAAATCCAGATGAGGGCAAACACTCTCAAGGATATTAGACATATTTACTATAGTACCAGTCCTCGTTATTAAGGATAATGACAAGGATAATATTCGATCCACTGTTATTTTTATAGGGTTCTAACTGAGTGACCAGTTCAAAAAATTATTCAGTAACTATACCTTAATGCACTCAATTACTATACCAAGTCTCCTCAAAATTCAAAATTCCAAGGGTACAATATGATAAAACAAAAATGTTTTTTTTTAATTTTCAATAAGCTGAACCGCCCTTCCAGTGGGTCCGAGCCTGGGATTGTACACATCAGTCGAAAGTACTGTAAAAATAAAGTGTTGTGTCTAATGAAGTGTGTTTTCCTATTCCCTATAGCAGGGGTGGCCAACCCAAATGACCCTGCGGGCCACTTTGGAAGCGCATCATAACTCCGCGGGCCGCATTAAAAATTATCATAACAATTAATAAAAAGTAAAAATTAATGAATAGATCAACAGATTAAATTAATGATACAATATGTTATTATGTACATATATGCCTTGTGCGTCGTCACGGTAATTATATTGTCAATGTTCCATAGCCGAGTATTTTAAAAATATTTGTATTACCTATGTATCTGTTTTAACATGAATAACTAACTACGGTTTTTTTTTATCCTTAATATTTACTGGTGTTCGTTAATTTTTATTTAAAAAAATAAAACTAAAATGTTTTAACCGTTAGGTATGCGTTATTTAAATTATTTTTAACATTTTTGTTCTAATTTAAATTACAGTCTTTATATGTGGCGCAAAAAAACGTTACAACAATATTATCGTTAGTAATATTCAAAATGTTAAATAATACTTAGTCTACAAGTGAATTTTGAATAAAAGATGGAATACTACATTATTGGTAGTTCTTCAAGTTCTGTTTTAAACTTAGACTTACCATTTTTATAGATTTCTCTTAATAAGTAAGAGGTATGCCTCTTACTTATTAAGAAAATGCCCCGCAAAACAAATTCTTAAGTATATGTAGAGACATTCGATAATTACAGTAGAAGTTGGCAGAGTTTAAAGTAACAGAAGCGCAGTAACGTATTTTTAGAATTCTTAAGTTGTAGTTATTAAAAATGTAAATCAAACTTAACACACCGGAGTAAATCCAATATATAAATTTTAACGCTTTAAATGATTAAGACGAGTTAACTCGTCCTGAATAGTGGTAGCTCAAAACGCTGTGATACGTATATATTCACCGTTACAGATGCCGTCATCTGTGACCGATTTTCCGAAATACAGTATAATTCTATGTTCAATTTTATCCACATAGTTTTGTATAATTTATATTTTCCAAATTCATAAGGTTCACTTTTTTATGTTGGGATCTTTGATCTTTTTTCTTTTTGTTTGTAACGTTATCTATTGTACTTATCACTGGCAGTAAAAAGTCCGGCATTTTGAGACAAAAAATTTTTCCATATGGTTTGTTTAAAAGTGTTAATGAATATTATTTTTGGTTTCTAGAGACTTCAAAACAAATTTCTACCATAGTCTCGGGTTTAAGTCGAGTCACGACAGTGACCGTAATAGCTGAATTTCCCATTCTGGAAATTTAGTAAAATGGATTGTTTGGTACGTTTTCTACCCTGTAGAAGATAAAAAAAATAATTATAAATATAATTCATATCTTCCCATTCTTATCTACAATTTTAACAATAACTGTTTTTCCAAAAATAAGTATTTTTTCTAATTCCCATATAAGAAAAAGAAGCCAACTATTAGTATTATTGTACATGTATATTTAACTTTGTTATGAATAAAAGTGTTTAAAAAATAAAAACTATTTTTAAGAAATAAATATATTGTCTTACTTTATCTAAATGGACAACATTTAATGTTTCTTTTTTGTTTATTGAAGTTTGGAGAAATCTTTGGAGTGAAATCTTTTGTTAAATTCTCCAAAACGAACTTACGACACAATACAATTGTTGATTGGTGTTCTCAAGATTTTCAATAGATACTGAAATACTACCCTTCCACAACAAAATTATTTCCCCTTATGCGCAGAAAATACTCATCCAATATTGCAACAACCTACACATATGTACATACTGTAAAATCTCTTTATGAGTCCGCTTACGGGCTTGTAGGAGAATGTAATTCTAAGAATTCCTGTACCCCCACTTGTGCTTAGTAGTCGACCGCCGTTAACTCGCACTTCCCCTACTTTTCAAGGGTGTGAGTATACTTATTTATTAATGATATTGTCAACACACATTTTCTTTAAAAAATTTTTTAAAATCTTTTGTAGAAATTGTAAATAATATTGTTAGTCAAACAAAGTTTGTAATATAATCCGCGCGATGAATGAACAAAACTTGTTTTGGTCAACTACCACATGTATTAGTATTATGTAAGCACGGAACTATAAAACAAAATTATTTTAGTGAATAAAAAACATAGATAAAAAAGAATGTTGTATTGTAAACAATATTTAAAGGAGCGTGGCCATGTAAAGTTTTATGAGGGAACATTTGATAAGTCGACAGTACACAAAAATTGTTACATAATATATATTATTATGTCCTTAAAATTTTTTTGAATTTGTTTAATTACATAAATTTTTAATACATAATAATATAAATAGAGAAATCATTTGTGTAAACTCCAAAAAAATAAACTTTATGTAGGCAGGTACACATACCTCTTCGACCTCGCAACCCACCATCGAACTCTGAACTGATATCACCACACACAACAAACGCCTCATGTAGTCATGTATTATATTATGTGCGTATGTACGTAGTTACCTGTTCCTGGCTATAGATCCATTCGACATTTCGCACTAATAAAGTACTAATATAATAGTGCTGTTTTGATTATTTTCAGAACCAACGAAAAACTGTTTAATAACTTCGTATCATAGGTACAAAGAAATGAATGCTTTATGTGTTCTTTAAATGAAATTCAAGCAATTATCTTTTTGCCAATAATTAAAGAAAATACTGATAGTGAAATATTTACTTGAGTTTAATGTTATGTTAAATTTTATAAATTTTGACTTACAACACTTGTATTATTAGTGCGATAAAATACGTACAAATACACAACCACATAGACATCGACCTGTTAATGAGTGACCGCTTAAACATAAAACCACAGAGTACCAGAGACAACATTGCTATCTCAATACTACTGAAACCAGTGTAACCAAAAAAAAGGATAGAATATATATTACATATGTGCACTGGGTTTACTTTGTATTTGTGCGGTGATCTGTCTTTGTGTGAGTGATCGGAGGTGTGGTGGCCGTGGTGTCACATACGTATATATGTATAATACTACAACGCATGTATGTGGCTCCGTGTGGGGTTCTAACAATGCCAGTAACAATCAAAACGTGATCAAAACAATTGACCTACACTCATCCACTGCTACGGAATGAGTGACCACTAGGTAGCCTAACTTGCACAGAACTGCACACTGCAGATTTCATGATAGAGATAGTTGTGTCACCTCTGGTACTCTGTGCATAAAACAATGTCTCATTTAATTACATTTTTTTTTTTTTGTTTATTCAAAGCCATGAGTGATCAACAGGGTTTATCTTTGTTGCAAAAAAGAAAATATTATAAGGATTCATCCGTTGATACCGAAAACGAAAAATCTGCGGAATCTACAAATTCCACTAAAAATGAAGAGAATATTAGCAACTTCAAAAGATATCAGCCTAGTTACACATTCAAACAAAAATTATCAATTTTAAAAAAATTCTTATAATTATATTTTCCTACAGCCTCGTAAGCGAACTCACAACAGGTTACTGTATTATAGATTTTAAAATTACAATACATTGTCATTTTTGACCCTCGCACTTGTTTTTACGCTCCTGTAAGTTATTTGATTCTGACAGGATGATTTATGAATTGCACTAATCGTACGCTTTACACTAGGTTATTATTTATTAAACATCAATAGCAATGTTCCGGTCTTATAAAGAGAGACTGAAATTAATTTTTTTCGGTCATGGAGGGGGAATGTTTACAATAGAAATATAAATTGGCGGACTCATAACGAGCGGACTCATAACGAAAGTTTGCTGTATATGCAAAATGTGCTTATAGTAACGGATGTAAAATGATGTAAATGACATTTTTGTTTATTTCAAGTACAGAAATGTTTAGTCTTAAATAGAATCACGCCGTGGAATCAAATGAAACGTATACTTACATAGTTAATTTTAAAATTTATTTTTGGATATTTCATCGACGTTAAACTCTGAGGCAGCTTTGTGGTAAATATACTGTCTCCAATTTTAATAACTTTGTAAACGATTCTATACGTGCGATATACGTTAGCAGACAAAATATTTATATTTTCATCTAATGAACTGAAAATACACATAAATGCAACTATTTAAGAGAGTAATGTATTATGTATTATATTTCTGGATTAAACTATTTTTAAGAAAATCTAAGTTCTTGCCGTTTCTAATGGTGTATTAATTAATATTTTAAATTCAGTTACTTTTATACATAATTTTCTATAGGATTTAAAATGGAATTTAAAAAAAAAGCATTTGCTCAGTTGTTGGACTTTTAAACAGTGAATTAACACCAAAGTTTAAATATTTGGCCAATACTTGCCACTGCAGTCACTGTACGCAGACATGAGGATTTGAGGAAGCTAGCTCTTTAATACAAAAAATTTATTTAATTAATACAACTAAATTAAGGGGGGGGTAAGGTTTTTAAACTTTTTTTTACATTTTTTTTAAATTTTTTTTTTCTGAATGTACAATATGTCGAGCGTGTTGTGTCAAAATTTCAAGTAAATGCGAGCAAAACTAATGAAGATACAGCGTTTCAAGCGAACAGCCCTCATGCGCGATTTTTATACCTGCCTGGTAGCTGCGCGACGCGCCTACCTGGTAAGTATAAAATTTACTTTAATTTTATACTTACAAATCTTATACAAAACAAATACTTACTATAATTACCCACGTAAGTATAAAAAATTATATCATTTTACTAATACTTAGTTTTGGATTTTTGAGTATAAAAAAACTTTAAATCCACTTTCTCGCAAACAACATTTTTGAAGTTCGTGAACATCATAACTCAAAATCTACTTCACCGATTCTTTTGAAATTTTGCGCACTGTTTCTACACATAAATCAATAGGTAATCAGGTCGAGTTTTTTTTTTTTTTGCTATTTCTTTCCAGTTTATAATAACAAATTAACCGAAATTTTTAGCAAAAATTTCGTTTTTCACTTCAAAATGCTGCCAAAAATAAAAAAATCGAAAAAATACAAAAAACTCTTCCTGACTCCCTAGGGAAACATATCGCCTTTTAAACGCATTTCGATTTTTTTGTCTCGGATGATCCGGTATCAAGTTATGATGTTCACCGCAAAACAACTTTATTTCGAGGCACCTCCGGAAATTCGCTGTCACGGACTTATTTATCGATATTTGTAATTGATAATTTTTTCAAAGATACTTCAGATGTTGTACTATAACGTGTATATGAAATAAATAAGCCAACATTATTCATATCTCCAAAAAAAATCATGAAAATATGCCTTTTTTTCGCTTTTAAAACCTTAACCCCCCCCCCCCCCCTTAAACAGTTCGACACAATGTCGAAAAAATATATTTTGATATATGTGTTAACTTAAAGAACACATTCATTGAGCGAAAGGTTTGAATTTATATCTGCCACGAGGGGTTCCTTAAACCTGCCTCTTAAAATCACTATACCATGTTGAACTAGTCAATAAATAAATTTAGAAAAAAAAATTAATGCTAAGAATCGGCCATAACAAATTATCCGCAACGCAAAATTCGTGTTTTGACACTTGTGAAAACGCGTTGTGGTTAACTCAAAATGACCACAACGTGAAATTCTTGAATACTCGACGATTACGCGACGTGGTTATTAAGAAAAGCCACACATATATATATATATATATATATATATATATATATATATATATATATATATATATATATATAACACCTCCTGAACGTTAGCTAACACAACGAGGCTACGATACGATGAACAGGTTTTCCACTTGTTCAGGCCCGAGGAGAGGGTGGGGTAACTGGAATTGCGGCTCCAGGGCACCGGCTTGAAGAAGGGGCTGGCAGCTGTCAGTAGAGGACCCAAGAAAAAAGTTAAAGGTTTTTTTTTGCTCACCACTAATTTTTTGGGACGAAAATTTTAAAAAAAATGTATTTTATTCCCAGGGCCCGCCATTCTTCTTCACGGTCATGCATCTGTCAACTAGTGTACTGGATTCTGAATGTTAACTAATAAAAACTTTTAAGTATATTACTATAAGCATTTTCATTCATGAGCATTTTCATTCTTTAGGCCCATGAAACACCTGGACTAAACCAAAAAAAAATTTTAATTATTACTCTTTTTTATTCAGTGACAATGAGATACACAGAAAATAATTTATATATATATATATATATATATATATATATATATATATATATATATATATATATATATATATATATATATATATATATATATATTTATATATATATATATATATATATATATATATATATATATATATATATATATATATATATATATATATACTGGTCGAATAATTTATTTAAAATTTATATGTTCAATACCTGCGTATCTTAAAGTTACTATTGATGACAATTATTGTATTTATTTTCTTTTTTTCTTAGAAAAAAAATTGTTAGAAATAATGAAATTTGTTTATTTATTAGATACATAAATCATAATTATTGACCATTGATTATTCTTTTGCTAGTATTGTTCAAAGTATCTTATTTATAAGTATACGGATAGGTGGGTACTGAGATTCAAATAATACAAAAAAGAAAAAATAATAATCATTCAAGATAACAAACTCCGTAGGTAAATGATCAGTATTTGTATTTTTATTAAATGAAAACTAAATAAAGTAACAGTAAAAAATCTAGCAGTATCCATTTTTTAGGTGTTGTTCAGTTCCAATAATTCGGAAGTTTTAATCACCAATCCCGATTTCAGGATCAGGATTATCATACAATGTGGTATACTTACATAAGAAGCTACTACTTTTTTATTAATTTTGCTTCCGGTACCTACTACTAAAATAACCGAAACATTGTAGTAACTAAGTTTTAAAATATTAAAATTCTTTCTCTCTAAATTACAAAAATTTTCACGCATATTTTACCTTTTAAAGCTTCCTGAGCAATTTTGATTTCGTATCTCTCTGTCTGCGCCGTCAAATCCCGCCGAAAGGCATAACTCTGGAACTATTCGATTTTTATGGATTCTTTACAAATTGTTTCTAGATAGCCTTCTGCGAATTTCATCGCAATCGGAGTAATAGTAACCACGGCACTACTATGAAATCCCATTACAAGTCGATATCGTACTATAATTTTCTTTCGCTCAAATTTTTAAAGTGTTTTTATTCAAAATTTAATCGAACGAAGAACAATTTTCAAACGATGTCATTTAATTTTGAATAAACAAATATGGATATTTCAATTTTTTGAATAGTAGTGTACAATAAGATGATAGTAATATTTATCATTCCTGCAAGTCACAATACTTAAACAGGTTCTCCTCTTATGAACGATTTCGCCCACGTTTCAAGCTATTCAAATAAAATGAAGCTTTAATACACTCCCACTAAATATGAGTACCTATAGATATATGTATACCTACAGCTGAACTCTTTTTTGTGCGGTGGATAGGGGGTGCATAAAAAAAATGGCACAAAAAAAATATATTCAAAAATATCATAAATAGCTATAAAAAGTATAGTTCGATCCAGATTGTACAAAAAACTTTTTTTATGCGGTTGGTCGGGACCGCATAAAAAAGTTTCATCGAACAAACATCACTCAAAACGCTCAAAACTTAGAAATTTCCTTAGAAGTTGCTATTATAAACAAGATCAAGCATTAATTTACACGTAGAAACATTTTATTTCAATTGTATAATACAGTGTTCCTTCTCAATAGTTCTGCAGAATGAAATGAGGGGAATAGCTTTTCCAGGAAATGATGTTCTCCCACCAAAAGCCAATCGCTCGCTGGCAAGGTACAAGAAATTTTTTATGTCTAGATTTAAAATTTATAGTTCAATAATTTATGACCCTGTCAAATTTAAAAACTTTTCAGGAGCGTCAAAACAAGTAGGTGGGTCTGAATAATATAATTTAAAAATTCACCACATATTACCACATATTACGTATATGTGTGTATAGTATAGTGTACCTGTACATACACAGTATTGGATCTGGATTATAATCTAATGATATCATTTTTATTGCAATCACCTATTTATGCATATGATTAACAAAATTCTATTTCTTTATTATTCAAAATCGAATTAAAAAGTATTGACTATTGTGTAACCTTTTTCGTTTACTGATAAAATAAAATATGTATCTCCTCATAAAATTTTGTAAAGCTACGTTCGCTTCTCTAAATGTTTTTTCATAATTTTTATTTTGTATAAATAAATGAATTTTTTATACCTGCTGAAGATTTATGTTTAATTGTTTACATAATGAGGGTACCAGTGAATACACTATCAGCGTATGCAGTGGATCAATATAAGCAATGCTGACTAGTTAGTCGAACAATGATGTTACAAATTTAAATAGTCTTACTATATTTATTTAATTTAGATAATTTCCCTTCCACTTCATATAAGCAAAACAAACTATTTGATTCTTAACTTTGATAAAATAAATAAATAACAAGTGGTAGAGTGGTGATAACGCTAGAGTCTCAAACTGGGGAAGCGGAACTAATGAGAGCGGAAATATTCAGAATGTGCACTGTATTATGAAAATTTTGAAAAATACATCTGCAAGAAATTAAATAATGCAATAACTTATGTTCTTATGCAATGTTGATTAAATGCTTAAAAGCTGTTAAAAAGTATTTTTATCAAAGAAAGTTGTTATAGTAATTGTTTAAGTTTCTTACTGTCTCGTGATTTTGATTCACATTTTGCATTTTGATTGCCATTTTTTACAAACCGCATAAAAAAAATCGCACAAAAAGGGACCGCATAAAAAAAAGTTGAGCTGTACTTACTACTCATATTCTTATTTATTTGTAAATCATAGCTTTAAATTAATATGTTTCTTGATATCCGCAGGGTATCGAATGATTGTAGGAATAAGTATAAAAATATCGAAAGTCCTTCCCCATTTACTGATGAATAACTTTATGCCCATATACTTATTTAGATTTTATCAGAAAATAAAATTATTTTATTTTAAAATGATATTGTGGTATAAAAATGAATTCTTGTACATAATTTACACCACTCGACCAGTCTTTAGTAAATAAAATCATAAACCACAAGTTGTAAACGTGGTTTTATGATAAATACGAGTTTATCAAGTCACCGCAGAAGCTATGAGGAACTATAATTACGTAATATTAATGTCTGGATTCATCAATTCGAAAAATGTTTTTAAGTACCTATATATTTAATTTCAGTTTTTAATCCCTGTCCTGGGTCTGCCTAGTCTTAAATCTTCGTTGTATAAAAAAAGTTTTAATTCAATCAAATAAGTATTTAAAATAGTTTGATTTGGACCATACAAAAAATTGAGCACTAGCCATTTATCACATTTATCTATGCGATGATCTGGTCCTAACTGCCGATATTTATCTGAACTACATTCTCGACCAAGTGACCGAAAAACGACATTTCATATTACACGACCTAAGATTCTTCCAGTTAATGGTGGAAATAATTCCAGGCAACAAGAATTCTATTTAAAATGAAAGTATTGCTTTTCAACATTTCTCTAATGCTTAGAAAAGAATCGATATCTTTCTAAAATATTTATGGTACACGGAGAGAAAATTCATATAAAATTTACTGTGCTCAGCACTACAATCGACGTGTAAAAGGCGAACATATTCAATTTTGTACGGTTAAAATATAAAAATTATAATTAATCATAGAAAATTTAAAGGATAGAATATTGTTTCCATAATATTAGCTCCGTAAAATTTGTAAAACAGCACAGTAAAAAGTTCCATTGCCGACAAAAAAATATTTTTTAATTGTTTTTCTTACAAAAATTACCGTGCTGTATTATAATATTTCAAATGCTATCTGCTAATAGTAGAAAGAAAAAAGAGAAAGAAGGTTGTGTGTGTTGTGAACGCTGTTGAAATGTACCTCACTCATAGCAAGTCACATAGCCAACCATAGGTTTGGACGACCAACTTGGTCGGACGGGTCGGACCAAGCACCTTGATCCATTTGACTGTGTTACAAGCAGCAAGCAGTATTCATTACACTGTGTTAGAGGACGGGGATGTCACCGTTTAATTCATCATTTTGTTACTTTAGTATCTTTAGTATTAAAACATATTGTTGGCAATCATTTTTGTATGCATCATAAAGTTCTTACAGGTTCGAAGTTTTTACAGGTACCGCCCAAGCAACATAAGGTTGCGGGTCAGATGCGCAAATGAAAGAGTACGACAACAAGAATTAAACTATAACATATATGCATAAGAGTGTAAAAAAGTTGTGTTAGCACATTAAATTTTACCGTGCTAGGACATATTTTTTATTTTGGTCGTCGATCGCGCACGCATTATAAGAGAGCATGGTAATTTTTCTGAAATTTTATCTACAAAAATTATATGATTTTTCTCTCCGTGTACCAACTTAGGGGTTCTGGGGCGCAGAACATCGGATACAGTTGAGAGCCGGGACTAGCAAACCTCTCCTACGGGGATATAATTCGCTCATTCTCCTACTTAAATTTTTCTAACAAATGCGCATTTATCATGCGCATTTATCTACTAGAAAACTACGCATGCGCTTATAACTGTAGAAGGTGCAGCACAAAATGGGGAAATATAACTTAAGAGAGGTTTATAACATATAAATGCTTATAAGCATAAAACTTACGAGTGGTTATATGGACTAGCGTCCTACTGTATTTCAATATCTTTAAAAAAAAATAAACACTAATAGTATTTTTTTGTTTTCTTCTAGAAATACTTACTTCCGCAAATCCTGAATAATTTTCATTTAAAACGAAAACGATAATAACTCAATAAAAATAAATGAAATTGTCAGTCATAATACTTTATTTAAATCACTATTTTTTTTTAGTTCATTTTCCTCCATGAAAAGACTTACAGATCTACATTCATATTTATTTGTTCTTATGAAAAAAAGTATTCAAGACACATACAATTTTAATGACACACATGTAAATTCGTATTCTAAGAATAAAACTAAATCTTTTATTACGAATACCTTTATAAATATATACAGCATCTATGTATTACAGCATTATATGTGTGAATGCTACTTGAATTAAAGAAGACAACAACACAACAGCCATTTTAAAACAACAATGTTAGTTGAAAACTTGTTTTGAAAATGAAAAAAAAAGTTTTATAAAGGTATTCTAACATTAGATGTATGTAAATAGCTTATACTTACTTATTATAATAAAATAGTAATATCTTGCAAGAGAAAAAAACTTAAAGGAGACGTTTTATTTAAATGTTATTGATACGATAATGACTATTAGAAATTCTAAAATTACAATAATAATAAATTACTGTTGGTATCATCTTCTCGAAGAGACATAATTATCTTCCTTGGAATGAGTCATAACTATTTGCAATGCACACTGAACACACTAAGGAATTTTGACGGCAAATCCACACAGATGAAGCTATACACACATATTGTCACTGACTGACTATACAGTGATCAGTAAAATCAGTATCGATTTTGCAGACTTCTCTCGAGCTTGTACTTTTTGTAAAACTAAAGCTAAAGCGGGTTCTACACGATGCTACGAACGTTCCTTCCAACGTTCGATCGAACGTTTGAGGCAATTAAGTTCGATAGTTGGTGCGACGAATGTATCTGCTACACGGTGAATCGAATGTTTGATCCAATACGAATGATGATGTGTTGGTACTCAGTGGACGAAGCTGTTATCTGTCTGATGTTATCTCTAATGTTATACACTGATGTTGTCTCTCTTCACATGAACGAGTCGTGCAGCTGCTGAGTCGAACCAACCAACGCAACCAACATTGACCTTCAAACGTTCGAAGCATCCCTTTGACTCGGTGCAAGAATACCGACATCAAGCTCAGAGAATTCTATTTAGAATTAAAGAATAGCCTTTAAACATTTCTCTAAAGGACCCTTCATATTCTCGCGAGGTTGGCCGGCCGAGTACGAGAATGTAGAGGGTCATTTCGTTGTGCCTCGCGGTTGGTGTTATAATGCTATTCATATGCCTCAGCCAACCTCAGCGAAGAACCTCGCCCAACCTCGACGAGAATGTGGAGGGTCCTTAATGCTTAAGAAAATGATGTATTTATCTGAATTACATGGTCGACTAATTGATCGGAAAACGACATTTCATGTTACACGATTTAATTTTCAAGAAAATTATTTCAGACCAAAATAATTCTCTTTAAAATCAAATGATTGTTTTAACCTGTTAACTGGGTATGACGAAATATTTCGTCATACATAAAAGCCTACTGCAATGGGCATGACGACATTTTTCGTCATGGAAATTAGCACTTTCAGTCGCATGGATTCTGGTGTCCTGACTGCTGTGTTGCCTTGTGTATGCCACACTGTCTCAAGCAATATCATACTGCGAAATAATTATTATAATTTGTTCAATTAATTCCTTGTACATTGAATACATTTGAATTATATTTTAAATATAAAATATTTTATCAAAATAAATAAAAACCGTAAGTTAAAAACGATATTCTTTTATTATTTGAGGTGTGATATTACTTATCGCTGCGAACAAAAAGTCCCCATTCTGAAATGAGTTGAGCAATAGCTAATTCCCCGGTTACCAGGTTAAAAATTTCTGTAAAATGCTTAAGAAAATGTCGACATTTATTTACACAACCTAATGTTATTCCAACTAATGGCGGAAATGCTTCTAGGCTACAGGAGTTCTATTTGAAATTAATGAATTACCTTTAAACATTTCTCGAATGCTTAAAAAAGTGTCGATATTTACCGAAATTGCATGGTCAACTAAGTGGTCCGAAAACGACATTTCATCTTAAATTTAAATGTAATTTAGAAAAAACGGACAATCGTCATATGGCTGTGATCCTATATATGTGACCGTTCCGTATAAAATTATCTGAGATTTGGGCGGGCCATGGCTGAAAAAAGGTTGAAAAACGCTGCTCTAGCAAGACCAATACCAAGATTTCAAGTATAGTTGGGAGTCTCAGATGAACAAGATTAAAATAAAAACAAAACTTTTACTACAAAGTGATCAACCGTAAAGATTTACCAGATACTGTTATGCAAGTTTTTGAAAAATTTCTAAGGTAGTTCTACCGAGAAAATAGTTTCGTTAAGAAAATCTTTTTGAATGAGACGTTTTATTTTTAGATGTTATTTATAGAACAATAACTGTTAGAAAATCTAAAATTAAAATAATAATAAATTACTCTTAACCTGTAATTTTTGTAAAACTAAGGCTAATACTAGACATAGGTACAATATTTGAATGTTTATATCATCATTTGTAAGCATTTGGCATATTCCGGTGCACTTGATACAAAAAATTAAAAATTCTTCCACCCCTTCAACATTTCGAAAATGACGCAAATTTTGCTAAAATTGCTATAAATTGAAGAATAAATCCTCGGCGAGATTACCGACGCCAAAACCATTTGCATTTTTCTTCTTTTTTCTACAAACAAATAAACTATGCAATTTAACTCCAATAAATACTTATTTAAAGTAAATAAATATTACTTAAATGAGCCTACATCTGAAATTATCTTTCAATTTGCAACACCACAATAATTGTATCATTCAACTAAATTAAATAAAGAAACAGAAACATTATTTATTACGATAATATTTCAATTAAAAGCAAGTCGCCAGGCGCGAGTTTTACTTCTAAAAAATAGTATTCCGTACTATCAGTTGTTATATTATAGATTTAATGAAATATGTATCTGTCTCACTTAAATTTAAACATGATTTATCACTTACGAATTTAAGGAACTCCCGTTTTCTTAGCTTTATCTTATGCATTGTTGCAAATGCGTAAATTTTAAATTTGCAGTTTGTTTTTAGAAAAGAATAGAAGATTGATTTGTTTCGAATATAAGATATAATTTAATTTTTTAACGATGACTCGCTCAATTGTATTTGAAACGGGGAATAATAGCATATGAGAATAAACAAAATAGTGTTTCTTCTGGTGAATAAATAATCCTATAATAAACTATAATTCTCGGTTTTAAAACGACCGTATCTTTATCTTGGCCTATTTACGTTTACCAGAAAGAAACAGAGATATTTACTGAATACAGTCGACTCTCGTTAATTCGAAACTCAAGGGCCTCTTAAAATAGCAAAAACAAAGGCTCGTGTACATACGATGATATGTACAAGTTTAAACTTGTCTCAAAATGTACTTACAATCTTTCTGTCTCTTTCTCTGTGCAACTTTGAATTGTCGAGTGTTTGACGCCGATGAGTTCGAATTAACGCGTCGTTTTGTTACGTAGCAATGATTTTTTCGTTCGAATTACCAAGTGTATAAAAATGTATTGATCTAGTTCGAAATATAAAGAGATTTTGTAGGGAACTCGTGATAACTTTGAATTATAGAGAGGTTCGAATTATCGCAGGATTGAATTAACGAGAGTCTACTGTATATCAACGCCCGCCAACACTGTTTATTATATTATAAAATATGTATTAAAATAATAAATTATATTGACTAACAATATGTCTTGATTAAACCAACATGTGCAATCAAGCTTTCTTTTTATGCATCAAAGAAATTACGTAAGAAAATTCAGTACTGATAATTTCAGTTCAATCTACATTTCATTCTTAACGTGGATGAATTTTTACAGATGATTCTGAGCGATTCCTCTGGTGATGAAGCCGATGAAGGTCAAGGACAGAATTCGTGCTTTCATTAATTGGATTACAACTGTTTTAAGAACATAATTTACTTATAAGCTATCAGCAAGCAAAACTATAGCTCTATATTAACTTCTAACCATTGTTACAATTAATAAAAATGTTAACGAAAATATTTTATGAACAAAATTAATTTTAGGCCTTTTAATTTACATCTGTCTTTTATAAGTTTTGTGTTCAAATTAGGCCTAGTTGTCTTTATTATTAAAATATATACCTACCCAGAGCAATACTACCTTCGCCTTTATTTCATTTTTGTATCTTTCTAAACTATATTTAAGATCAATCAAAATCACATTATTTAGTATTTTTTTTAAAAACCTCGTTTTTTTACATTAATGTTGAAACCATTGTTGCTTATAAAAACTTACGTATCTCTACAGCTTTTGAAAATGATTAGTCTAAGTAGTAACTACAAATAGAAACGTAATAAATGATGAAAAAGAGTCATGCGCAGGACTTGCGCAAAGCGATCAACTCCTACCTTCATTTTTTTGACACAGGAGACATATTGTATAATACCTATATTTCTACAACTATAACGCATTCAGTGACTCTAGTATTTCACATTACTCAATATATTATTTACCTCATTGCAGAGGTCGACTTTCCATAAGGCCTAATCCGGCCAGATATTAAGGGCGATCAATCTGAGATCGCTAATCTAATTTTCGTACAACTTCACTCAATTTTAACGCTGCAAAATTAGTAGAAATGTCTTTCGGGCAGCCAAGATTGCTTATCCGTCTCTGCCTACTGTTAAATACGAAATAATAAATAGGTATTTCCTTAATTTATTCAACTTATATAAAAATGAAATCTTTGATGGTTGGTTCTTTTCTCAGTATTTATACTTACTTATACGTATTGTAAACACTATTCCACTTTTATAGCTTTAAAAGAAAATTTCCCATAAAGTTTTAATGGTGGTTGTTAGAAAATCAGTAGACAGGTAAATAATAATTTATTCTATACCGAAGAGCCACGATTTAAACCGACATAAACATCAAAAAGCTTGTAATTAACTAAATATTATTAAAGCTGCAATAATTTAAATTTCAGTATATATTTAATAATACAAATATGAAAAAAAAAAAACAAATCTTTAAATGAACAAAATACCATATTTAAAAAAAAAATCAGCATAAGCATTTAACTAGCATTTGTCTCTACACTTAGAGACAAACCTGGATTCAACAAGGTAAAATTCCAACTTGAATGCCTGAGTGAAGAAAAAAGGCTGCTGAAACTACAAGATTAGCTTAGGCCAAACTTTACCTAAATTCCAACTTCACTTAAACCTAGGCACAGTATAAATACTCAACAAGTTTAAAATTTCGTAATCGGCACCTCGTATATAGTATTTTCCCATATTTCTGTTGCAGGTGTGCAAAGTTTCAAAAAATAAAAATACAATCAAATTAGTTTTATTAGAAGTTTATCAATATTAGCGTTGTATGTAACCATAAAACATTTTATAAAGGCTATCAAAATTCTAATCAGACATTTCTGATCAAGAAATTAATTAAATGGTTTAACCAGTGAATCACGCATTTCCTAAATACAATAATAATTGTTTTCTTATACACATTTAATGGACATTCAATGACTAACAAAAATTGTATTTCTTTTAATTAATCAAATGTTTTCAATCCATCTGTTGTTAGAAGCTAGGCAGACCGGCTACGTTGCCCATTTTACACCTGGTCACCTGCACCAAACTGTACGTTTATTTTTGAAATACAATATGTAATCTCAAATATTCTTTTGTTAAGAAACTAAAAATATTAACGGTTTCATTTCACGGTCAAAATCCATTTTGTAGATATTCAGCATTTTCAATTTAAAATTCTAAAATATTCTATTTTAGAAAAAAGAAGGAAAAAACAAACCTCGATGATGTCTCAAATGATGTCCAGAATTACCAGTGCAGCATGGTTTCTCATTGTAAAATGCCCAATTATTTTCCAAATCACAAGAAATTATATTAAAAAGAATAAAAAATGCACAAAAAAAGAAAAACCAAAACAGAAACTTTTTAATTTCCATGACTTTTGAAAAGAGCGCGCGAAAAAATAAACAAAAAAATGTAAACAAATCAGATAATTAACCCCCACCACTTTTTTAAAATCAAAAGATTGTAAATACAAATACACACAGAAACAAAAAAACAAGGAAACAACGAATCCACTTGAAGAAAAACAAAAAAAAATTATTTTTTTTCCATATTGTTTAAACAAAAGCCGGTTACGAAGAAATTTTTTGTTGTTAAAACAATAGAATAGTATATAGCCGGTGATGTAAACAAAAATTATGCGAACATGAATACGTGGTAAGGTAGAATATTTTCGTTACCGATAAATAAAATTTGATTATTCAAACATATCGAATCAACCATACTCACAAACAGACTAGTGTTTTCGTACGAAAAGGGACAAAGGCAGGGTCTTATGCTAACGCATTCGGTTAGATGTTCGTGCCGGCATTCGGTTCTATTCGCTACTTATGTATGTATACAATTCTGTACTCTTCAACAAAGGGTCCGTCGTCGTTATAGAGTGCGTTGCTTCACAACAACACTGGCTGTGACTGTGTAAAATATGTGTATAAATTTATCCAGTTTATCCATCATCAATGGCCTGGTCTGTTGTGGTGTTGTCCAGCCAACATTCAGCATCCGACGGCTCTTGTACAATTACAACATAGATAGTACAATATTAATTATACAGAGTGATCCAGAATTATGTACCATAATTGCTGGAGCTGATAGTATGTTCAAAAATAATGGTACCTTTTCATCTACACTTTTTTCTAAAACTCAATAATAAGGGTGATAAAGCAGAGGAGTAAAATGTAGAGGGGTGGAACGAAACTGACTTTTTTTTAATTTTTTAGGCGCTTTTGATTACTGGATTCATATTCTAGGGGCGCGTATGAACATTAAGATAATTAAATTTATGTTATCGATTATTCGATCACTTATGATTAGGGGATAATTTGGAAATAGATATGTCTACTTTAAATTACTCGAAAACGGTAATATTTATCGAAATGTAACAAGTATACCTTTTTTGCGTGAAATTGTCTGGGGAATTATATTATCAGGGATTTTGTTTAAATAATTGCAAATTAAAAAAGAAAAGACGTGATAACTCACACCTACCACCCAAAACCACCCCTTAGTCATGAGTGGTGGAATAAGTGTTGACATAAATTTAATTCTTCTAACACAAAATAAGTACCCCTAAGACTGATATCAATCCGTTATTCAAAAGCGTTTGGAAAATATTTAAGAAATAATGGTTTTTGTTTCACCCCTTTACAGAGTTGTATCTCCCTTATTATTGAGTTTTGAAAAAAGTGCACATGAACAGGTAGCATTATTTTTGAACGTACTACAAGCTCTACCAATTACGGTACATAATTCTGGACCACCTTGTATATGTATTTTAATGTTATACCTATTATTTTATATTTTTTCTGCGATATCTCAAGGAAACTTAAAGTTATGTCATATTTATTGAACAAATATAGTTCATGGCGGAACTTGTATAGAATTTTATCAAGGCCAGATCCAGTTTCTAAAGGAAGGAGGTCACATTCTTTCGTTTCGTACTTTTTGTTCCTTTTTTTTTTTATTAGGAGTTTTAAAAAAAATTCGGCACGTGCGTATTAGACACGAATTAAGATAATTTCTATAGTGGAATTCTTCACAACAATCAAAATTAAAACATAATGTTCAAGTGCGGGTAGACCACCTGATGCGATGACAGAAATGACAAATTCATAAGGATTTCGTGGTTAGAACTACTAAATCCTAAAACTATACCTTGATTAGCATCAGATAAACAACTTCCAAAACTTTTAATTTACTCCCAATTTAATCATTCTGTCATTTCAATTGTGGTATTTAAAGCACTGAAGAATTTTGCGGACACCAAGTAAAAAATGGATGCGATTTGGATAATTTTTGTGTGATCATTTCATTTGGATATTAAATTGACGCAATACTAAATTTTTTCAAAAGTAATTAATTCGACAGAAGTCTTCTTTTTAAGTAGTCCTATAAAGTACAATCTTATTTTTACTGAAAATGAGAATAATGACTTTGAATATCTATAATTCGCTGCCAACTTCATTATTCAACTTCATCATTTTACTGACCTCTACATATATGGTAAATTAGAAAATGTGATTTAATTTTCTGCTGTGATTTTTCGGCTAAAATAATTCGAAAATTGTCAAAAATTGGAAAAATCAGTATCGAATACTTATGAGCAGCTGCAAATATCATGTTTCTAGCATCAAAATTACGGTTTTTGGAGCTTTTAAAAAAATGTGGTGTAGGTGGTAACGTCACCAAGTTCAGTTTTGTTTTTAAATTAATAGCTACAAAAATGACTTCCATCTGTTCCGCTCGTGAAATTTATGTAATCGCACACTAACGAACTTGACATCACGCTAAGAACAATGGATTCGGATTCTAGTGACCTTGAAACGTGGAGATATGTCCAAATTAGCGATTCGTAAAATCAGATTCATTGCAATAACTTCCAATGGGAAGTTAAAAATATAACTCAATTTCCGGATATGGCTTTTCTGTCAGGCTGCACTCCTATTTTCGCTCTACAGTTCGGTCTGCTGTCAGCGGATACAACACCACTATTACATATATTTTTTTCACCAAAACAACAAAGTTTAAGTATGCAAATGTATTTTTTCCTTTCATTCTATCTTCGTCCACCCTGGTCCAATCTGTTTTAATTATAATCTTGCAGAATCTGCCCTTAAGATGCAGTCGTTTTTAGTTTAATCATTTATTGCAGCATCGGCAAAGTTTTCCGTCGCTAGGCCAAAATCAAAGTTAGAAAATCTATGAGCTATGACTATAATAGATGTAACAATTAAATATAAAACTTTTTCTAGTCGTTTTTAAAATCGCATGCGATACTTTTGGAAGCCATGTATGCGTTCTCTAAAGCAGTGTTTTTCAACCTTTTTCATGGCGTGACCCCCCTAGTATGGAAAAATATTTCGCGACCCCCCTAATATAGGAAAATATTTCGCAACCCCTACGCTCTGCTATTTCTAACTTTTATTCTATGTTATAAATATCGTATTCGTTCATCATTATTGATTATTTTTAGTTAGGTGTCAATTAAATACAAAACAAAGGACTTCAAACAGGCATATTTTTATATCGACATCGAAGTTGACGACTTATAGTAGCTTCCGAATCCGCGTGTGACTCGTGTAAGCGCGGACATATCGCAACGTGACGAGCGCTGCGTGGAGCATCAGGCGAGTCAAGAATGAGACTTTTGAATTCTTTGAATTGTGAATTCACTTTGAATTGTGTTTAAATTTATTGAATTGACTTGTTGATTGTTTAGTAGTTGCTCACTGTCTTTTATTGTCTAATATCCAAAATTCTGTGCTCATTGTAATTACTGAAAATGGATGAGTTTCTGGAAAGACATGCACAACCGTCAACTTCAAGTTCCAATGTGAGTAATGAAACAAAAGCAAAGGAAAAGCGTCTATATAACGACAATTATTCAAAACTTAGATTAACTGTTATTGGAAATAAGCCGCAGTTATTTGTTTTGAAATTTTATTAAGCGAAAGTAAGAAGCCATCACATTAATGTAACCTTTAATTAACTTTTTCTTTATTAAATATCATATATCGAACTAGAATGGTTTTATTAATAAAGTAATTTCGACCTTTTTAAAAAGGCTTCGCGGCCCCCCAGGGGGTCGCGACTCACAGATTGAAAAACACTCTTCTATAAAGCCTGGTCCAGACGCAACGTCTGATCTGAACTATTAAACGTTCATACAAGTCGTTCGACAAACCGTATAGAAATTAGTGTGTCCACACGTTTCTAACTTATTGGTCAAATTTCAGTTCCGCGACTTTTACATAGGCGAATATAGATTGTCTCCTTGTTAGCCGTTTCGTCAATTTCTTTGTATTTTTCGACTAAAACTTCATATGCCTGGGCTTTTAACTGACCACAAGCAAGGGAAACTCCGGTAAAGTTCAACAAATTCGCACATAAATTGACGAGAACACTGACAAAGATAAGACATTATAAAATTATAATATAAAAAACAAAATTAAATGCAAAAAATGTTTAAATTGACGGACACGAAGCAACAGAATACTACGATAGGTATTATGTAAAAATACTACAAATCGTTTCGATAAAACGAAGGTCTGTCCAGACGCACCAACTTGCCGAACCAATATTTTCACAAAACGATGCCTCGCAGCTCAGATTTTCGACTTATCGTGCTACCTTATTTTCCTCATGCAAGACGTACGTTTTGTAGTCCACACGCTACGTTTTAACTGAACGACTTGTCGATTCAGACAAGTCGTTCAGATAGGACGTTGCGTCTGGACCGGGCTTAATACTAATAAGAAAGCTCCTAGATATGGAAACATGATTTAACAGAGTTTTAGGTATGATGGTTGAGGAATTTATAAAGTATTTCTACACTTAGAATAGAAGTGTGGTCAAGTAAAGCTGAAAAGCTCTAGACGTAATCAAATGGTTACTGAAATTTTGTACTCTCTACTTTGATAGTGTCCACTCTCTAATTAAAAACTTTTTGTCAAATATTCGAAAGACAATGATACTAAAAGTTGAAAAAAAAATACAAAATTTCTTGAATTTGTCCCCTTCTTTTAAATCAGTTAAGTACTTGTTAATATTATGTAAAAACGTAAAGTACTTACTTATACAATCAAATTAAATATTCAACAATAGCTTTTCAATAACTTGAGTAAAAAAAAAAACGTAATAAACATAAAAATTGAAAACATTTTCTTTTTCAAATTGATTTCGATAACTAAAACTGTAATTTTCTTTCAATAATTGAAAATTTTCTTTTTTGTTTTCATTCCATGCTACAAATTATTATCCTTATAACGTTATTTCTTTTAATTTTTTATTACTTTTAATTACTGATTATTGATTGATATTTTACCGTATGTTTTAATTATAATGCAACATTAAAAGTTGTAAACCAGAAGAGAATACACGGATGCCGCGCAAAACGGTACACCAATTAAATATTCATGTTATGATATCGTTTCTGAGAAAAAGCATCGTGAAAAACGCACATATTCTGTTCAAAACTAAATATGTATTTAATTATCTAATATATTAATTTATTATTTTGTATAAAAAATACATAAACATGTGACAATTTGAAGATTTGAAAATAATATGTACATATGTGACTAAAAGCCTATCAATTAATGTTTAAATAAATCAGCATATACTAATGACATATCTTACATGAGGATACATAAATTATGTACGTATTTCTTTTATTTAAAAAGTTGTATTATAATGATATCATTTTTGTAAGTAAATATTTTGAATTAAATATCTAAAGGAACAACTGTATACACTACATTTTAGCAAAAAAAATACTTGTGATAAGGTAAACAAATAACGTTCCATATCTTTCTCTGTATTCAGTTTGTGAAGTAACCTTATAGCGAGCAAACTTGTACTTACAGACAGTATATATGAATAATGAAGAGAAATGAAAATCTTAATCAATAGTGTAAGAATTTAAATCAAAAGCTAAGTCGGTAGGCTAATTGGTAAGGTGCTTGGCTAGCACCAGGAGATCCGGGTTCGAGTCCCAGCCTATCCAATTTGATAATTTTTCAAACACTATGTGAATTTTAATTAACATAATGAATTGGTCATACATGCCCAAGTGAATCGAGTGTTCAAATATCAGCTAAAGCTGGACATTAATAATGTTTCACAGGCACTCGATAACATTTGAAATTAAAAATATAACTGTGTCTCGCATTAAAAAAAGGATATGTTTGATTGATTATCAGATTGGAGTGGCACTCGAGCAAGCGGTCTGTAGCCTAATTGATAAGGCGCTTTGCTAGCACCAAGAGATTCGTGTTCGATTCCCAGCCTATCCAATTTGATAATTTTTCGAACATTATGTGAATTTTAATTAGTGTTGTCAGTGTAAATATCTATACTAAAGTACTAATTACATATATTGGTGAGGCTTGGATAACGAAAAAAAAAAATAATTTTAAAGTAATGCCTATAGTTTTAAAAGCAAAAATGTTACTCATTCATTGTAATAAAAGTATTTTCTTTTATTATGTATTTATGTCAATAAAAATTTTGAGAGAAAATTAATATTTTTGAAACTTCCCATTTTCTTATATTAACAGTTATGTACAACAGAACTTTATACCCGATTAACATTTAAGTAAAAAGTAATAATAATTCAATTTTCATATTTTTTTTTTTTAAATATTGCTACTTTCCTCTTCGTCAATGCCTACATTCATTTGTGTACTTGAAAAAAAAGAAGGATCCTTTTAATTATTTCATAAATAAATCACTCTTGGGTAAAAACTTTTCCGAAGAAAACTTCTTCCACTTATTACGTTACACAAAGCGAATATGCTCATAATTCTTCTTTAGTTAAAACAATTTACCGTGTATTTTGCTGCTTGAATGATAATATATGGCTCGACGATATAGAACATGAGCAAAAAAAAAAAACGAAGTTTCTCAATTTCACCTAAAGCCGTAAAGTGTAAACAGGTAAACTTGTTTGCACGGCGACAATAAAATTTATACGTAATAAAAATACGTACCCTCGAATAAGTTGAGTCGATTTACGTTTACGATTACGTACATTTTGGTACGGCATAGATAGATCGTAGGTTTATCTCAATAATGCGATAAGTTTATAGCGATTA
Organism: Brachynemurus nebulosus; assembly: GCA_035578155.1. Taxonomy (NCBI): domain Eukaryota; kingdom Metazoa; phylum Arthropoda; class Insecta; order Neuroptera; family Myrmeleontidae; genus Brachynemurus; species Brachynemurus nebulosus. The sequence goes on along the minus strand of JAPWDM010000009.1, from coordinate 14,234,664 downwards.
ATTTTGAAAACGGAGTGTATATGCAATCAATGGTTGTAAATGCACGTGAAAATTCTCAACATAGCAGTTAATTTTGTATCTTTTTTTTAATTATATAGTTATAGGGTTGACCGGGGTAATTGTGAACGGCGCCTATAATTTCTAAAATAACATTAATATTGTTAAAAATCAACTCTTAGTATGTTTTTCTGTCCTTTCTTAATATGCTATTAAAATTTGATAATTTGATTCTCCAAGTATTAGTATCTTTTTTTTTTATTTTGAAAAAACCCTTGCAAAATTTTGTGTATCTCGACCAATCCTCAAAAGAAAAATTTTTTAAATACATTTTCTTTTTTTTAAAAGGTAAGAAATGGATAAAGGTACTTCTAAAGAAGTGGTCTAAAGCCTGAGGGGGTTCCTTATAAACTGCTAAAGAAATTAGACAATTTATTACCCATTCACAATTATCCCATGATTTTAAAATTCCGGGGTAATTGTGAACGTCATTCACAAATGCCCCCATCCGGTCAAAAATTTCAGTAGTGTCCTTTTCAGAGTTGAAAATGTTGATGACGATGTACAATGACATTATTGTACAAGTTCCGTTGTACAAACTACACAAAAAAAAATAGATTGTTTTTTTTGTTCATGTAAACTGAATATATTTCCTTGAAAAAGTCTTATTTTCCTTGTTTTTGTGTGAAAATCATGTAATTTTTTGATTTTTCATTTGATAAAATGACAAAATATCATCAAAATATCATTTTTAGCTTGTAACAAATTTGTTCTTACAATTTTTGTTATTTTTATTTAACCTTGATTTTTTGTACAAATTTGAGGTATACGTAACTTGCATTAAACAAAGAGAAATTGTGACCGCTGAAGTATGATGAAAAATTTAAAAGTGGGGTAAATATGAAGAGTTGGAGTTGGTCCTTACTCTGATGTACCTCACTCCTCTTGTAATCCATTCTAAATAATATTTCTGATGGCATTCACATTTACCCCGAAATTCATTAGATTTGCAAAACCGCACCGGGGAAATGTGAATGTGAATGTCTTATAAAATTTTTGTTTTTCATACAAATTTGCTCAAAATTTGTGTGGTGCATCCTGAATAATGTAGAATTAAAAATAAATCAACCATAATGTGATATATAAAATAAAAAATACTTAAAACAACACTTTTATCTCACCTCATGAAAATCCACTCACAATTGCCCCGGTCAACCCTATCTGACAATTTGATTATTTTTGTACATTATTGTAGTACTGAGAAGTACCTAGATTTTCTATCTTGACCTATTCCATAATTATTATACTAACTCTCTGTATAATTTGTACAAGCAGGTCATCCGTAATCTATGGGCGCAAAAAAGGGAAGGAGGGGAACAATTGCGTAACGCAGTGTTTCCAAGAATTTTTGTATTGTGGAACTTTTTTTTAAGTTTTAGGGATCGCTACTGTAAATTCGAGCTTCCAATAAATTTATTACCCGCACGATTTGAATTAATTTGCATTATAACGATACTGCGAATTTTTGTTCGTGTTTGAGACATATTATCAACTAGCCGTACCCGCGATGTCGTTCGCGCAAATCATTGTTATAAACTCAATGAGAAGTATATAAGTGTAATAATTATAGAGAACTTGCAAAGAATAATAATTTTCGTGTAACGCATGCACATGCTTAAAATGGTTTTTCTATTTTCCCGTGGGAATGATGAACTTTCCCGGAGTAAAAATTATTTTTAATCTTGATCCAAGTAATAGGTTATCACGACACCAAATTTCATCAAAATCCGTCCAATAGTTTTTGCGTAATACGTGCACATGCACAAAATGGTTTTTCTATTTTCCTGTGGGTATGAGGCATTTGCCTAGAGTAAAAAGTATCTTAAATGTTGCCCTAGGTAATAAGTTATCCCCACACCAAATTTTATTAAAATCCGTCCAATAGTTTGTGCCTACTGTGTGCACATGCTCCAAATGGTTTTTCCATTTTTCCGTGGGAATGAGAAATTTTCCCGGAGTAAAAAGTATTTTAGATGTTGACCCAGGTTATCACCACACCTATTCACCGATTCACACATCATCGCAAGTTATCATCATGCGTGAAAAGACAGACAGATAGACAGACAAAAATTTTAAAAATCGCTGTTTTGATATCTACATCGATAACTGTTTACAGTACCACTATAATTTTCAAAAGATATTCCATGTACAGAAATGGTCTCGTTACAGTTTTATTATATCTATATACATAGATAACAATAACTGAAAAGTTAACGCATCGCCTTTACAAATATAAAGCGTTTTTACACGATATTTCCTATGTGCTAAAAAAATCTCTTAACAAAAATTATCAGCTAATATTATTAAACTTTTAAAAATTTCGATTTTTTAGATCAATCTCACAGAATCGATTTTTTTTAGCCGATTCTTTTTTAATCGATTTTTTAAATTTCAATTTAAATCGATCCAAAAATCGATCTTTTTTGGAGAATCGACACCTCTAGTCCGAAATAAGACCCAAATTACTTAATGATGGGGATTAAAGTTGGACTGTCAGAATGGCGGAAATTATGTCCAAGCAACAAATAACGTAATAGTATATTGTGCAATAACTGCGGGAAATTTTCGATTGCCTACAAAAGTGAAATTGAGCGCACGAACGTAGTGAGTGCGCTCATTCGCTTGAGTGGGCAATCGACAATCCAGCACGAGTTGCACATACTATTTTTTATTACGAATTTCACATACTTTTTTCTATTATTATTACTATTTTTGACATATATTTATTACTTTTTAAAATAATATTTTTGAGTGTTCGTCTTTTTTTTCTGAATTAAATATTGTTTAAATTACTTTGTTGGTGGTTTCTATAGAAATACGTTATGAAATATTTATTAAATGAAAAATCAACAGGGGACTTTGCGTGTTTTGATTAAATTTTGCGTCTTTTATTGTCAATTTGCGTGCGGAAAGTTTACTTTCCGCACGCAAAAATGTATGTGGGAAGAGTACAGTGGGCAAACAGCTATTTTGCGTATAGAAATGTGTGCGCCAAGTTAGTACTTCTTCCGCATGAGTAATAAAGAATCATTTTCCAAATTACTAAAAAAAAAAAAATATACTCGAATTTCATTCATACGTATTTTATTTCCATTTCAAGTTCCTTCATGCTAAAGAGTCACTCTTTACTTTCCCCAAATTTTTTTTTAAGAGTTGTTACCTCAGATTCATAGTTACTTTTCGCGGAACATGTAATGATTGTTTGTAATCATTCACTTTCTTAAAGGGGGGGGAGGGGAGTGGCGTTCCCAGTTTTTGTGATGTTCTGTTAGTAAGAGGATTGAGGAAGATATGATAAAACGTGACAAAGGTTGAGAGAGTGGTCTCAAATATACCTAACTTATTTTATGGCTAGGCCCAGATTAGTGAGTGTTATTCATGGAAAACGACAGTAAATATTTCGATTTGACCACTTATTGTTAGTTTGTTCAAAACTGAATAGATAACCTGCAAATAATATTCAATTATATTCTTATTTTATAACAACACGCTTTCAAAACCGAAATTTGAGATTCTTCAAAGAAGAATCCTTCCTATGTTTGCCCATGAAATATGCTTTTATAAGAATTATGTACCAAAGATCATGCAGTAAAAGGTATTATAATATTTAACACAGAAATCTTTAATGTAGTTTATTAAAAGCCGACACTGTTCATGAAAATAGTTGGTATCATTACATTACATAGATAGAAAGTAAGAATTATTTACGGTGTTACGACGCAAGAACTTACGAATTTCTTGTAAAATAGAAAAAAAACTGATTTGTTTTTGTTAATGTTATCAGGATATTCCTCAGGATTTGCGCGGAAAATTATTTCGTTAACGCATTTAGTCAAGAACCTGAGGTCATGCAATAAAAGGTAATAGAAATAGATCAAATTATAGAAACTTGATTATTACCGGTAGTTTTGAATACCCCTGTCGCAGCACCTGCATAACCTAGTGAATTTCCAAAGACTGGACACTGGCGGATCTTATATAACAACTTGTATCCATTTAAAATAGTTTTGTTCTCTAACAGTGAAAACATTTTCAAAATCAGTTGAGTAGTTACTTTTTGACGCTTTTTGGGTCTCCGGGACCCTGGCTGATCTCATATAGTATAACATATATGTATTTAAATTAAATTAAATATTTAAAGGTGAAAAAATTTTCAAAATCGGTTGGGTAGTTTTATTTTTGGCATTTTGAGACCCCCGGACCCTGGCAGACCTCATAAAACATAACTTATACCCATTTAAAATAGTTTATCTCTCTAACAGTAAACAAATTTTGAAAATCGGTGATGACGCGTTCTGGAAAAGTTAGTTAATTTTTATTTTGAAAAATGAAACACATATAAATATTGTTATTGGAATGATTAATACAATGAAGCATTTATTGTAAAGAAATTCAGCAAATTTCTTAATTTTTCTCAAAAGCTAGTTCATCTAGAACAATGTTTTAAAAGCTTGGCTTATGTAATTCTGGCCAAATTTTGCAAAACACCACTAAAATTGGTGAAAATTTTCGAAAAATCGGATGTAACTGGCTGACCAACTTATCCAAGCTATTGGGACTTTTAACTTATACACCAAATTTCGTAATAATTGGAGGTTTCCTTCCAGAGTTACCGCGCAGACACACATGTATATATATATATATATATATATATATATATATATATATATATATATATATATATATATATATATATATATATGTATATATATATATATATATATATATATATATATATATAATGAATTTTATTGAATTTTATTGAATTCAAAACGGATTTCGGCCATAGTCCCGGGCTCAGGTCTTTTCATGGCACCGGCTGTAATAAGTGTATTCCCTAAAAAGGAAATTCACTTAAAACAGCATTAATTTCCAATTTAAAAAAAAAAAATGAATGTTTGCATCATAGCTCGAGTGTGTAAGTTTGCATCATAGCTTAAGTCTGTCACGCTAATTTGCTCGGTTCTTAAATTCCTCCCTTTGAATTTTGCTGTGTAAAGCATAAATGATAAACTGGACAATAGTTTTTAATATAGGTAACTCAGATGGATTCTGTTTAAAAATGAGCCGTTTATTTTGAAAGTGGGGCAAGTCTATATTTTGTTATTGCGAGATATTTAAGGGTTTGCGTTTCAATAAATTTAAAAATATTGGTAAGTGTTAATAGACATATTTTTTGTATTTTGTGGTATTAGATAATGTAAGTTTATAATCCAATAGTGTTGATAGCGCAAATTAAAAAAATAGTGGTTTTATTATAAACTAAATGGACTTGCCTCACTTTCAAAATTAATGAATTATTGTAATCGTTAATTTAAATGGATAATATTTGAGTTTTATCATTTAAAAATAAACATAATAAAAACTTTTCATACGACAATTCAACTTCAGAAGCACATACTGTGACATTATTATCCGCTGCCAGTGCCTTAGTAGTAGAAATGCGTGTATGAAAATAAGTATGTACTTAAAAAAGGGCGACTCACCCCCTTTGCAGTGTTGCTTAAAATGAATTTGGAAATTTATTCTAATTGTTTTATACTACTTTCCTTGAAGAAGTTTTCAGTTATTCAAATAGTACGATTATGTCGACACAGTCACCCCCGTAGTTAACCCTTTTCGCAAAATTAACCCCCAAAATTTAGCCCTAAAGTACCTACCCCTGTTGGTGTAATTTAAACAAATTACATATCAATGGATAGCTTTTTAAAGAAGAGCAATATCGCCAATTTAAACTTTTGCTCTATTTCTTACTGTTTTCGAGATATCTGAAAAATTAAATTTTCACCCCAATTTTCGCAGGACGATTTCACCCCTTCAAACCGCTTTTCTGCAGATAAAAGAAAATACGTATTACTTATTTTTTAGTGTTCTACAACATATCTAAGTTTCATCAAAATCAATAGGTCCGGTCTCGGAAATTTTATTTGTAAGATGGACTTGCACCACTATCAAAATAAACAGATTTACAATACTGTTGAGAGCTAAAACTTCAAACTTCCAAATATTAGGCTTCTGAATTTTTTTGACTATAAATTGTTGACAGAAAAAAGATCATACTAAATCTTATCTATAACTCTCATTATCTTCATTTTTGTCAAAAATGGACTTGCCCCACTTTCAAAATAAACGGCTCAAATATATACATAGGTAGTTTCTCTGTATATACAAAAGAGAATCATCCATTTAGAATGGTAGAATAATTTCAATCTGTATCCGAGATTCTCAAATACATGTATACAATGCTAACAATGCACACGTATATTATTAATACATTTATTTATTCTTGTCGTTTTTGTCTACTAGATCAAGGACATAGCGAAATGAAAGAGGGAATAGTATTCGTGTAAAAAATAAGTATATAGTATATACATAGGTCTGCTCTGCACTATGGTCTGGGGTAAATTATTTTTTATACACACTGATACAAGAAAAGACTTTAAAACTTTATTCAAATAAAAGATATGCAGAAGATAAGAAGTTGAAGCTGTTCGTTGTGCTTGAACAATTTTATTAAATCTGTAATTATGGTATTGTCGCAATTTTACAATAAGTTATTAAAATGTACAAGACAAGTAGAATTTCTATTTTATTTTTTATTTTTATTTTTTTCAAAGAATAAAGGAGAATTATTAGCATCGTTTAATAACTAGAATATCTTTTATAAAATTTTTACATTAGTTATTATATATATATATATATATATATATATATATATATATATATATATATATATATATATATATATATATATATATATATATATATATATATATATGTATGTATATATATATATTTCTTTCAAATTTATACTTTCCTGCAAAAGTTTGAAGAGTAGAGAATATGAATTTAATTATGATGACTGGTGAAATACAATATGTAGACATGGTAGATGTTCGAAGATAATTGAATTGTAGCATTTCTTTTAAATTAGTCCCTAGCAAAGATTTTTTTGTGGCCATAGATTTTATAGTAGGTATTATTTCGTGTATAGACCAATAAATATATGATACGCAGCATACAGACGGAGTGTATCAACGAATAGGGGAGAGGTGTGTCAGTAGTAACAGTGGGTCAATTATAACTTTGAAATTTGCGAGACATCTATCAATCCTATTGAGAAGTAGTACATATCATAAAGTATCTCCTGAAGTTGTGCTTTAAAAACTTTCAGTTAATATCATCTAGCGGTTTTCTCTAAGCAATATCAAATGTATTTATATAAGCTAATCGTAAATTTTGAGTTTGTTGACAATAATTTTTTGATTTTTGCAGTAAATACCCCAGCAGTTTGAAATAAAGTGATTTTTATGGAAACACAAGCAATCAGATAATATTATCAGATAGTTAGAATCGCTTTTTAATCATAGTTAAAGTTTTACAAATTTTTTTATAAAATTAAACAGCACTGCAACAATTGTAACAAATTCAATAGTGTCAATTGTAACATGTTACAATTGACACACTCCAGTAGTTTTATATACCCACAATTGTTCTTTTTAGTATTTTAAATTTAAGGAACCGAGTACATAGAGCCGAGAATCAATATAGGGTTTTAAATAAAGTTTAAAAAATTTTACGGTTTTCAGAGTTCTTATTTTTCAGGATTAACTTTAAATTTTGTAGCTAATAAAATCTTTTTTAGTTTACATTTTTAATTTTCTAAATATTGTTTTGTATTGTTTTAAAAATTTTGAATGAATGAAAAAGGTAACGGTTTCGATTAATAATTTAAAAAAAAAAAATACTTTCCATCAATAGTTACACTTTGACAAAGTCCGTTGATTTTACGATATATCGATTTTCGGTTAAGGTTGTCGTTCGATTCAATGCTACTACAATCAGTTTTGCTGTTGGATCAGTCCCTAATCTAATTCACGTTGATTTCAGAATAAAAAAAATGCTGTATCAAACAAAACGAAAAACTAGGATAGGAACTGTATTCGATAATGTATACTTGAATACCGTTAAAAGAGTAATAGAAGGAGAAAAAATCAGACCTGTTGCCAGAGACTGTGGTATTTGTCATTCTACTCACTCAACATGTGGAGAAGGATTTTGAAAATTAAATTAATTATAGTAACTAATATGTAAATTCAACTAAATAATGGGTGTTACAATTACCCCTAAGCCCTGTAACAATTGATCCTCTGATAGTGACGATTGTAATATTACACTTTGGTCCACATAAATGCAGTTATTTTAATAATGAACCAACATAGAATATTTTTGTGTAACTCATTCAAAACCTAAAAGATGACCGTATCTTGTATCAAAAATTTAATTCTCTGTGACTAATAGATAAAAAGTTACGGGCCTGTATATTTTTTTTGTTACTACTGACACACCTCTACCCTACATGACGCCGCAAGATACACTAAAGATATTAAAGTTGTTATATGATCCGAATACCAGGAAAGTCGGTTGACAGTTGAATAGCGTACAGACTTATATGCCTCATAGATACAATGGGTAAGGTCTTTGAAGATATGGTTAGGAACAGACTAAACGAAGAAATTGTTGTGACGGAGGTTTCGTCTGAACCTAAACTGGGTTCCTCTCTCTACAGTTCTTGTAGGTAAATATATGGTAGGAAAGGTTTTCAACATGGTGTATAGCGGTGTCCGTCGGCGTGAAGGACGCCTTCAACCCAGCCACAGGGAGTACAATTTATTATTGTAGTTCTCAGACGTAGAGGAGTAGATAGGTACCTTGTCCATATGATCGGTAACTACTTCGAAGGTAAATATATATAAATGGGCAGAGGGGAGACGATTAAGATCTTCAAGGACGGCGTCTCACAGGGAACAGTCCTGGATCCGACACTTTGTAACATTCTGTATGACGATATATTGAAACTAACGCTAAGCAGAGGAGCGGAAGCAATCGCCTTTCGATTGCTTCGACTATCATCGACTACCAGCAACATAGAGGACCTTAACCACTGAACTAACGAGAGCCTCCGGGGAAATACAGCTTGCCGGGAAACAAATAAACTAGCTGTTCCCACGGAAAAGACGGAAGCGATTGTTTTCAAGGGCCAGGCCCACGTAAACACCTTACAACTTTTAAAAATTTCGATTGTTCAAATCGATCTTACAGAATCGATTTTTATATTAATCGAATTTTTTAAACTCGATCTAAATCAATCCAAAAATCGATCTTTTTTGAAAATCGACATTTCTACTTCCCATGAGATAGCAAATAGCACATGGTTGCATTAGTTAGTATAGAAGTATACTCAAACCAGTTTGATTACAGGATCGCTGTTTTGTTAAAGTATATACATAGGTACTCCTGCCGAGTCTTTAGCCATTTTTTATTATTTTTATAAGAGTGCTGTTGATATGGTTTTAACCCGAAGGCTTAAAACCAGTAGTTATCAACATTATAATAAGAAAATTAAATGAAAGAAGACATTTTACAATACTAAATGATGTTATCTCTATTTTTATTGGTAGTGTTGTTTTTTTTTTCTCTTGTTTTATAAGATTCAAATATTTTTATGCCTGTAGTTCATTAAAAAAATTTTAATTATAAATCTGTGAACGCGTCTGTATGACAGAGATGATATCACACATGTAAATAATGAGATGCCCATGGTTAGCATCGGTCTCCAGTTGTGCCAAGTGCTACGAAGATGCGTCCAACAGCGACTAAAAAGTGAACATTACAATCTAAATGAATATAAAAACATGTACAATGAACAATGTATACCTATATACATGTATTTCATCTATACAGTGTGTTCAAAGTTTGCTTTTTACTTTTTTTTTTAAATAAACATAGTCCAGTCAGGAAAGTTAAAATCTCTGAATAAATTCTAATGAAGCAATTTTTTGTGCACACTTTTTACTTCGGCATAATAAACAATGTTTCGAAATCCATTCCAAGAGAGTGTCTACAAAACGAATTATTAATGGTCAAAAATCTTAAGAATTACTTTTTCGTAAATATTTCCTTTTTTATTGGAGAACTTTACGTACGATTAGCTCTTCCATATACATATGAATTCCATAATGTGTAAACTGTGAAATGCGTTCATTCCCGCACCATCGTTAGGATCGAATGTGAACAGGTTTTAAGGTAGAAATAGTTATTTGCGTATTAAGATCGTAAAATGGTACATTGCTGCTCGATTGAGAAAATTGACGCGTGAGGCCGCTAGGCGGAACGCATCATTTTCATGAGAGCGGCAATATTACTTTGTGCTCGAACTACAGACATAATTTTTTCTACAATCTTGTAAAATATATTCGTTTTACTTAAAAAATACTTGAAGCAATAATAATGGACGTTAACATTTATTTTAATCGCTGTCACTATTGCATATTTCCATCATATATATGTATATATATATTTTTTTTAATTTATCAACATATTATTTATAATTTATGGTCATTTATTATTTTTAATTAATATTTTGTAGTTATTTTGAAATTTAATAAAGTTGATATTTCACTTGATAATGATAAAAATAATATGAAGTTTAGAATCTGTTTATTTGTTGCCAGATAAAATACAAACAACGCTTACCCGATTTGTAATTAAATATACATTGAGCCAGCGACAAAGTACGACTTTTCGCTTTATAGCGAAAAGTAACAGTTCTCGGCAAACATCTATTTTACGCTTTCTTCACGAAGCGCAAGAGTTTACTTTCTATTTTATGATTGTAGAAAAATAAACTTAAACAATTTTGGTAATGGTACATAAAAATAAATGGTTTTAATTAGAAACCATACAGTGGTTGAAAAACTGGGTTGGTGGGGAATCTAATTCAGGATCTCTTGACCATCTTGGTCAAGTCCCTTCTCCGTGGGCCACCGAATATAAGTGAATTCAACTATAATGTAATTCAAATGGAGGAACGAATTTCAATTTACTTCACTTTTAGATCGTTTTTTTCTGTACCCATACAGTAGAAATTTCTTTTTCATAAAAACAAGTTTTAACCAGCACATCATAAATAACCTGAAAATTTGAATGTCTATTTTCCCAAAATAAATGCGTTAAATATTCGGTCTGTATACAGTGATTAGTTATCAATTATTCACCCATTAATCAATAAAACGGATAATTGACCCAGTTAGTACCAACATTTTGCTTCCGAGACTACTAAAGTAGCGGAAGCATTGTGATCATTTTTGAAAAATAAAAAACTTTTTCTCACCAAAATAAAATTTTTTACGCACATTTTACGTTTTAGAGTTTCCTGAACAATTCTGCTTCGGTGTATGTCCGTTCGTCCGTCTGTCTATCCGTCCGTGTGTCGCCAGTTTACACCAAGTGGCATAACTTCTGAACTATTCTATTGTTTTAATGAAATTTTTAAAAATTATGAAGTTTAGTTCGTAGATGGTCCCTTATTAATTTAATCGAAATTGGAGTAACAGTAGCTACGCCGCTACCATGTCATTCCATTAATATACTAAATTGCACCAAGTGGCATAACTTCTGAACTATTCAATTCTTTTTTATGAAATTGTCGGAATTTATGCGGTCTGGTTCCTAAATGGTTCCCTATAAATTTCATTGCATTCGGAGTTACCATGAAATTCCATTAAATCTTATTTACTGCTAGTCCCACTTCGCTCAAATTTTTAAAATATTTTGGGGGTTAGTTTCTAAAATAGTTTTGCTATTATTTTATAATTTAGCCTTTAAATATTTTGAGTTAGAACAATTTTTTATGAATTTTAAGGCGAAAATATAATTTCACGATATATACGTATATTTGGTAGAATACTGTTTTAAAGTCTTTTACGAGTACGAGGAAGCTGTGTGTCACACCCCATTGGCAGCGTATTTATTTACTATGCCAACTTTTAAATTCACTCCCGATTCCGTCTCGGGGGAGAACTCTATAAATAGGTACTCTTATATTACAAAATGTTACCAATAATTTGCCGATAGGTTTAGAACACACTATACAACGTACAACTTTCGCACTGACCATTGTGTTTTAAATTTATATTTTAAAAGAATAAATGGAATATTTTATCAAAAATGAATTCGTAAAGAGGAGCAACAATATTTTATATGCAGACATTATTACACGGGTATGTAGTTTTTTTATGGTGCATAAAAAAAAGGACACGTTACTTTTTTTTATATCCTTTTGTTATCACAGTGTGATATCAACGAAATTTTTAAGTGGAAAATAATTAATAATAATGAATACATGCTGTTATGTGTAAATAAATGTATGTTATAAAATAAATGAATGGCAGTTACACATTGATTACAAAGGCGCCAATATTGATAGTGAACGTGTCTTTTTGCAAACATGAGTTGCAATTTTTAACCCTTTTAGTTCCGAGTATCTAGGTAATATTTTTTCGGAGTAGGTAAACTGGCTCCTAAATCCTTCAGGGCAGTGACGTAGCGACGGGGGTGCAAGGGGGTCTATGATGCACCGGGCGCCACTCGTAGAGGGGCGCCAAATGTGCGCCAAAGAGGGGTGTCAAGTGTGCCCCAAAGGGTGGCAGGTCTTTGTGGGCGCCAAAAAAATGGGGTATGTGAGGTTTTTTTTGCTCGTCACTTTTTTTTTGGGGGGAAAAAGGCAATATTTTTTCTACAGGCACGCCATTTTTTGACTCTGCCTCGGGCGCTACTTAGGGTAGGTCCGGCTCTGAGGGGCACTAATAAAGTGTCGTGCCCCGGGCGCCGGTTATGTTCACTACGCCACTGCTTCAGGGTTTGCAAAGTTTAATTTTTCTACTCCTACTATTAAAAGTAACATTTTGTGCACGGCCAACTAGATGTAAAAATTAACAATTGCACACACTGTGTGGAAATACAGTGGGAAATTATTTCCCACGCCATATAATAATAAAAATAGGCTGTTCCGTTAGTTTAATATATAATATATAGAAATAATACCTACTAAAAATATACATATATGTATGTTGATTATTTATTATTGTTTCCATAGTTTCAAAGTATGCCTTGGCAAAAATTTGAACATCTTAGCACTGACATTATAAATTTAAAAAATTTTTACTACTTATTTAAATTTTATTTTAATTATGTATGTTAAATTTTACGAAAAACAAATGTGCTCGTAGAAAAAGTATAGTGTAAAATGAGTGGGAAAAGCATATTTCTCACTCATACGAATTGTTGCACTCGCCCTGCAAACTCATATTCTTGAGAAATAAGCCTCTTTTCCCACTTATTGTACAATATACTATTTTGTTTTTGTAATTTATTAAAAAAATCTTTTTTCTACTCCTGTTGAAGAACACACTCATTATACGAGTATATCTGTTAATTGTTGAGAAAGTTAGGCATTATTCAACGGTGTCGAGGAATATTCATTACTCAACACCTTCTTGACCAATGAAATCACAGTATTAATCATTATTCAATGGGTCGGCATTTGTTTTGTGTATATATGTATGTATCAAGTTTTAATTTAATATATGTTGCGTAGTAACGTTCAAGTAAACAAAATAGTTTATGTTTTGTTTCGATCGTTTTATACATATTATACAAACATTTAATGAAATTGAAAATAGATTAAATAGATTAAAAATTTATGTTCAATTTTATTTAAATCAAAAAGGCAAAAAGTCGTAGAAAAAATATCGTATTCTTCTCGCTTGCAATGGCTATTACTAGCTCGTTGAATAATATACTATTTTTTAATTGCTTCACATAAAAAATTTCAAAAGGTAGTTATTTATAGTTACACCACTTCGTTCGTTAAAGAGTCAAAATTATAGCTATTTTCATATTTCAGTGGTAATTTTCATTCGAAAATGTTCGGTTAACAGAGGTTCCACTGTACTTTTATAATATCTACGTTGATTTCACTTCAGAAATAAGTAACGTTAGTTAACTAAAAAAATGATTTTTAACATATTTTGTGACTCTAATTTTCTGAAACGCTCTATATCAGCGGTTTTCAACCTTTTCTCTGTCACGTACCCCTCGACTAGAATTTTAATTCTTGAGCACCCTTTATCGTCTAAAATGGAAATTTCAAGTTCTGAATATCAATATTTCAAAAATTATTACATTCTCCGTTAAAATTTTAATAGGAAGTTCTTAGAAAGGAGTACAACCTATAATTTTTTCAAATTTTTTAAATTTTGCCTACATTTCGTTTTTGACTTTTGTAATTTTTAAAGTTGTCGTCAGAAGTAATCCTTAACAATTTTATTTGAGTGTTTTTAGTAAATTTTAGAATCTGTAATTTTTTCAGATTTTTTGGATCAATAGTTTAGAAATTACATGGAACCGACCAATTGTAAGCACCAAATGGTCAGTTTAAAGCTTAATATTTTGTAAACGAAGTTTCAAAATGAAAAATGGTAAGAGAGACCTAACTAAACTCTATTTTAAGAGCTCTTACTAATCATATCGAACATGGTGTGGTTCTTTTTATCTAATATTAGTTGAGACTTACATCTGTAAAAGATTAATTTTTAGAGGTTAAAAAATTTCGAGATTATGAGAATGTGACAGACGGACAGACAAACAGACAGACATGACGAAATTTACTTCTTCGAAATTCTAAGAAATATTATTAAAAGGTAGAGAAGAAAACATGACAAATTAACTACAACAATTAGCTTTAAATTTTTTAATTAAAAAATAATAGTCCGTTTGAATTTGGCTTACTAATTGGTCGGCTCTGTATACCACCGATTCCTGCAAGTTTGTGCTTGAACTTAAACCTAACAATTCATTCGTAGTCGAAAAATTTCAACTAGAAAGTGGCGTTACTCGATATTAAATCAATATAAATTTATTATGCGTGTTAGGTATATTTTTTAAAAGTTCAAGGCATTTTTTTTTATATATGATAATAACCATTTAATCATTAAAACACAGCTGGATAAATGAAAACATTGGAAATATATATTTTTAATATTTATATTAATTATTTAATTTTATTATCGGTTATAAAGTATAAATAATTAATTGACAGTATTTAAACATAATATTAAATGAATCTATGCAGTATAATAATCACAATAAACATTATAATTTTTTTTTTTATTTTCTCAGTTTAAAATATTACATTATGCTATTATAGAATTAGGCCCGATTTACATTAACGCTCCGCTCTCGATACGATCCCACTCCAGTCTCGCTCCGATATAATCTTCTCTGGGTCTGGGTAGGCTGTCAGTTCGGTCTCAGTTCGATACTTCGATCTTTTCATAACAACTGAATGCAAGCGGAGTGGAGTGGAATCAAAAAAGTGTTTAGACTATAGGTACAAGCCATAATAAGTCTGATAACGCTCCGATAAAATATTACCTGAGTGGTATTGATATTGGAGTGGCATTGGAACGGGAGCGAACCCGGACTGATATCGGACTGATATCAGAGCGATGATGTGAATACATTCATTGTTTATTGTGTAAAAATATTTTATCGAATTGGGAGCGGAGTGATATCGTAGTGAGAGCGGAGCGTCAATGTAAATCGGGCCTTATTGTTATATTACATTATTTACACATATATAGATAAAACCGTAATTAATTTTTTTTTTATTCAAATAACAAAAATTTGTTACCGATATTATTAAATGTTTATTTTCAACTCTGTTTATGTTATAATATAATAAAAATATATTCATTGTTAAGAGTTCTCAAGTATGTAATATTAACTAACAAACATTGTAAGTCTATGGGCGTATTTTTTCAATCTTTGATTTAGCCAGTCGCGGCGAGAGCGGGCCCGCAGGGCCCGCGTTGCGGATGGGCCCCGGGCATATTGGGGGCCCCCAAGACAGCAGGAAAAAATAATTTTTTTATATTAACTGTACGGATTTTATAGATTTTAATTTTATTGTCTTCAAACTGTACCAATTCAATCTTTTTTAACCGATCCATATTATTTCATATTATTTTTTTTATTTTTCATGGACAATAGGTAGACAACCAGTAACTCTTACTAACAGATTCCAGTTCTCCGAACAAACGTAATTGCGGCGTACATAAAAAAATGTCATTTAGAGACGTCCAACAGTGTTTATACAGTTTCAGTTAACAATTGCATATGAAAGTATTGCATAAATGCTCCAACGGGGTGTATCGGTTGAAATATTCATTTCACTTACAAATTTTACAGTTTTGAAGAAGAAAACACATGACAAGCATATGGGCTAATTTCAAAGGACTATTATACCCATGAATAAAAATTCCAGATCTTTCTGATTTTATTGTTCATATTTAAATAGATACTAAAAAAGTTTGTTTGACACGTTTTTAGTAAAATACTAGCTTTGACCCGCGGCTTCGCCCGCATTGAATTCGATCCTCTCCCCCGTTTTGTATCCCCCTTCTTCTCCCGGGAACCTTCAATCGGGATAAAACTATACCGACTAAAACTATCATATAATTCGGTTCAGTCATCCCACAGAAACCTTTAATCATGATAAGATTATCCTATGTGTTAACTCAGGATAAATAGTGCCTGTGTACCAGATTTCATCGAATTAAGTTTAATTTTGTGGGGCGTGTTTGAAAAATTTTGTATCCCTCAGGAACTCACAACCGGGATAAAATTTAGTCGATGTGTTAATTCAGTGTACAAAGAGTGTGTATATAAAATTTTATCAAAATCGGTCCAACCGTTTCAGCGATTTGATTTTGATTTAATTAGTGGATATAATAAGGCTATGAAAAATATTTTATACCTAACATTTTATTGCAATACTCTCGGTGTAAGGTAATTCATAAATAAATAATTAAATAGGCGTATACTTAAATTGTTATAACTTCAAAAATCCATTGCTTACTTTTATCATCTTTATGCAAATCTCTCTTATGTTTTATTTTTATTGGCTTATGTATGACATTCGGATTTTGATAATCCAACTTATTTTAAAACTGTTAATCACATGTCATATACAATAGATAGTATTTTCTATACCCAAATAAGGGATTATTACGAAAAGAAATAATTTTAAACATAATTTCAAGTACCAGGTATAAAAAGAAAAAGGAAAAAAAATCATTTACATTATTCTCCGAAATTTTAAGATGAGTAGATAATAAAATATTTATTGATATGCATCTGATTTAAATAACTGACCTAATTTATATTTACACCTCTATAAATTCAATTATAATAAAACCTTATATTTAATAAATTGAGTGTAACTATAAGTAATTTATTCCACATGAATCTTCAGTCAGTAATAGAGATACTCACGGGAGTGCTTTTCTTAATCCGTTCCCGCCCACTCACAATTATACTTATCGCTCCCGTTCACTTCCATTCCCGTCGGAAAATTGTCACTTCTGCCCGTTTCCTTCAAATTAGTCCCGTTCCCGGTAAACCCGTTTTATACCCATCGCTCCCGTTCACTCCCATTTCCATGGAAAAATTGTCACTTCTGCACGTTTCCTTTAAATTAGTCCCGAACCCGTTTTCTTTATTTCCGGTCCCGCTTTATCAAAAAAATTTTTAATTTTAAATAACGAAAATAAAAATGTAACATTCCCAGCATATTTATCCACCCCCACCCGTTTCAATTCCCGTCAAAAAATTTCCACATCTGCGCGTTCCCGTTCCCGGCGGTAAGACTCGAGAGAACCTTTAAAACTCTCGGTCCGATTTCTATCTCTAATCGGTAATAAATGATTCTTTATT
This sequence comes from Brachynemurus nebulosus, assembly GCA_035578155.1. Taxonomy (NCBI): domain Eukaryota; kingdom Metazoa; phylum Arthropoda; class Insecta; order Neuroptera; family Myrmeleontidae; genus Brachynemurus; species Brachynemurus nebulosus. Next base: position 14,216,988 of record JAPWDM010000009.1, on the reverse strand, counting down.
AATTGAGAGTTAATGTCTCTGTACCAGATTCCATCGAAATAATTGTTATCGAAATCGTTTCAGTGATTTTGTCGTGATTGAATGATTGGTTTTGTATCCCATAGAAACCTCCTATCGAAACAAAATCATCCTAGGTGCGGATTCAAGGTAAATAGCGTTTGTATACAAAGTTTATACTTTTAATTTCAAATGTTATCGAGTGCCTGTGAAACATTATTAGTGTATGGCGGATTTTTTATCCGTATTTAAAAGTGATCGGTGGCCTAGTTGGTAAGGCGCTTGGCTGGTAACCAAGAGATCCGGGTTCGAGTCCCAGCCGATCCAGTTTGGTAATTTTTCAAACACTATGTCAATTTTAATTAACATAATGAATTGGCCATTTGCCAAAGTACATCAAGTGTTCAAGTATCAGCCAAAGCTGAACATTGAGTGAACATATGAATATTGGTGTATGTTTAAATACGGATAAAAAATCCGCCATACACTAATAATGTTTCACAGGCACTCGATAACATTTGAAATTAAAAGTATAAAACTGCGTCTCGCATTAGAGAGAGGTTGTGTTTGATTGATTACTGAATTGGAGTGGCTCTCGAACAAGTGATCGGTGGCCTAGTTGGTAAGGCGCTTGGCTGGTAACCAAGAGATCCGGGTTCGAGTCCCAGCATATCCAGTTTGGTAATTTTTCAAACACTATGTCAATTTTAATTATACAAAGTTTCATCACATTGAGTTCAGTCATTTTAGTGTAATGGAATAACTAATTTAGTGTCCCACGGGAACCTTCAATCGGGATAACGTTATTCTCTGTTTTAACTCAGCATAAATAGTGTCTGTGTACAAAATTTTATCAAATTCGGTTTTAGCAATACGTGACTGAATAATTGGGATTGTAACCCCCAGGAACATTCAGTTGGGATAAAGCTATCCTATGTGTTATTAAAATAATTCCAGTATGTATTCATAGTAAATAGTTTCTATATACCAATTTCACCGAATTCAGTTCAGTCATTTTGCTGTGGTTAAGTAACTGGTTTTGTATCCCACAGGAATCCTGAATCGGGATAAGATGATTCTATGTGTTAATTCAGGGAAAATATTGCTTGTACATCAAATTCCATCTGATTCGGTTCAGTTATTTGAGCGGGATTGATTAACTGAATTTGTATCCCTCAGGAACATGAAAACGGGATAAAATTATCCTATGTGTTATTAAAATTACTCCTGTATGTATTCATAGTAAATAGTTTCTAAATACCAATTTCACCGAATTCAGTTCAGTTATTTTGCTATGGTTAAGTAACTGGTTTTGTATCCCACAGGAGCCTTGAATCGGGATAAGATTATTCTATGTGTTAATTCAGGATAAATATTGCCTGTAAATCAAATTCCGTCGGATTCGGTTCAGTTATTTGAGCGGGATTGATTAATTGGTTTTGTATCCCTCAGGAACATGAAATCGGGATAAAATTTAGCCTATGTGTTAAGTCAGTGTATAAGAAGTTTGTACGTAAAATTTTATCAAAATTCGTTCAGCCGTTTTGGCGTGATTGAGCAACAAACATCCAAACATCCAAACATCCAAACATCCAAACATCCAAACATCCAAACATCCAAACTTTCACATTTATAATATTATTAAGATGATATTTGCAGCCAGCAGGTCATAAAACAATAAAAATAATATTAACAATACATAACTATAAAAAAAAAAAAACGATAGATTTAGAATTTTAAAAATTAAACAACAATGCACCAGATGTAAAATTTTGAAAATTTTCTTACTTGCCAAAAAAATCAAACAGTACAGCTGAACTCTTTTTTGTGCGGTGGATAGAGACCGCATAAAAAAATCGCACAAAAAAAAATATATTCAAAAATATCATAAATAGTTATAAAAAGTATAGTTCAATCCAGATTGTACAAAAAACTTTTTTTGTGCGATTGATCGGGATCGCATAAAAAAGTTTCATCGAAAAAAACATCACTCAAAACGCTCAAAACTTAGAAACTTCCTTAGAAGTTGCTTCTATAAACAAGATAAAGCATTAATTTACACGTAGAAACATTTCATTTCAATTTTATAATATTACTAAATCTTGGAAAATATGTACATCTTTAACAAAATTAAATGATGCAATAACTTATGTTCTTACGCAATGTATTGATTAAATGCTTAAAAGCCGTTAAAAAGTATTTCAATCAAAGAAAGTTATTATAGTAATTGTTTAAGTTTCTTACTGTCTCGTTATTTTGATTCACATTATGCATTTTAATGTCCATTTTTTTAAAAACCGCATAAATAAAATCGCACAAAAAAGGACCACATAAAAAAGAGTTCAGCTGTATATAATTATTGGTCTCAGTACTTTAAAGTTTTATTACACTAAACTAAACGTACATATTTTTTGAAAGGTTTTATTACCCCAACTTTAATCAGTTTGTCGGATAAATAGATTGGTCAAGATAGACTTTATTTACGGGAATCATGGTATATGTATATATTTGATGTGTACCGTTAGCTACCCCCACTGCTCACCTAACGGTCTATTGCCTTTTGCCCCTTCTGTTACCGCTCCCCCTTCCTGTCGACTCATTCTACTGGTTACAAACATTTTTTCACCCCTAAAAAAGGGCCCCTACGAAAATCTTGCGGGAGGGCCCCGAAGGCCTTAGCGTCGCTACTGGATTTAGCCAAATCTTTGATAGTTCATTGTTACGGATTATTACATATATTAGGTACTAAATGCCTTTTTTTGCAAAATGTAAACATTTTAACAAATTCTGTATTTGTCCTGTGGAGTTATAGCTTACTGGAGATTCCTGGGCACTAGTTGCTCTACTCTATTCTATAACAAATATTTTGAAAAATCAAGGTAGTTGAGGAGTTAGAAATTTTTTTTTAACATCCTTGTTTATCGATTATCAGTTCTAAATAGAACTATAAATCGAGCGATGATAGAATATAACGGGAATGGTGATTACCCACTGGTAATCACTCAAAATAAATTATATATTAAATATGATATACTATTCATTAAAAGCTAAATAAATCTATATCTTAATTCTAAAATATTCTGTCGATTGAGTCTATACAAAGAGTCACTATTGTCAAGTAAGTTAAGGGCTATTGTACTATTTCCTCACGCACTGTGGGCACTTGAAGACTGCGATGTATGTCATCGTTACGCACGTACCACGGGGAAGCACTTATGGCTAGTAGCACTTTAGACTGAAATCGTTGCAATATCTCAATATTGCTAACACTAGCAGTACCCCAAAGTTGAATACCATAAGTCCATACTGGTTTGATAACACTTTTATAAACTAGCACTTTGTTTCTTAAGGACAACTTTGATTTATGACCTAGAAGCCAATAGTACTTAGAAAATTTAACATTTAATTGCTTGCGTTTAGTCCAAATATGTTTACGCCATGTTAGTTTTCTATCTAGATGCATACCTAGATATTTAGCTAATGGTAACACTACATCATTCAAACTAACTGCAGGGCAGGTTCCTTTTCTCGTAGTAAATGTAACTTGCACTGATTTCGTTTCATTTACTCGAATACGCCATTTATGTAACCATTCCTGTATTCGACGCAGGCTAGATTGTAACTTTTGTGATGCAACATTTGGATCTTTATCAGTAGCTAGAATAGCAGTATCATCAGCAAATGTTGCAGTAGTATTTTCTTCATCAACCGGCAGATCTGCAGTATATATAAGATAAAGAATAGGCCCTAGAACACTACCTTGTGGAACATCGGAACGGACTGGAAACATTTCTGATATTTCACTCTGAAACTTTACATGAAAGTAACGATCTGACAAATAAGATTTCAGTATTAAGTAAAATGATTCAGGAATATTTTTCCTTAATTTATACAATAAACCAGTATGCCATACTTTGTCAAATGCTTGACTCACGTCGAGAAAAGCTGCTGTACAATATTTTTTTTCTTGAAAAGAGCGATTGATCGTACTGACTACACGATGAACTTGTTCGACGGTTAAATGCTTTGCGCGAAAACCAAACTGATGATCTGGAATAATTAATTTAGAGTTAGAAATTAAGCAGTTATTTTAAGTTAAATTCTAATGAAACATATCAACTATAATAAATTGTTACATATAAAAATTTGTTACCTACTTGTCTATTCCTTGTTTTTCGAAATCTTTCATTCATTTATTTAAAAAAAAAAAAACCTTTTATTTGAACCTTGAAAACGTTTATGGGGACATATTTCAAATTTCAGTTGCAATCATCTAGTTAAAGTACCGTAAAACCGTCTAGACCCGGACACTTTTTTACATTTTTTGGTATAATTTTTCGTTTATACATGTTTGCTTCATAGATATCACCAGTAAAAGTATTACCATTAGAAAGAGCGTATATTATTTGTTATATCCCTGACCCATTTGTTTCATTCTAAGTAAAAATAAAAAAAAAAAAATAAAAAATAAAAAATAATTAGTAAGTGTCCGGGTCTACACCCCAAATCCGTCTTGACCCGTACACTTACTTAAAAAATGTAATAACATGCAAACTAACCTCTCCCGTCGGGGTTAGGACAGTGTTTTAGATCATCTGATGTCTCTGAACCTGTCAAAGGCTTCAAAGCATTTTGTGGGAAGAGAGAGGGGTATACATAGTATGCCTCTCTATGAAGTGAACATGCGATATGACACCAGAAGGAGGCATAAACCGCGTTATTCTAAATATAACGTATGGATAGTGAAAGTTACAGCCAGTGCGAATCGCGGCCATAGTTTTATAAACTGATGTGTCCGGGTCTAAACGGATATATGTATATAGCATGTATTTTTTTATATATACAGCGGATATAACTTCAAAGATCATTAAATGATGCGCGATAAAATTCTGAACACGTACATATCAAAATTAAAACAATATAACAATTATGACGAAAATTACATGTCTAAGTCCGACACACATTTTATTTCTTTGAAAAACTGGAGAATAGTAATCCTGTAAAATGAGATAGTAAAAGTTGAAATCCGTAGTTTTTATTGGTACAGCTGTTTAGAGGATGTTTTTCTCTCTCTAATGACGTCAAGAACAAATGTTTGTTGTAGCAGGTTAATGTAGAAACTACTTACTTTGAAGATTGGTGCAAAGTGTCCGTGTCTAGACGGTTTTACGGTACCTACTGCTTACTGCTAGAAACTTGAAATTTGGTATGAGCGTAGATGTTGACGTAAATTAAATCTTTAAAAAATCTTTAACAGAAATATTTTCATCATTTGTATTCTTTGTACATAATTGTCTAAAATACAAGATAAAAATAAAGAAACCTATATACAGTATATCGGGTGATTCATTGAACATGTGATTTTGTATATCTCGAAAGATAAGCATTGTAGGAAAAATTTGTCTGACGATAAATTTAATATTACTAAAGAGGGTATATTACTATTCTCTCCTAAAATTAGTCCTTTCCCCTACCTCTTGTGGCCACTTTGACATCTTAAATAAAAACCCTCGTTTTTTATTGCAAATTCGGAATCTATGGGGCGAAATACTTTTGTTTAAAATATTTTTTTTAGATTCGCAGCAAATGGCGCCATAATTGTAAAAATAAGTTTTATCCTGATTCCAAATAATTTTTCTCGGAAGCTAGTTGACATAGAAAAATATTTTAAAGACTTATGTAACTTTTTCTCTTCTTTTAAATGGTGTAAAAAAATTTCGCAAAAATTTTTGAATAATTGGAAATTTTGGCAAAAAACTAATATTTTGCAAGAACAAAAACCATGTTCCTGTCATCCGACGTGTCTGGTTGACGAACTCATCCAAGGTTTTGGGACTTCCAATGTTTTCACCAAATTTCGTAAGAATTGGATGCTTCGTTCGAGAGTTATCGCGCGGACACACACATTTTAAATTTTTTTTATGTGAAGAACATTATATTGACTTATACAGGCTGAAAAAGATATACGTTCATTCACAAAGGGTACAATGAAACCAGATTATGATTGTAGATTTTGCTGAATAATTAAAATTTATTTGAAAACTTCTTTGTGTTTAACTGTTCACGTTTTTTTGAAAATTTTTTTCGTTGTAATATAACGTTGTTTTTATTTACAATTTACAATGAAATTTAGTTCTGTGTAGAGCATTACCTACTGTTTTTTGCTAAAAATAAAAAATATTTTTTTGGTTACAACAATATAATAATTTTTAATTAATCAGTGTATTATACAGCCAGAATTTTTTTTTTAAATAATATTAGGTTAATATATATTTCATTACAATTTAACGAATAAAACTTTTTTAATTAAAAACAGTAGCTCTAAAAGTATATGTATCCAACAGGTTTACTATGGGGTATATTAGCAGTCCGAAATTGATTCTTTTAAATTAAAGGTCGACCATCAAGAATTTTCTGAAAGTTTATATTTGCTAAAGAAATAGTATTCAATGTGACAATAAAGAAATACCTTACTGGGGGTTGGCCCTTTGCATACTGGAACCCCTAAAAATTTAAAAATGACCGAAAATCTCAATTTAATAATAACATGAGATTTAGTTAACCTTATAAAAATAAAAAATAAAAAAATCACATTTTTAGCTTTGTTAGAGAAGCTGTAGTTTAGTCAAAAATGATTCGGTAATGATTTTTAAAAGAACTTTTTAACGCCTAAGCTATCTACTTTTAGAGATTCAAATTTAAACTTTTGCTCTGTAGGATTGTATTTTTTTAAAGAGTAGGTAAGAGCTGAAAGAAAATATTGAAATCAGTTTTTCCTACTTCAAAGTTATGTAGTGAATGCAAAAAATTTTTCTAATTAAAGTGTATATAACATCTTTCTTAGAGGATACTTTTAGTTTTCATTTCACTATTTAAAGGCCTTTCTGCGATCATTACTTAAAAAATTCGGACTATTCTCTTACAGGTAACAATTTCGATTATGCGAAAAAATCAGGTTCAAAATATTTTTAAAACATGTGTAATTTGTCAAATTACCTAACCTTTGCCTTTCCAACGCGTTCCACTCATCACAAAATATTTTTATCTGTGGAAAAAGGTCTCTATCGAAATTTTGCAGACGGGTCCCGAAGTTCTTACCAGTACTACAGGATCCGGGGAAGAAATAATCGTTCTAAAGTGATGATAATTAAGTACCTGCTAACTTTTGTTCTATTCTAAAATTTGGAAAAATGTAGGAATCAACCATCCTTATCTAATAAATAATTTACAATTGCTTGATAAAATTTAGCATTTAGCTTAGACAACCAAAGTTAAGTTGTTATTAGGTATACATATTTATAAAAATTCTCTAAAGTGCTGCCAAGTTCAGAAATATTTACCTATACCTACTATAGAAAAACGGAAAATAATTTATTCTCTTTATTTTCTTTGGTTTTTTAAAAAAAAAAATTGTTCCACTTCTCTCGTTAAAATACTAACTTATAATTCTCGTAGGGTGTAACGCATTATTAAAACTGTGATAATATTATGCGCCCAAAAATATAAAGGTCATATCAACCCTAGAATCATACGTACACGTCAAAACGACGAACGAACTTCTCTACCTGCTCCAATACTGCAACTTGTCGGTACCTGCTTGCTGTGAGATTTCTGTTATCTAATTTATTTGTTGTTATAACACATAAGACGTATTTATTTTGTTTATAGTCAATGTCGTTTTGTTTGTATTGAAATAGTGTCCGTCAAAAGGACGTCGATGTATGATTAGGCGATGTTTTTTTAAAGATTTTGTACTTCACATATAAAAGTTTTCCTAATTTTTCTAAAATTTATTAAAGATATGCATGTTATAATTAATTTATTCAACGATTATGATAATGTGAAAGATGATTACAGCTGTTTGACTTATAGAGACGGCATAATACTGAAGTTTTAATATATTGAATCAAAAACTAAAGAATGCGTTTCAAGTGACTTAATAAAAGATTAACAATTTCTTTTGTCGAAAACATTTTAATTTTTATTATTTTTTGAGATCTTATTCGAAAAATTACTAGCAAATTTTAGAAAATTTACAAATGTGCCTAATGAGGAAATAACTACATATCTATAGGAATATTTATGACTGAGAAATTTCACATTCTGTAGAGTCACACATGTCCACTGACTCATAATAGTTCATAAATTAATTATTTGAAACACATGTTTTATGATACAATTGATGTATTTATCTATTTTTTAATATTTATAATGAAAATATGCTTTGATAAAAAGATTAAAAAAATTAATAAATATTTACATTAAGAAATTTTTCCAAATCCAATTTTTTTTAAATATTTTGTTCGCTTTTGTAGTATTGTTATATAAAAAAAATGTTTTTTGCAAATAAACTCTAAAACTCTCCGTAAAAAGTCCATCCGTCAAAACGACGTCGATGTATGATTAACGTTTCTCGTAGACCAACGTATGATTCTAGGGTAACGCTGGTAAATAGAGTAATGAGACGTCTAAATCTGATAAATATGTCTGGTGACATTAGCAAATGGATGTTTCCTATATGTTTCAGCATAAAAACTGAAACGTGGAAGATGAATAGGTTAGCAGCGATGAAAAAAGTTTCGTGTTCGCAGTTTTAAACTCAACTAGACGTTCGCGTTCTTGCTAATTTTCGGACCACTGTTACCACCAAACACATTTCTAGTTCAAAAAACATGGTTCTGGCATTATTATTATTATATAATTTAATTTAAAATAAAAATGTGCAATGTTAGATTATAAAAAACACAGTAGTGGCAACATTAAAAAAAGCAACTAATTATAAAAAATGGTTAAAATTTTATTTGTCGAGGTCTTTTTTTGCTTTCGTAAAAAAAACTAAAATGTAAAAAGTTCAGAACTTTGAATTAATGTTTAAATAATACATTTATAATTTTTGTTTCCGAAAAATTTTTATATTTTGCAGAGAAACAACTTTTTGCGTATTAAAAATTCATATATATTATGATAATATGAATTTATAATTTTAAGGTATATACACATTTGAAACCAAAACCAAAGTTATGTAACAAACAATAAAATTAAAATGCATTATTATTTAAAATCTAAATTAATAATGAACTGTAATGTAAATTCGGAGAAAAAGGTCCTAAAAATAAAAAATAAAAATAAAAATATGAAACATTTTCCATTAAAATATTAGTAAAAAAAAATATAAATTTTCCCAATGGCAAAAAGGAAAAATTATTTGAAATATTTTAAAACTAACCAATCTACTTAATAAATTTCTAACACTGACTGACTAACTGACTGACTGACTGACAGACAACGCACAGCCTAAACCATTGGGTTTAGAAGAATGAAATTTTGCATTGGAGATCCCTATGTAACGTAGATGAGCACTAAGAAAGCATTTTTGAAAATTCGTCCCCTAAGTAGGTTTAATAGAGGATGAAAATTTTTAAGTAAGTTCGTTATTTTTGAAATATATATTACTATGGCTATTAAAATAAATAATATATTATCGAATAAATCTTTAACACTGACTGACAGACAACGCATAGCCTAAACGGGTTTAGAAGGACGAAACTTAGCACAGGAGATATGAAAATTAGCGTTTAGGCTTCTATTCATAAATAAGTCAGTTGTGTAAACGTTTCTGGAAATTTTTTCCCTAAGGGGTTAAAAGAGAAAATGAAATTTCGTATGTGAAGTTCTTCATTTTTGAAGTTAGAATCGTGAATATTGATTTAGGCTTGAGTAACTAATAAAAAGATGTTGTCGATGGAAAATCCCATCGGGTATATACTAGGGTAAGTGCGGGAGAGACACCGCGTCGGGAGAGATGCCGCAGTAGCCATAGTTCGTCCGTTGACTGACAGATAGCGCTATTAATGGATTATATGTTTAGAATAAGTTACTTATTTAAGCTGTATATGGTAATATTTATGATTAGTCCGTCAGTTTAGTAATTATCCAACTTTTTATTATTGAAAGGTAAGTTTTTTAACATAATATTTTATCAAGCATTTAATTCATTAGAATTTAAGAATGTATATTTCATTGTTTTAATGAAAATGAGTTTTGTTATTAATTTAGGTATATTTTAAAAGTACTGTATAAAATTTTAGGTTAGAATTCCGCACTATGCTTGCTATAGCAACATGCGGCATCTACCCCAACAAAAAGGAGAGATGCCGCATGTAAAATTTTTTTTTTTTGACTGTAAATTATGCCACGTAAATATAAAAGATCCATTAATGGATCAGAAAGAGCTCTCATATTGGTGAAGATAACGAAAATAATGATGATTGCCTGTGTATTGACTGTTTTGAAGAGTACTCAGAAACAAAAGAAAATTGACTGGTTAAGATGTATAAAGTGCCAAAAATGGTTACATATGGCATGCATCATGTATGGAGATGTGTATAAAATGCAAAATTTTTAATATGAAATATGCGGCGCCTCTCCTTCTTTGATGCGGCATCTCTCCCATAGGTGCGGCATCTCTCCCGCTTTGCAGGCTCTACAAAAATGTTAATTATGAATCCTTTATGACTTAAAATTTAAAATTATTTATAAATAATTTTAAAGAACAATGTTTACATTTAATGTGTACCAAATTTCAAATCAATTGAATGCATACTTTAAGAATTATCAAGTGTTTTCAAAATGTGCGGCGTCTCTCCCGCATTTACCCTAGTCTATAAAGAATTCTGATAATGTCATAATAATTCAATGTAATAGTTTTACAATTTGCCTAAACTTAATATAGTTTTGTAGTAATATTTATATGGAAAATATCCCTATTTTTTTTAATCGACAATTAAATTATATGAATTAAATTAATTTTTGAAAAGAATAATACAGTTGACTCTATGAAGTGTTATAGCTTGGGACTAAATGATAGTTCCATAGTGACATAAGCGTCAGCATAAAGTATTTATTACATCTTAAGGTAGTTGATCGATAAAACGATTTTTTAAAGGATTTTAATGAAACTTCTCTAGATATTTATTTAATTCAATACCAATATTAAGAGCCCTTACCGAAAAAAAAAATTGACCACCCCAATTTTGAGAAAAACGATTTCAAAGTTTGTAAATTTAACACGGGCTCTTATGGGAAAACTCAATCCTATTCATTCGAAACAAAATTGTGAAAATTGACTATTTTTCAGCCGATCACACTGTGAGGTACCTTAAAGGTTGAAATGATACAAACGCTCTCTTTTTTTATGCAGTAAGTAGACATTTTATGTAAGTAAACACTGTAAAATAGCCAACATTGCCAGGTTTGCCGAATTAAATTTGAATAAAATAAAGACGAAGTTAATTTAGTTATACTTAACTTTTTTTGATGAAATAATTTAGTAAAAATTTTTGATCAGACTCACAAATAAACTAGATACCTATTTAAATGACTATAGTAAATGTGTGGTAAGGCAAAATTGATTTCAATAGGCAAAGTTGGTTGATTTTACGGTACTTTTAATTTCAAATATGACCTTTGTTTTCGCTTAAGAGTTATTTTTCACGAAAGTACCCTCCTCTAAAACACTACGATGGTTTATTATTTGAAAATTAAAAAGAGAACAATGCACATAAATTATAATTCAAAAATATAATATTGGTAACTTTCACCCTTCGTTTGCCGTAGTAAAACACTACCAACCATATAATAATTCATCATATCACATAAATCCTATAATTGGAAACCATTCAATGAATTAAAAAGTCTACGTTGTGTTAGCCTGTGAGACAGTCAATGCTGCCAACAACAGAATTCGAACAAATAAATTAAACTAACCAATGATTTTGAACTTATATATTATAACCTATAACCCCGCCTATAAAATACACTATTCTTTTGTTTAAAATTAAAACAATGCAGTGCTTCTTTGTTCTATTGTATATTTCTTTCTTGAAAATGTTGTATCGGTTAAAAAGGGGCTTTTTCGGGTTATGAGGGAAAAACTTAAACAATATTGTTTTTGTTTTTGTTTTTAAATGTATTGTAAATATGCGGATAACGCCATATTTTTAATATGATATTTAATTAAAATGTATGTTGTTATAAAAATGGTTTTAATTACGCTGACATTTTAAGCCATAAATTTTACTGTAACTCATAAACTGTATTTGATTTATTGGTTTGCTAATACCTAGATTTTAGCGATTGCAATTCTACATGTTCACTTGACCCATACATTCACGTTCTACAAAATTTGTCTATTTAAATATTTAATTTATATTTCGATAAACCTATTGAATTTAATCCAGTCAGTTTTCGTAATCATAAAAATAGAACTTAGTTTTATGGCCCAAAATATTTCCGATAAATTTATTTTTGTCTTTGATATCTGTAAATCCAGGAATTAAGTTACTTTTGATTTGATTCCTGCGGGAAACTATATTTAAAACGAAACATTGTAAAGAAGCAGGTATATGCGTTTGGGGTAAAAAGGTATATTTATGTGTGTTTGTGCATCTGTTACCAATTGTAATGCTGTTTTTTATTCGAAAGCTGGTAATTTTGGGATGGTTTTTAGCCAAGTTTGATAAATATTGGTTTAGCTGTTTTCAGGATATTACAAAATTTCCAGGATAGAAACCTATTTTAATAGCTAATAATTGTGGGATTGCTTTTAATCGGGTTTGATTAATATTGGTGCAGTCGTTTTCAAGATATTTCAGGATTTCCAGAAGAAAAAAAATAAAATTAAAAATTTAAGTTCCACGGCAAAAAAGTCTCAAAAAGATGTTTTAAACCCCCGACGAAAAAGCTCTAAAAAGTTTCAAACAGAAATTCCTGAAATTCCGTGTCCAGTTTTCGTTATAATTTCGTATATAAACATTGAAAAATACTTATTTAAAATTTAGCGTCTAATTTTACTATTCAAATTAACTTTACAACTTAACGCGTTTTCAGTATTTCGATCATCCTCAGAGTTAACTGATAAATGAATAAATTTTTATGAGACTGGAAAAGCACTAAAATTTTTATTTTGTATCAACTGTAGAATATCGTATAATTATTTCATCCATCGCCTGTGATATACTCCATACTCGTATTTTGAAGAAAATTAGCTTATTACAAATAAATTATAATGGCAATATGGATTTGAAAAATTTTTATTTGAATTTTTTTATTAAAAGCCTTTTTTTCGTGATTCTTTAAAACTTTTCTATGATTAAATTAATGTTGTGATTTCAACCACGCGGGCAAAGCCACGAATACAAGTTATTATGTAACATATAAATATAGGTATTAGGTACTACATAATACTTATACAGGGTATAAAACAAATAACTCTCGTCCTTTTGTGAGGTGAATTATAGCACCCTGTAGACACTAAAACCGCAGGAATTTTTTCGGAATTAACAGTCGCGTCACCCCTCAAAAGGATAAGAGTTATTTCCCTTACACCCTGTATATATATATATATATATATATATATATATATATATATATATATATATATATATATATATATATATATATATATATATAATAAAAATAGTCTAGTCAAATAAATTTTTTATGAAATTATTTTATGACTTGACATCCAGCTATGTGCAACGAAATCAATGCACTATTTATTTATTGATTTTCTTTCTAAATATTTTTTCTGTTATCGAAAAATTAAAGTGAATCTTTGAAATAGGCCGACAATAATACATTTCCCTTATACATTTTCTCTCTCAATATAAAAGCGTTGTAATGTTCGATTACATTTTGGTGTGTTTGATCAGTCAGTCAGTCAGTGTTCACTCAATGCTCGCACACTACTCAATATATTTTTGATCAAACATTGGAAATGTAACTTTTATATATGTTCTTTTATATGTAGGTATAAAATGCATACAAATACGTTACAATTTATTCTACGACCAAGAGTAGTAGATGTGGTTTTAGTAGAATCTAAAAAAACACCACGTTTGATTTTTGATGTAGGGGAGACTGGGGTAAAGTGGCCACTCTAAGACAAAATGTTTAGTTTATTTATTTGAAAAGAAATACAGATTAATAAGTATTTAGCATATAGTTGTTTTAGTGCAGAACCCATCAATATATCAACAATATCTTGAAAAGTATTTTTGCAATTTTTGTTTTTCGCAACATGTGCAAAGTGACCCCTTTACCCCACTATGTCGGGTAAAGTGGCCAGGGGTATCCATTTTAACCCAAAAAGAAATCTTAAAGTACCTAATAAAGATGTTTATATACAAAATCAAACTATGGGTTTTTAGCTATCCCGATTAAAAAATTGTATTCGTAATTAATAATAAAATAATGAGAATACAACTTAAAACTTGCTTTACATCAACACTCGAAAATTCAGAAAATTCGTTATAATTCATACAATCTAAGAAACTGATTATTGACATTTTAATAGAATACTAATGACTTGTCTACAAGCTAGTATTTAACTTCGCCACAAGATTGAAGTGGTTTCCGGTGAGTGGCCACTTTACCTCCACTGCCCACTTTACTCCAATCTCCCCTAATATCTTTTTTAATTGTAATGACACCCCACGCCCACGAAAACCACAACAATAAACGTCGAACTACTAGATTAAATATTTCAATATTAAGATTTAATTATTATTATATAATTGTTCCAATAGAACTGTTATTGACTTTTACGAATTAATAAATATTACTTTGACGTAATATGATTTTAGGTTTTACTATAATATTTAATAATTATAAAATAAAGCATTCCTTAAACATAACAAATTTTCCTTATGTTAAAACTGATATGTTGGTAATTGCTTGAAATAGCCTATATAAATAAAGAAAAAAAAATAGTATGTTATACACCAAGAGACTAAAGTGTGAATTTGAATCCCAAGTGTGAAGTTTGTTGCCAGAGGGCCTGTAAAGGCCCGAGGGCAACAAATCACACGAGGGATGAAAAAAGCCACTTTAGTCCTGTGGTGTATATAATATTTTTTGCAATTCTGTATAATTTAAAATTACAAAAATTAAAAAAAATTACTTAAATATCATTCAAATTGTATGTAATAATAATCCGACAAGTATATTTTGGATAAATCAATCGAATTGTGCAATAGAATATAACTGTTTGTCTTTATCTACAAGTTTGAATTTGTTCATTATTTTCAATTACCTAGCAGCGCTATTTAATTTTAATTAAATTTCTGTAAATTGTGCTTGCTGATTGGTTTAAAAGCTGAAGCAAAATAATTTTTTAGTCCCTTGGAACTAAAAGTGAAATTTTTTGTCCCTTGGGACTAAAAATGACATCTGCTCCCTATTATGAGAGACTAAATCATATTTTTAGTCCCGGAATTGCAAAAACAATGTTTATTTGCAAAATAATGTGAGCAATTTTTTTTTGCTAGCTTAAGACTACTGTTTAATATCTCATGTTTAAGGGGGTTGTTTATACCCTCGTTACAGGTACATAAAGTAATATGTGTTATTCCACTTTTATGTTCTGGATCCAGGAAAAGTAAAATATGTTTCACAAGACCGGAATACTAGGTAATTTGATACCGGTATTAATAGGTAGGTATTTTTCTGAGTGGATGGGTTTATTTCCTAAAACAGGTGATGTTGAAAGTGATAAGATTAACTCAAGAAGGAAGTGCTAGGCTGAAATTTGCTAAACATTTTATTTTCTAACACAATTTTATCAGATTGATTAATTAGAAATTTAATATTTAGTTGACAATTCTGCGAATTTACCAGAAAGACACTCTGGATTAAAAGTTTTCAGATACTAATTTTCGGTAATGAAAGATCTTTTTAAATATAATTCATATCTTCTCGTTCTTATCTACTAATTTTTACGATAACTGCTTTTCAAAAAAAAAAAAAAAGAATTTTAATTGGCCTATCGAGCCATTTTAGCGTAACCGACAAATATCAAATTTTACAGGAGAAAGATTTCTTAAATGTTTGTATGGCGCTTGCGATATTTCTGCCGTCTTAATTTTATTACGCCAGAGCGTATTATTCCTATTATTTTATTAACCTTACGATAAAGATGGTTATTGTCGGTTACGCTAAAATGTGAAAATGTGTTGTATTAACGATAAACTAAGCAGCTGTTATAACTCGCTAATTAACGAATTTTGGAGAAAAACGTTAACACTGTTTGGTCCGTTACAGTTTAAAATGTTGCTTGCAATAAAAATCTCAATTTCGATAAAAGTGTCGCTTAATACGATAAATCGGCGGTAATGGCTCGATATAAGAAAAAGAGGTCTACTATTTACTATAACTGTTATAACTGTTTCTATTCTTCTTCTTTTCAGTTAAGTCAGAGACCAACTAGTTTTGATCCGTTAATAATCCCAATAACACGAAATTATATCTTTACTTTGTTGTATATATAAAATACATGGTTTTTTTGTTTGAAATGCATGTATGTACAATGATGATTCCTACTAATAGTGGGGGATGATTTTACCCTCTGCATGCGTTCCTGCTTGTAATGTTCGTTATTTTTATAAATAAATACATAGATACACACACATATACACACGCAAATTCTATGTGCAATTCGTGTTCAATTCAATTCAATGCAATGCAGCAGAATTGTAATGTAAGGATGTTTGTAATATGTAAAATTTCAAATATTGATATTTACGATTAAATTGCTATTGATTACACATATGTTTGTTTATAAACTTCTTTTCCCTTATCCGCCTATCTATAAACCATAATATACTAAATAATTTATAGATTTCTTGGAATTCTTCTTTTCTCTTTTAGTTTGTTATAATTGAATCTCAATTATTTCGGATAAATATTTTACAGGCAAAATTCATTATTTACTAGCTGTACCCGCTACGTCGTTCGCGCAACACATTGTTATAAAATCAATGAGAAGTATATACGTAATAATTATACAGAACTTGCATCTAGAACAATATCTTTTGCGTAACGCGTTTCTATTTTCCCGTGAAAAATGAGACACTTTCCCGGAGTAAAGAGTATCTTGGCTGTTGTCCCCAGGCAATAAGTTAACACCATACCAAATTTCATCAAAATCCGTCCATTTTTTTTGTGTAATATGTGCAGTTGCTCAGAATGATTTTTCTATTTTCCTATGGGAACGAGCCACTTTCTCGGAATAAAAAGTATCCTAGATATTGACCCAGGTAATAGGTTATGATCGCACCAAATTTCATTAAAATCCGTCCAATAGTTTTTGCGTGATGTATGAACAGACAGCCAGATAGACAGACAGACAAACACACAGACAAAATTTTTAAAAATCGCTGTGTTGATATCTACGCCGACAACTATTTACAGTACCAGTACAATTTTCAAAAAATATTCCATGCACAGAAACGGTCTCGTTACAGTTTTATTATATGTATAGATAGATACCAGTTGGGCTAGGGTCACATTGGAAGCGGGTACGTACGACAAATCACTCGCGCGTACTTGTACGTACACGTCAGATTGAAACAAGCAATGCAAATGAACGAAGATGGTCACACTAGATACGAGTTATTTTTGCGCGCACTTACGTAGTCGTCAGTGTTAAAAATTGAAACAAAAAAGTTTGTTTTTTTCGCACTAGTCGTATGTGTAGAAGATGAAGAAGATAGGCAACTTAAGTAAAAGTAATACAATTTATGAATATTATTTGAATTTTAACGGATATTTTCATTTGTTACAATTTTTGTAGTACCGAACTACAATTTTATGAAATATATTATTTGATAAATTAAGGATGCATTTAAATGGATGTTGAAAAATTTATAATTCCTGTATTTGAAAGGCAAATCAAGAAAAAAAGAGTGAGAATAACAGAGAAATTTGTAGAAAACTTTGGTTACAGGTTGCGGAAGCATTAAATGTTTCTTCATTTATAAGAAAATATTGAAAAAAGAAACTTGTTTTTGTCTATTTTCAAATCTGGCAATAATTTCCTAAATTCACCACCAATAGATCTTCTATTGTATAATTCATAAACCCAAAAGTTTCGATTCGCATTTTTCATCAAATAATAATTAATTATATAATTATTGGGAAACAAATAATCTCTTAACAGATTCATTTTTGAAATAAATTTACGTAAGTATACGCTAACAGTGTGACCACTTTATCTGACGACAATAGTCTCACGATGACATCATACAAATTAAGTCGTACGTACCCGCTTCCAATGTGACCTTAGCCTTAGTACCGTATTTGACGGATATAGTTTGAGTATGGCATCAAGAGGGAGTTGGTTCCACGTGACTCTCTGAAATGTAGCCACCAGTTGATGTAGGCATCGTGTTGATGTTTGTCGAAAAAGATGTTGGTATGTCACGCGTTACAAACAAGGAAAGTTCTTGAAGTGATAATTACCGATTTTGATGAAACTTGGTGTGTGTGTATAAGATAGGCAAAAATAAAAGACCCATACCTATTTTTTTTATCGTCCATCTTTCACTTTTACGGAGTGAAACCAGTCCCTAAAGTTATGGGGGCTCAAATCGTATTTCTTAGGATATATCGAAAACTGTAAGAGATAAAGGAAAACTTTAAATTGATAAAATGTTACTCTTTGAAAGACATATTCACCTGTATAGGTTAAACTAGGGTCAGGTTCATTAAGAGGGGTTGGAGGGGTGAAAATGGGGGGTAAATTTTCTTGTACAGCCTGAGTGATTCCATGTGTAAAATTTTTACCATCATAAATGGAAGGAGCACCCACAGTTAGGAGATACGGGTTTTTAGGAGATAAGGAAGAACAAAATAGGGTATGTAGATTATATTGCATTATTATTGATTGCAAATACCTTCTATAGGTATTTTTTTATTTTTTTTAAGTAGGTTAATATTAGTTACCTAATAGCTTAAATTTATTTTCATAGATATAGGTGAAATTAACTAAACTTGTTCTGAAGTCATTAAACAAATGCAACAAATTAATTAAAATTAGACGTAACAAAATTTTTTATCTCTTTTCCTTTTCCTTTTTGTTATTTTTATATTAGAGAGTAACTCACAGAATATTCAGAAACAAACTTCGTACCTCTATACTAGCTTTCTCAATGTGGACAAAAGCTTACGTCACAAATGACCTAATTTGTCTCCTTCTCCAAACGCATAACGTGTTACAACATAAATCTCGTATCAATGTATACGTGATGTACGTTTGTGTGTGTATCAACGTCACACTCTGTTTGTTGAAAGAGAGGACTGCACTGTATATGTATGCTAGTGTTTCGGTACCTGCATATTACTATATATGTATGTATTGGCTTGTTGTTGAAAGTGATTGATAACAATCGATCTGAACACGGCTATAGTTGTTGTGTGACTGGCACACTTAAGCGGTATCGAACCACACTCAGGCACACTGCTATCCACAATTTTTTACACATACGCTTAGGGCTTGGAGTAACTATAGCAACATAAAATTGAACGTATTAGTTTGTTTCCTTTGTTAATGACGTCAGACCAACTTTAGATAATTTCACCTATATATTTTTCAATTAATGTCTAGAATTTCAATCATAAAATTGTACATATACTATCGTATACAAAAAATAGCTTTTCCAGGAATATACCAGGAAAACAAAAGTTAATGTTTCATAACTTCTATAATAAATAATTTCGTTGCAATTATGATGTTTATGAATACGGCTTCCTACTCATATAACAATGAGTACCTATTTTTCAACTTGTGTATATTAGGATATAAAAAAAATAAAAATAAATGAAAAGAAAATACTAACATTAATCAACTCAAATATATATATATATATATATATATATATATATATATATATATATATATATATATACATATATATATATATATATATATATATATATATATATATATATATATACAGGGTGTAAGAAAAAGAACTCTTATCCTTTTGAGGGGTGACGCGACTGTTAATTCCGAAAAAATTCCTGCGGTTTTAGTATCTACAGGGTGCTATGAGTCACCACACAAAAGGACGAAAGTCATTTGTTTTACACCCTGTATATCCATGTATATACACAACATACTTGATTTGATAATATTAGCAGTCCTTTTATTAAACTTTCTAATAGATATTGTGGTAAAACATTAGTATAATTTATGTTCAGAAATGAAATCATTTTTCGTGAAGTAAGTTAATAATTAAATTAAAATTCACATAAAGAATGAAAAATTATCAAACTCGACCGACACTCCAACTTGGGTCTCTTGGTACATAACTAGGCAAGCGTTTTATCCACTAGACAATCGAATCGATTGTTCAAGAGCCACTCCAGTTTGATAACAATTCAATCACATATACTCTTTTGTGATGCGAGTGGCAGATCTAAATTTTATATTTTATCACTAGATAAATAATTTAATTATAAATACCTAATTAAAAATTGGAAACGAAAAAAAAAATTAAAAGTGCCCAGGCAAATTTTGCATTATAATAAAAGGACTTGGTTTTGTTTTTACCATATTTTTTAAAATTAATTTTCATCGTTTCAAATTCTTCAAAGATTTCATTACAGCTAAAAATCGCATGTTTTGGAATTTAGTTTGTTTTTTTTTGCGGCCCATCATACCACATCTAGCACAATACGGTACAACCTTTTATGTTTTAAAAAAAGCAAATGACGGGGCTTACTTGGTGGGTATATATGGCCCACCAAATGGTCGAGAAGCGACATTTCATATTACACGACTTAGTTTTATTCCAATTAATGGCGGATATTATTCCAGGATACAATATTTATATTTAAACTTAAAGAATGACTTTTAAATAGTTCTCTAAATACTCAAGAAAGTAGGTATAGATATTTATCTAAACTACCCGATAGACGGATAGACCAAATGGTCGGAAAACGACATTTCATATTACAGGATTTAGTGATATTCCAATTAGTAGCGGAAATGATACTAGGCTAAAAGAAGTGTATTTAAAATTAAAGAATAACTTTTAAACACTTCTCTAAGTGTCTGATATTTGTTATATGTGATGCTAGCCAGTTCGCACAAAATTATCCAAGATTTTTCCGAGACGTAACTGAAGAAAGCTAGAAACAACACTGCTATAAAGGTATCATCATAAGCTATTATTAAACCATTTTTAAACGGAAATTCATTAAGTCACTAAAAGGAGTAAAATTTTAGGTCACACTTTGTTGAAAATAAATAAATAATTAACTAAAATAGACATTTTTGCAGTCATATGATTATTGAATTTATAACTATATAATACATAGTATACATATGCAGGTAACCCCCGAATAACACCGTACTCGAAGAACACGGGTACCTTCCCCCGATTTACACTCTTTCAAAAAACACGATTTTTAAGTAATTTTTTTTTTAAAAAGAATAAAATACATATTATATTTGATGTAAAGTTACACCGATCCTCAATGTAGCCGAATATATCCGTTCAAATCTGTATTTGATTTACACGAATAAAAATCGTGTAAATTGAATCTGTCATTATAAAAGGAAAAATACTGGAAATAAAAACTACAAATTTTAGAGAATTAGCAATGATAGCGAATGTGTAGCAACTTACATATTTAAATTTTTTAAATATCGTTAATTTCAACATCAATAATTTTTGATAGGTAACAGTAGGTTTTGACAGTCCCAATGTGCTTGGAATACCCATAACTTGCTTCGCTTAAGCCTTCAAATATTTCGTTATTTTTTCGCTACAACGCACCGTTTACGAGATATTCACGATTAAAAGTTTCCAATAACGAAAAGTAACGAAAACTAATTTTTTTTAAATTTTTTATTCAGTGATACTATTGTAGCCTAAATTAACCAATTATAACCAATTTATGACACGTAACTCAGTATCGATAATTTTCGATAATGGAAAGTAGGTTTTGACAGTCGCAAAACGTTTGGAATACCCACAACTTGTTTCGCTTAAACCTTCAAAAATTTCGTTATTTTTGAGTTACGATGCACCGTTTACGAGATATTTACGATTTAAGTTTTCAATAACGTAAAGCATTATTTATAAACAAACATAATAAAAAAACAAGTACATTTTTTGATGGACCGATTTCAGAGCTTATGAATTCTTAATTCCAGTCAATTTTAATTGCAGCGAACACACATTACATACACATTGCTTATAGTCCAATCAATTTAGCCCTAAAAATAGTAGTAAAAATACAAAAATTAAGGGAGAGCTAAAAATTGGTACGAATATTCGGAACACCATTATAAATTAGTGTTGAAAAGTCCTCATGGATCCTCTACGTGGAAAAATTTTACTCACGGTCGAAGGTGTCAAAAATGGGTTTTTTGCGTTTTTCAGCAAAACGGTAAGTTTTATCATAAAATTAGGTCAGACAAAAATTGTAGATCATATAATTATCTACAAAAAATGCCTGAATACTTTTTTTTCCTAATAGCCACCGTTTCTGAGATATAACTATTATAAAAATCTCCGACCTTCGCCGGAAAAAGTCCTCAACACAGTTTAATTGTAAAAAGGGATGTACCTAGTGAAAAATGCGGCTACAAAAAAGTTGGATTGTTTTGTTCTCTTACATGTACTAGTTGTCAAGGCCAGTCGTGCTCTAATGTTGAATCATCAACAGAAGAGGATTCGTATGATACCAACGAGGGGACATGTGATGCATCGCTATTGAGGAAATTTGCTTATACCCAACAAGAAGAACAAGAAGAAGAACAAGAACAAGAACAAGAAGGAGAAGAACAAGAAGAAGAGGAAGCTGAAATATTAGACGATTATGAATCTGACGAATAATTTCCCTTAATTTTTTTTAAATCTATACCGCTTTCATCATTCCCAATACTAATTTTTTTTATTATTCGATAGTTTTCAATTAAACAGGATCACCATAGACCGTGGAATAGGCCTATCGGGGAAACTCTAAAAAAACTTGCTAAGTACACTACTATTATAAAGATTACAACCTTTGTAATAGTTTTATCTCAGAAACGGTGTCTCTTAAAAAAAAAGTATTCAGACATTTTTATAGATAATTATATGATCTACAATTTTTATCTTATCTTATCCACACTTATTTATAATGGTGTTCCGAATATTCATGCCAATTTTCAGCCCTCCGCTAATTTTTGTACCCTTGCATGTTTAAATTGACCGGTGTATTATAAATGTATATGAAATGGAATCCCGTCTTTTGTAGCCTCGAACAACACGGTTTCAAAGAACACGGAACCAAAAAAAAAAAACTAAATATTACACATATAAATAACATTACATTTTTCAAGAAAATCGTACATAATATATATTTAGAGACTGTTGAAACAAGATGTCAACTCAAGTATGATAGATGGCATATCTGTTTTGTTATATTTTTTATATTCAATAATTTTTGATATATGAATATAATTTAGGTATTTTTTCTCCGTTTTCACTGTTTGATAAAATGAAAAACAGATTTTACTACATTCATCATTTATTGAATGATCCATCAATAAAAAAAAAAAATAGACGCAAAACGCAGAAATACAACACAAAAATACGAGGTCATAGATTAAATATCCAGTTTTATAATAAATATCTATAGAAATATGGTACGTTTTGTACCAATATTAAAAATAATGGACCAATATGAGTTATCATAATATCAGTAATATACAATTTTTTGATAGACGCGTATCAATAGGAGCGACACTGATTTATTTTTTATTTTTTACTGGAATCATTATTTCGATGATATTGCATTTTTATTTCCGAATTTTTGACAATAAATATTATTTTGTGGATACATGTAATTTGGAATTGGTTCGCTGTTGGATAATTTATTTTAATTCATTTTGAATTTGTGTAACATAGAAAGTTTATTTCGGTCAGTAAGCCACAATAATATTATTAAATTATTTAAGGTGAATAATCTTAAGTCTTAAATTATCAATAAATTATCAAAAACCAACTGCAGGTGAATATGAATGAGTAATTTCAAAATTTGCGACAGCCTGCATGAAAAATTGTTAGAAAATTAAAAGAAATGTTCTACATGTTTCGATTATTTAAATAATCATCTTCAGGAAAAACCAAAACTCAATTGTGTAACAACTGAGAAAAAATATATAACAAAAGGACATAACCTCTACAATAAATTAGGTGTCAAAATGACAACCGGAAACCAATGATAAAATAGCGAACCCCATAAGAAATGGGAAAAGTCAATCAAGATAAGATCAAACGCAGAAGAATTGCAGAAAAATAGATGAGAACCAAAATACCTACCGTATAAGGAAACCATGTTAAAAAACAAGAATTCAAAGATGATTGTAGAAAATTCAGTAATGGTAGTCACAAAAATTATGTAAGAAAACACTCTTTTTTAAAAAAGATTTAAAATAAATTATTGAACTTAAAAACACTCGTAATTAATGAAAACTCGTAATTATTGAAAACATAATTTAGTAAAATTTTAATTAATTGTTTCAGATTAGTAAATAAATTTAAGGAAATAAAAAATTATTTTAAACAATTATTAAGACAAGTTGTGTGGCGTATTAGATGTTTCATTGTGAAAATTTCGTTTTTTCACAACGAAACGAAATTTTGAGGGGTGATTTCGCTCCTGAAATGGGCACGATTGCAGGTAAAAAAAGTAGGAGGTCGTCATTTTTGCCTATACCCCACATAAACAAAGTTTTATTAAAATCGAGAACTGATGCCAGAAAACCTCTTTTTAAGTTCTCTGGAAAGATAATCAAATGATATGGATAAGACTAAAGAATAATATGCTTTCTATCTATTGCCAAAAATCGGGCTATATTTTCTTTTACTCTCTTGATGGCTTGAATTATATCTTAACAATTTTTCTACAGCTGCTTACCTTAAATTTTTAGATAATTATATCACTTTTAGTTTTAGGCCCGAGTCTAAAAAGGGGCCCCGCATCCTTAATTAGATGCCCGAAGAAAGTAAGACGATGTTTTTTTTTTTTGGTAGTCAATTGTACTTTTGGGAAAAAAAGTGTTTAAAATTTTTTGTTGTGCCTAGGGACCCGTGATTTCTCTCACCGGCCCTCGGTATGACGGAATAAAACTTGTCGAAACAATATTTTCTAATTGAGTTACTTTATTGTGAAAAACCACCAGAATTAATGAAATTTATGGTGTAAATAAAATTTTATACCCTCTTTCAGAAAAAATTGGTATAGCAAACACTTTCGGCACAAAAGAATTTGGCATACCGAACTTTTTTTCGTCAAACTTTGCTCCATCTACCGCGGTCAATTTGACTGTATCCTGTTTATGCCAATAAATTCTTATACAACTTTTTTAAATCTCTATGATTGCACATTTGTTTCAGTTTCTCTTTACACTATCCCTTATAAACTCCAATTGTAAGTCTGGCCCGCGATATAGTGTAACACATCTGTTTTCTGGTCCACCGTCTGGGCTAAATTGCACACGCCTGTTCTAGATATTCGTATTGCCTATTGGTAACACGTAATGTTGTTATTGTATTAATTTAATACACAAATACAATACTTATCGCTTATTGATAGTTGACCTGAACAGAGCACAATTATTATAATAATACAATGTATCCGATTAATAATTAATTATTAATATAATTGTTATTATTATTCCAATATTCCTTGCGGTATAATCAGTAAGATAACCATCAGTTTCTAATTATCAGCGTTATATAAATTTAATTAGTGACTAATATACACGTCTCTAAATGCATAGGTATATATAATTAGTAAATTCAAAGCACCTATTACACCTAACCAATTATGCATAAATATGTATCTATCAAAATATTAAGGGAGAAGTTCAAATAAAAAAGCAACTTTTTTATTTATGATTATTTTGCTTGCTGAAATTTTTTTCAAATTAGGGATGGTTTCAGATAGAAAATTTTGTTTTTGAAACATTCATTACTCTTCCCTGGGGGGGAGGGGGCCCTTTTTCACAAGTCTTTAAGCATTTACAAGGAACGCCATATCTCAAAAAGTAATGAATATTTTTTAAATATTTTTTCATTATTTTATTCCTAAAGGACCTGTCCATAAAGCTGAGTATGGGTTTCAGGTAATTTTAAAAATTAACTATAAAATTGTAATCCCAAAGTTCTAAAAATTATAAAACCCAATTTTTTATTATAAAAAAAGTGTTTAAAAATAGTTACAATTGTTGAAATGGAAAAAGCATACCTACTCCACTTTATGCACAATATGTTTATTAATAAAATAAGAAAATACCCCTGTCGCAGCATCCTGCATAACATAGCGAATTTCCATTTACAAAAGTACGTTTTTCTCAGAAACTAGTTGATATAGAGTAATTGTAAATAAAAAAAACCTTCTTTATGTTAATTTTCCGCCTCATTCCGCCAAATCTTTTTCACGAAAAATGTCCAAAACACCGTAAACGTTTTCACGAAATTTCAACGCACGATAACTCAAGAACGAAACATCTTATTTTTAAGAAATTTCGTGAAAACATTTACGGTGTTTTGGACATTTTTCGTGAAAAAGATTTGGCGGAATGAGGCGGAAAATTAACATAAAGAAGGTTTTTTTATTTACAATTACTCTATATCAACTAGTTTCTGAGAAAAACGTACTTTTGTAAATGGAAATTCGCTATGTTATGCAGGATGCTGCGACAGGGGTATTTTTTCTTTTATTTACCATTACTCTATATCAACTAGTTTCCTAGAAAAACGTACTTTTGTAAATGGAAATTCGCTATGTTATGCAGGATGCTGCGACAGGGGTATTTTTTATTTACAATTACTCTATATCAACTAGTTTCCGAGAAAAACGTACTTTTGTAAATGGAAGTTCGCTATGTTATGCAGGATGCTGCAACAGGGTTATTTTAATTAATTTATAATTGTTCTAAAAATTGAGCAATAATGTTAAGTTAGCTATGATAAACAAATAGAGACGTATTTTGAAGACGATATATAAAGACAAATAGAAAATATTAAATTAAAGAATTTATTCAATTAAAAGAAAAACTAAATTATTGTAAATATTTCTACATATATATATATATATATATATATATATATATATATATATATATATATATATATATATATATGTATATATATTTATATATATATATATATATATATATATGTATATATATGTATATATATATATATATATATATATATATATATATATATATATATATATATATATATATATATATATATATATATATTCCAACGTTTTCAAGAAATTTCTTAAAAATCAGGTATTTCGTTCTTGAGTTATCGTACCCTCTTTTAAAATAGTTGCTGTACCTCTGTACTCTTACTTGTTCTTACATCAAAATTATACATGTACCTATCATAATTGTGTGATCGTATGGGTATACCATATTGGCGTTATACATATTATATACACTATATCTTCTTTGACTATACATATGTAGTGTGTCGAATATGTGCTTAGACTGTGAGTAACTTAAGACTTTAAGATTACATCACTTAAGATTACATCTCTAAGATCACATTCTAAGACACATAGTTTTTCTCGGAAACTAATTGACATAGAAAAAAAGTTTAAAGACCTTTTCTATGTAATTTTTTCGTCTCTTTTAAATGGTATAAAAAAATTTGGCAAAAATTTTTGAATAAGTGGAAATTTTGGCAAAAAACTAATTTTTTGCAAGAACAAAAACCATGTTCCTGGCATCCGACGTGTCTGGTTAACGAACTCATCCAACGGTTTGGGACTTCCAATACTTTCACCAAATTTCGTAATCCTAGGACTTTCCGTTCGAGAGTTATCGTGCGGACACATATATATATATATATTTATATATATATATATATATATATATATATATATATATATATATATATATATATATATATATATACATATATATATATATATATAAATTTTAGCGATTATTATTTTCGGTTTCTAGGGACCTCAAAACAAATTTCTGCCAGGGTCCCGGACTCAGGTCGCGTTGTGACAGTGGCTGTAATAGCTCAATTCCATTCTGGAAATTCGCTAAAATTAAGTCTATCTTTCCTAGAACTTGAGATATGATTTTCCTTGTCGGGAAAAACACAAGTTTCGGGAAACGGTAAAAAACAAAAATAATAACAAAAGAAGCGGTTTACTCACTGTTTATTAAAGCGTCTGCAAAGGCATGCAAATAAAAGAACATTATCTCAGTGCATACTATAACTCGTGTATAGACCAAAACTAAATATTACTGATCAAATCACGAGAGGGGGCGAGCGTTATCTGCAAAGGACCAGCAACTTGGCTGTGCAGCGGCTCAAAAATAAATATTTTTCTACTTGAGAAAAAAAAAATTTTGGCCACGTTTTACATATCACCGTGTTTGCAAAGAACCATAGAACGAAATAAAAACAAAAAACGAGATTCGAAAAAAATTAGTTTATTAGCCGTTTCTGGCGTGAACTCCCCCCTTAAGTGCTTTTTACCAATGATAGAACTTGATAAAACTGACGTTGCAACAACTTTTACAAATTTTTAAAATTTGATTAAGAGGGACCACTAGTGAGTGACCGGCTGAAAAAAAGGGAATTTTTGGGAATTTTTTTTAAAGAAAACTACTACATGGAATGTTTTAATATTTTAAGGATATATTTATGGATATATAATAAATACATAATAAAATTTTTGAACCGAAAGATTGAAAATTCAGCGAGTTATTTGCAATCTTCCAAAGCTCCGAAAAAAGTCCCTCAACTTCTGCACTGATAGCGACCTTCACAGTGCTGGAAATAAAACAATACAAAAAGTTTATTAAACTAGAAGGTATTGCTCCTGCCGTGAACCTCAATCGAAAAAAAATTGAAATTTAACAAAATGGCGGAGTTTTTAAAAAAAAAATCAAATTTTGCGTGAAAATTTGATGATTTTTGGCCTGACAAAATTCAATTTTTTATTCGATCGGAAAACTGGAGGTTCATGGTACGGAAAAACATATGTAAAAGAAGTTGAAATAAGAATCAAATCGATCGGATGATTTGTCTTCGAGTTACAACTGCAGCAAATTTGGAAAATGTAGTTTTTCTTTACCTTACCTTTTAGTTTTAATCACTGAGAATTTTTACTAAAATTATTTACGATGTACTCACTATAACGGTCATAGTAAAATTAGATGAGTCGTTTAAATGTGCCAAGGTCTAGCTACTCCACAACATGTGACTGACAGCCACGTTCAGAAACTCCCGAACTATCAGCTTTAATACGTTTCTCAATACCACAAAGTTAACAATGAAAATCAGAATCCGCTCTTCAGATGGCTGTAACTCAAAAACTATTTGAGATATGCACTTGAAATTTTTGTATGTTATTTTTAAAGGTTTAGACTATAGAAAAATGCAAAAAAAAATTTTCGATTTTTTAAAAATGTCACACTATTGGTCCCCCTTAAAAGAAAATTTTAGATAATAGTGTTAGTTTGGAAAATGGTTGAATAAATTTGCCTTTACAATTCATGATTTGATTCCAATAAATTATGTTTTTTGGCCATAAAGTTTTGGCGTTATGCTGATCAACAAAGCAATAATTGAAATTTTAGGGGGCAAGTTTGGGCTGAGAGGTTGGAGTTTATAAAAGGTACCTAAATCAGGGTGACCATACGCTAAGATTATTTATGTACAATAAATTTTAAAAATTATTAAACGAAAACAAATAAAATTGAAAACTTAATTGCAAACTTAATTGAAATTAAGTTAGGTTTCTTTCACAACTTTCAAAGTAAAATATCGGACATTTAAGTATATAAATTTTTATGGTTTATTATAAAGATACACCTGTCCCAGCATTCGACATAACATAGTGAATTGCTGTTTACAAAAGTTAAGTTGGTTTTTCTTGGTAACCAGTTTACATAGAAATGCGATTCAAAACCTGTTTTATGTAGTTTTTTTCCCCTCTTTACAATGGTGTAAAAAAGTGTTGCAAAAGCTTTAACTTATTATAAATTTTGGTAAAAAAATTCATTTTTTTCACAAGAAATGCCTAAAAAACTATGTTCCAGGCACCGGACGTGTTTGGCTGAAGAACTCATCCAAGAGAGTGGCTGTAATAGCAGAATTTCTAGTTCGTAGATTCGCTAATAGAAATACTTGCTATGTAATATTACTGGCGGGTCAATTGTGTGATAATGTAGTTTGTCGAAGACCACCCCCTTTTTTATGGGAAACTCTTTTACATGGAATAATGGTTCAAAAGCATATATGTAATTTATATTTAAACAGGAACCTCCACAAAAGTACTGTGTCTCACGGCTTCCACATAAAAAATGCCCCGGGGCCTCCACAAAGGTAAATTCGGCCCTGCTACCACCCCTAAAAGAAAATGATTTATGTAGATAAAGTAATAAACGTATCATATAGGCAGTGGCGTAGCGTGTCTTGGAGGGGCCCTGTGTCAAAATTAGTTGCGGGGCCCAAATGAAGGGTAAAGATTTCTCACAAAAGAAACAAAAATACTTGCATTAAATTAAAATAAATATTTATTGATTATAAGTTATCGCTTCCTCCTAGAATTTGAGCTAGCCAAACAATTCAAATTAAATATACACTTTTCCTGTCTTTTTTTCGACCAATTGATTTATTAAATCATCTATAGCTGAAGACGGTTTCAGTTTTCCTAAAATTTCTGACTCTATAGACAATAGTGACAAGTCTGATAGCCGTTCCTGCCCCATCGAAGTCCTTAGGTAATTTTTTATCAGTTTTAATTTTGAAAAACTTCTTTCAACTGTTGTGGTTGTAACTGGAAGGGTCAAGAATAGAAAGCATGCTGTTATTAACTCCGGAAAACTGGATGTAAGGCTATTGAATTTTATCAGAAATAATTCCATGTGTCCTTAATGGAATGAATTTTGTGAGCAATTAACCCGGGAAAAAAAGAGATTGCTTTTTTGACTTTTGTCATTTCTGAAGTGAAAACTCTATAGGCACGTATGACAGTTTTTTTACATGTTTTTTTCCCGGGAAGCACGACATTAAGTGACATTATGGATAACATTTTACTAGTTCTTGCTTACACACGTTAGGGGCCTCTGTAGCCCGGGAGTCCCGTATCATTGATACGGCTGATACGGCGGTAGCTACGCCCCTGCGCATAGTTTATATATATATATATATATATATATATATATATATATATATATATATATATATATATATATGTTTTAATATTTTAAATAATTTTAATTCCACAAAATATGAAGAGTTTATGGTCGAAATTTTATCACCATACCACAAGGTAACATTAGTAATAAATTTTCGTTATTTTTTCTCTAAAAACAATCTCTTAAAAATAAACTTACGTACAGGTATTTTAAATTTATCTTCGAATTTCCGTACCTACGATTTTCATTAAAACAAAATCTAATATTAAATTCCGTAATGTTTCTTCGGTAGACGAGTAGTAAGTATACATCGATATAAATTTCTGTACTTAACGAAATAAAATTTTTTGGAATCTAAACCCATAAAATAGCTCATAAAATTATTAGCAGCCGGGATATACCTATATATGTAATATGTTGAGAGCTACCGTAGTCTCTCATTCTCTTATAACCGAAATGAACGGTGAACGAATTGAGAATATCATCATCGTGCATATAAGTACAATCATTAAAAAAATTAGGGAACTCAGAAAATTTCTATCTCTGTACATCAGTCAAAAATCAACTGACAATAATTTAAAATGAAAAAAGAGCATCTCACAGCTTGAGCGGTGTATTTTGTGATGTCGAAAAAATAATACTCGTATTTTATTGAAAGACGATTAGGTACTAAAAAGAAAAAAAAGTGATATTTTCATTATTCTCACTTTAAAATTGTGCACAAACTACAGATTTATTCTGTGATCATTATTTCAGAAGTTCGTTGTTGTTAAACAGGAAACGGTACATTCAACTTTAACTTGGATATCTCTGTAAGTAATCAGAGACGGAATATTAAAATTTGAACTATCCTCTTTAAGATCAAAATATTGATCACATAAAGAAAATTTTCTTACTTCTTGTAAAATCGATTTTAAAATTTCTTTTAAATATCTATTTTTCCTGAATATTAAAAAACATACTTTTATAAATAATTCAGATGCTATGGAATTATTAAGCTGCCCACGTTTTTGAGCTTAATATTTCCTTAAAACATGTGCAGGTTGAGTGATTTCCTTTTTGTGAATCGTATAACAAATCAAATTTTTTATATTTTAACTTCGTTTTAATAATCTTTCGACAAACGAGTCTTACAGCACCCAGAAGATGCACCCAGAGTGAAATTCGCAATTTTGATTTTGATGGCAAATACAAACTGAACGTTTTAAAGCTACTTTGAATATAAAAAAAAAAATAAATAAATGAAAACACTTAATTTCTTAATTATTTGTTTGATGATTTTCGAAACACGCAAAAAAACAAATCCGTTGCAGAAATTATGAGATTTATTTTAGAAAAATTTAATCACATAAGCAATATTTCAGTCTTATAAACGGCAACCTGAAGTATCAGGAAATTCTTTTTTCAATTGTCCTAGCTCATTATTCCCTAAGCTACTAGGAGTTAAAGTTAAAAACACCCTTTTTGGTTAACGAACGCTAAATAACTCCTCAAATAATAATTACCGTATTATAATTTTTTTTTAAACAAAAATAATATTGTTAATAAAAAGCTCTATAAAAGTTTCCTTATTTTACTCAGAAAGTTTTCCGAACTTTCTGCATAATTTTAGAATGGGAAGAAAAAAATTTCTATTCTAATTCTCGGAAAATATCCATTAAGGAAACCTTATCCTGTCGAAAAATAATACTTTTAGCGAATTTCCAGAATGGAAATTCAGCTATTACAGTAAGTCTCATGACGCGACTTGAGCCCGGCACTATGGCAGAAATTTGTTTTGAAGTCCCTAGAAACCGAAAATAATTTTCACTAAAATTTATATATATATATATATATATATATATATATATATATATATATATATATATATATGTGTGTGTATGTATGTATGTATGTATGTATTTATGTACCAGCACGATAACTCTCGAACGAAATGTCCTAGGTTTAAGAAATTTGGTGAGATCGTTGGAAGTCCCAAACCCTTGGATGAGTTCGTCAGCCAGACACGTCGGATGCCAGGAACATGGTTTTTGTTCTTGCAAAAAGTTAGTTTTTTGCCAAAATTTCCACTTATTCAAGAATTTTTGCGAAATTTTTTTACACCATTTAAAAGAGGAGAAAAAATTATATAAAAACGGTCTATAATTTTTTTTCTATGTCAACTAGTTTCCGAGAAAAACTATGTTATTAGACTGTGATCTTTTTCTCCTATAAAGTATGAATTTACTCACAGTCTAAGTACATATTCTACACAATATGTATATATTGTATATACATATATCGTTTACTCGTGTATATATACCGACAAAGACAGATATCTGAAAATATCTGCAAAAAGGGAGCCAAGTAATCTTTGTGTTAATACTTCAATATTTAAAAGAAATACCCCTGTCGCAGCATCCTGCATAACAGCGAATTTCCATTTACAAAAGTACGTTTTTCTCGAAAACTATTTGATATAGAGTAATTGTAAATAAAAATACCCCTGTCGCAGCATCCTGCATAACATAGCGAATTTCCATTTACAAAAGTACGTTTTCCTCGGAAACTAGTTGGTATAGAGTAACTGTAAATAAAAAAAAACCTTTATGTGATTTTTCCGCCTCATTCCGCCAAATTTTGTTCGTGAAATGAAATTTTTCGTGAAAAAAATTTGGCGGAATGAGGCGGAAAAATCACATAAAGAAGGTTTTTTTATTTACAATTACTCTATATCAACTAGTTTCCGAGAAAAACGTACTTTTGTAAATGGAAATTCGCTATGTTATGCAGGATGCTGCGACAGGGGTATTTAGTCTAATATGGGTTTCGTCCACCTATGATCTGCGAGTCCCTAAATAATTCATTGGAGTTTTGCAAATAAATACCTATATCACATAAATATACACAATAAATACGATGGAAATTCGCCCTCCGTTTGGACATCCTTTTTTGTCAGCTTCGTTTATCCTTTTGTAACAAGATAAGCACACACTGCCGTGACAATATAACAAATTGTTGGCTTTCTGAAAATGGCTCTAATTGTCTTTTTATTAGTTACATTTTGGTCGATTTTAATCCGCAGCCCGAAAAAGTTGCCAACGTCTAGTCTAATATTTTCTCCGAATAATTTTAAATGACTTTTTAAACTAATTTTTTGTTTAAAATTTTTAGTTTGGATCTGACAAATTTCATTGTAAATGTAGCCATCCGTATTCCAAAATTAGTAATTAAAGCGAAATATGACATCAAGGGTCAAATATTAGTTTTACCAATCAGTGGAAAGGGTCCAGCCATGATTCAAGCTGGTAAGTCACTAAAATTTTTGATTCTGTAAACAAGTAGGTAATTATTTTTTCTTTTTGTAATTCTTTCAGATGATGGCCTATGCAGAGTCAATCTCAATTTCACCTTTTACGATAAACATGGCAGACAACACGGTAGAATTGCTCGCACCTCTGTCGATTATGATATCGGTAAAACCACCTTTAAATTGGATAATCTGTTTAACAGAAATAAAGAACTCAGTGACAATATGAATCGTGTTCTGAACGAAAATTGGTGCGATGTATTGAAAGATATTGGACCAGCCGTTCGGGAAGCCGTACGTGGTATTGTTGAATCGATTTTTGGTGCAGTACTTGCAAAAATGCCATTCGATGAAGTATTTCTACCGTAGATTAAGACCGCCGGTTTTTATTTTTTTATATTGTTGTGATAACTAGCACAAAAAAATATTGTGATCCAAGAAGTAGTTATAGGAAAAATAACTGATATTATTATAATTTATGATATAGCTCTTTGAATGTTCTTGGGGAATGCTTTCTTTTTTTGAAGTGAAATTTCTTACCTGCCATTTATGCTTTGCTTAACTGAGGGGCAAAATGCTGTGATGAAATGCTCTCACCCCAAGCATGTCTCTCAGCTGTCTTGAATATCGTGTAAACAATACATGTCTACATCAAAAAAATTCGTCAAGTGCGTGGTAAACACGCATTATGCCAGCTTTTCATAGTCAATAGCCAGAGTTCCATTTTATACATATACTGAATAATATCGATACTATTCAGTATCGAATATTTTGTCATTTTTTTTAACGTTGCACAGTCAGGGATGGAAAAAAACAGTTTTTTTTTAAAAAAATTTAGGAAAAACAAACATTTTTTTTTTAATTTATAAAAAAAAAAAAACAGTTCAAAATGTTTTAAAAAAGTGTTCCTATCTTTAAAATCGTGTTTTTGTTAGTTTAATTTAAACATATGTTTTAAACATTTTAAACTTGTTTAAAACAGGTTTCATTCCTTTAATTGAACCATGTGGAAAAAACTTTTTGTCTCGAAATATCTGACTTTTTGCTGTCAGATATTGGCATAAAATAATAATGTACTTTTAATTTATAATAGGTGGCATTAAATGGAAACATTTGAATATTTTGTTTGTTGTAAAATTTATAAAATCGTTTGTCGTTTATGCGTGTTGAATACTGTGTACAACAAAGACGTTGCTGAGAAACTTTATAACATTTGATCAGTGTTGCCAGATCGGGGGGTTTTCCCTCCAAAATTTAAGAGAGAATTTTTAAATTGCTGGAGGGAATTTTGGGGGGATAATTTCTTTGGAGGGATTTTTGGCTGGAAATTTTCAAACTAGAGGGAATTTGGAGGTATAATTAAATTTGAAACATATATTTGCCATCCTGCTTAAAAATATTCAAATTCAAAAACCAGTTTCAAATCAACTACTAAAATTTAAATGTGTGGTATGGTATTTTAAGACAACGTCAAAAGTCAACAATCAATTTTGCTTAATTTTATTGTTTAAAAAAATACAGTAAGCAATTTCTTGAAAATAATATTAGAATTATATTTTTCGATAAATTATTTTATTTTATTTATTTATTTATTTATTTTTTTTTTTTTTGCTTTTCAACTGTATTAATTTTGAAGAAAACATTTTTCAAAAAGTTGACCACTTTAAATATTGGTTATTTTTGGGCTATTCGGACGTTGCTTACGTATTTCATGTGCGTTAAATAATTTTTTCTTTTTTTTTTTTTGAGGTTTTCTTCTCTTTTGGAGAGATTTTTGACTAATGATGAGTCAATCTGGCAACACTGAATCTGATACATACTAAAATAAAAGAGTTTATATTACGGTACAAAGAAGTTGAGAATCTTATTGTTAATTGAACAAGTCAGTGCTTTAGCAGGGCGGCTGGCTATCACTAAAGTCACAAATCGACCCCAAAACTTTTAATTTGGTAACACAGTTGCATTCGACTATAGCCTTGGCCCTTAGCAGAAAGAGCTGCAATGCTAGTCGCTG
Source organism: Brachynemurus nebulosus (assembly GCA_035578155.1). Classification (NCBI taxonomy): domain Eukaryota; kingdom Metazoa; phylum Arthropoda; class Insecta; order Neuroptera; family Myrmeleontidae; genus Brachynemurus; species Brachynemurus nebulosus. The sequence goes on along the minus strand of JAPWDM010000009.1, from coordinate 14,180,661 downwards.
TTTTTCAGGATTCAAATGGAAATACTTAACATAAATTAGTATTTAACATAAAAGAAAAAAAAAAACATAAATATAAATACATACTTAAACAAATTTAGTGTAACATAATTAAAAATTTAATTTGTTTTTATTATTTTATTACTGATGCATATTGGAATAGAACTACCTAATTTTTAATTACTAAAGATATATTTAAACTATTTTTTTTATTTCAATACATTTTATTTACAATTTAACCGAAAGACTTTAATTAAAGATTGTTTAAATTTAGAACACAGTTTAATACGTAATGTTTTTTATTTGTTTTAAACATAGTTTAAAACATCGTTTAAAACACTTTAATTTCAAATATGTTTTATTTAGATTGTGTTTTAAACAGTGTTTAAAACATGTGATTTAAAACACTTTGTTTTAAACATGCCAACCCTATGCACAGCGAATAATCATAAAATTTCCATTGAAAGAAGGAGTTATTCCGTCTGAAATTTTGTAAGACTTAAAAAACAGTTTGGAGATGAGTGCCTTTCTCAGTCCAGAGTGTATGAATAGTGCAAGTTGTTTAGAGAGGGTCAGAAAGTGCAAGAGTGGATTACATTCAACCTAAAGAATTTTTCGCTTCCCGTATAAAAAAGCTTCCGGAACGATGAAATAAGTGCATTGAATTAGCAGGAGATTATATTGAAAAATAGTGTATTTTTTATTTCGTAATCGTCATTTATTAAAAAAATAAATATATATTTTCTGTTTATATTTTAACCACCCACATATTTGTGAAAACGATTAAATAAAATATGTTATGATTTCAGGAAAATATTTTAATATTTTTTGAATAATATTTTTTTATTTTCAAAGCAGATTAACCAATAATTTTAGAAACTAAGTTTTGTACTCCAGTAGACTATTTATGTTTCAAAAAGTGAGTAGACCAGTTAAAGGTTAAGAGCGTCAGTAACTCGCTCATCGGTCTCAATAAGTGATCGAGTTACTTACCCGTATATTTTAACTATAAAAATAACTGTTTTATTAATTTTAAGCATTTCGAATGTAAATTTAGAGTTTTTTTCTAATATTTCTAATGCCCGTATTCACCATTGTCAGTTAAATATTTATTCTACAGAATTTATCTTAACCATAGAATATTTAAACAAATTGGTATTCACCATTATCAGATATTTTTATCAACAGAATAAAACAAGAGAGTAAACCATTCGCTTGATTTTGGACAGATAAATTTTAACAGTAGAATAATTTGACAGATTGTCCCTAATTATTATTTTACATTTTAAAATAATATTATTATTGTTATTTTGAAGTGTTTTTAGTTCTATTGTTTTAGAATTAGCTTAAATAAAATGTTGAATAACTGGTGGTACCTAATATCTTATGTCGATTTTTTTTTTTTGATGCTACAAAAATAACTTCTATTTATTTAGAATTCTCCCCTCATCATCAGAATCGACTTCAGTGATAAGTGGGTCTCGCGACCTGTTGGAGATCACAAAAACTACTTGAGAGGGTTACAGAAACAGTTGAATGTAGATTTCATACCGATTTTCTATACATTTCCTACATATTTCTATATATTTCCAAGGTCTTTTGAAATTTTTGAGTACAAAGGGGGTCACGGATCAAGAAGTTTGAGAACCACAGATCTATTTCATCATCTTCATCTAATGAAGAAAATCAAGGACAACACCTAAAAATTTATTTCGAAGGAATTCATCCATTCGAAAAATACGATGAAATCAGCTGTTTTCTTATTTTCGACAACGTTTTATGTTCTTCAATTAAATTTGTTAGCTCCTCTTTTTCTTCTTCGTTCAACATTTTTTGAATTTATTTATTTCTTTATTTTATTTACCGGGTTTACCTCTGTGGATGCCCCGGGGCACTTCCCAAAGTTCCCAAAAAATAGGGTTGGTGAGCAAAAAAAAAAAAAAATGTAAACGAAAAAACCGTTATCCTTTCTATTCTATTCCTTAATTTTGAGATTTTATTCGATTTTGTGGAGGTCCCTATAGAGTGGAGGCCCTAGGGCACGTGCCTCAATTGTCGTTGTGTAAATCCGGATTTGTATCTATATCTGTACTATATTTATTTATTATTATATTATATTAGGTCTTTATTTTTCAACAAAAATGAAACGTATGGTTAGCACAATGATAAATTTTGAACTAATTTGTCAAGAAAAAGACTTTTTTTATTTATATAATTATATTTATTTAGCATACGTACAACCATAGTAATCATTATAAAACATTAAAAAATTGTAGATCTACCATTTCAATTACATTTAAAAATAGGCTAATCAATGGTTAGTAACCTATGGAGTTTAAAATGTTGGTGAATAATAAAAAATATATTCATAAAAATAAAATTTAATCTTTGGTTTACTATCTAAGAGGTAAGTCAATCTTGGTGAATACCAGCATAAAAAAATTAATTATTATATACTTATTATTTACGTCGTAAGAACCTTATATTTTAGAAGAACTTTGCACTAAACAAAACTGTAACGATGTGTCAATAACGGTGTTCAGACTACAAATGAACATAATTATATGTATTGAAATTTTATTTATAAGAGGTATGTTATGGTAACAAATTCTTGTTTACAAAAAAAGCACACATCAGTGTTTTGTATTCTAGTATTTATTTTAAAACTAAAATAAAATTTCATTAGTTAAAATAAGATTTGCACCAAATAGGTCACAAACTCGGACAGGGTCAATAACTAAGACAATTACCTTATGTAAAAATAGTATCTCTCTCAGATGGTCAGTATTTCCATCTAGCGAATCTTACTGGAGGTCGATGTAAAACATCATTAGATAACGATACAAAGGTAGGCTGATTCTGAGACTGATTGTGAGTATACAAGTAACTGTATTGTATGTATACAGGTAACTGTATTATGTGGCACTACGGTGCCATCTAATTGTGTAGGTATGTAATTAATAAGGTTGGGCAAATGCAAATTTGCATACTTTTTTATTTATGAGCATATTTACCCCAAAATTTGATTTTTGATATTATAAACCATTTAAAAGCAAAAGAGCTAACTTTTATTTTGTATATTTTGCATATATTCACAATTTTTTGTAAATTTTGCATATTTTCCTTTTTGATGCATATTAAGTGCATATATTCACAATTTGACCAAAATAATTAAATTAACAATTACTTTCTAAACTTACTGAACTTAAACAACTAATTTAAAAAAATCTAGTAACTTTTAAAATCATTTAACGTAAAAGCCCCTATACCCGAACGCGTTCAATACCCGAACAGTTTTAATATTTGTTTTCTTTTTTTTCTTTTCAGAAATAACTTCATTAATATACAAAATTTTGATTGTTGAAATATTTGAATTAAATAGTTAGTTTTAAAGTAAATAAAGCAAATTTCAAAAAAATTCCAAGAACTCCTGTAGTCCTGTGTATATTTCTGTTTATCATATTTACAAAATTGTCTAAACATTAACAATAGAATAATTGGTTTTAAATCGTCGGATGTGCTCTAATTTGAAACGACTTTTAAACATCTCAGAATTCAAAGATATTTTACATTATTGGAAATTTCACTTATATTTTAATTACGAAATACCGAAAATCAGCTCATCAAAAAGAGAATTAATAGAAAAATGGATAAAACTTTATAAAAATATTTTTAAATATGATGGAAATATATTGTGTTTTCTGTTCAAAAGTCGTAAGTACCTAAGTACCGTCAAATTTTTGAACTATTATGTTTGAAGTATTATTATCAATTTTTTCAGAATATATTAAACCTACATCTACATTAATCTTTAGTGCATATTTGCATAAATAATGCATATTTTGTTTTTTAAGACATATTTGAGCATATTTTAGACATTTTTTAAAGCATATTAGATGCATATATGCACGGTTTTTTAGTGTATATTTCCCCAACCTTAGTAATTAATAATATACATCCATGATTTAGGTATGCTTATATGTAAATTTTAAGGATTGGTACGGTGCAATAATAAAATTGGTCGTGAGAAAATTTTTCCAAATAATAAAACCTTCACAATATAAAAGAAATACTCAAGGAGTACTCAAAGTTGGTTATAATTTTATAAATTGTATTTTTAAGTTTTAATTTCTTCAAATCACTTGTTAAACATTTATCAAAGACTTAGTTAATATAATAAGCAAGTATTTGTTTGCAAGTTACAAGTTGATTGTAATGCAAAGTTTTTTATGTATTCATGTATTTTTTTTTATTATTCAAAAATATTGACATATAACTGTCATAAAAGAATAATTTCAAATGTAATATTTTTTTAAATAAAGAACAGATGGCACCACAAGTTATCAAATAGTCTTAAATCTGGTAGCATCTTAATGGTAACAACAATAGAGTTGACAAATATATATAATAGAGAAAAGTACCTATTTTTTTGCCAAAAACAAGATTAACTTTCCTTATGAAAACGCAAAGTAAATTTTCTACAGCCATTTCTTTACGTATTCTTCACATATAATGGTGAAAGTGTTAATTTATAATTTTTTTTATTTTTTAAGTACAGTGAGAATACCCTCTTGCGTTTATTCAATATATGCATGTAACACTCTATAATTATTTTATATATATATATATATATATATATATATATATATATATATATATATATATATATATATATATATATATATATATATATATATATATATATATATATATATTATTATTATTAATTATCACCTCTCTCAAATTTTCGATCACTCAACGAAATTAATAGCTATTCTATGAAAAGCTAAAAAGACAAAGTGGGGACATTATATCTTTGACTAGGTTTGGCTATATACTTGTACGCAAATGCTATATCTTTGAAAAAATACGTTTTTAGACTTAATAATAAAAAATTTTGTCTTGATTAAGATCAATAGGCCATAAAATAGGACAGAAGTTATGATATCTTTTATAATTGTTTTTAATTAATATGAACTATATTTCAAAAATAAAAATTACAGAAGAGAAAGTTTCACTTCAGCCGTATATCTCGCAAGAATTATTATCCCAAGTTACATTCAATGAATTAAAAAAGGAGTACATTCAGTTGTTAATTGTTTAAAAGTCAAAATAATATTTTAAAGAAATAATTTATTTAAAACTTTTAAAAATTAAGATAAATAATATTTTAAATTATAAGGAAAAATTATTTTTGATAAATTTCTATCAGTATACGATAAATTGTAGTGAAAACTGCATGGACACTTCCAAAGGAGTTGAATTCAAGATGTTTTTATTAGAAGAAATTTTGGAACAGTTTCTAATTTTGTAATGTCTCGAAATAAAATATTTAATTATTATCCTGTTCCTTTTTTTCTGAGACACTTATGTTTCTTTAATCGTAATACGGACATTTATCCAACCCAATTTCAGAATCTTCATCAAAAATCCAATCAAATTCTTCATCTTCCATTTTAATAAAATTAGACGCTACAAATTCCTCTAAAACATAAATTTTAAATTTTATTAGCATTTTGAATCTTAATACTTTTTTTAATTTTTCACTTACCTTTTGGTATATCTTTCTCGGCTGGTTGTAACGAGTCTATCATTTCATTCTCTGCAAAATCATACGTAAAAGTGTGCAAAAAATTTACATTTGTTTTATGTACTTACCCCATTTCATTTGCTCGGCAGTTGGTTGCATAAAATGAATCATCTCGTTGGCTGTAAAAAAAAGAAAGTTTCCATTTTTTACTTTTTCCAATTACCTTTTTTCAATTATGTTCTTCAATTTTTCACTTACTTTGTGGTATATCTTTCTCGGCTGGTTGTAACGAGTCTATCATTTCATTCTCTGCAAAATCATACGTAAAGGTGTGAAAAACACTTTACATTTGTTTTATGTACTTACCCCATTTCATTTGCTCGGCAGTTGGTTGCATAAAATGAATCATATCGTTGGCTGTAAGAAAAACAAATTTCCATTCATTATTGAAAATAAATATGTGAAAAGCAAACTATGCCTTCTATTTTTTTTTTACAACAAAATAAATAAAATATTAACATTTAGATTAACTGACGATTTAATAATTTGACGCATATTTATTAATTCATTGAAAATTATTTACGTTTTTAATATTTTTACTTCATTGAGAATAAAATAAAGCAATGGAAATTTGAGTATTATCGATAGTTTTGAATCATGAAATAATTTTTTAAAAAACTTTTAAAAATAGATTTTTATTAAAAAGATATAGTTCAGTTTGCATCATAGCTCGAATACATATTGAGGGAGCTATGAAATTCCTGATCGATTACCCCCAGCGGATTAAGTTAATAATTTAGCCGTAACTGTAAACTTTGGTTGATATTGATAAAGTGGGAAAGACGGTATTTTTTACACATTTTTGAACATTGGTAAAATACTAATGCCATTTAAAACTAAAAGAAAATTGTCGCACTTGAAGTTGTCGCACTTTTAAAATGGGTATTTGACAAATTTCGAAATAGGGTTTTAAAATATTCCAAATGACTTAAATATAATCCCAGTAATTAACTTTTGTTTAAAAAAAAAGCGATTGAAGCGAAAAGAAAGTTTATTTTTTATTCAATTGAATTTTGGTGCGAAAATACTTGGTCACGTGTCGGTGACGTAACATCACGAACCAGTTAGCTTTTTATATTATATAATTATGCAGTAGGTATAGTAAGCATGAGGAGTTTATTTTCAAAAAGCAATTCCTAAGAAAAAGCTGATTTTGAGATTAATGTAGTTATAAACTTGATTTAGGGTCATTAATCTATAAACGGAAATTTTTTTCCAAAACTAACTACAAAGTACCGAATAAAGACATCAAATTTTAAGTTTATTTTCAAAAAAAAATCTGAATAAAAATTAATTTTAGAAATTGCGTTTTCAAAACAATTTTTTAAACTGAAATATCTTTAATTCCTTGAATTAATAATGATCGTGCGATTCCTTGAATTAATAATGATTGCTGAACGAACGTCAGCAAAGAAAAAATAAAACTGGAACTGAAAACCCAACAGAAAATATTACGTTTTAAAGCTGTTGACTTATTTTTTGTTGCACGGTCACAATAGCATCATGGATAATATGAGTAGCGTATTACAACTACTAGTGTTCAAAAAAAAACCGGAAACAAAAAGTGCTGCAAGCCAAAGGGAAAAAGAAAAACAGATTAATCTAAATTGCGTAATGCTATTCCATATTTTAAATAATAAAGCAAAGATTTTACTTAGCAAAAAAATCACGTTTATTTCTTTATGGTGACAATTGTTTCAAGCTTAAAAGCCCATTTTCAAACAAAGTAAGTTAATATTAATAGATTTGAGCGTTACTTTATGTACGACTTTTACTTTTCAAATTGTGACAACATTGTCATTCACTGGTAAAAAATCCGTAAAAATGTTGCTGGTGATAGAAGATCTCATTTTACTCGAAAATTACATTTTGCTAGAAATTGTTTTTTGAAAATAAGCTCCACCTTCATTAATATCATATCCATGATATTAAATAATTTTATATATATTTTCTGTTGATTTGTCATTAATTTCATATTGCCTAATTTTTAATTTAATAAAAATGGAATAATAAAATGGAATGATAGATTCGTTTGTGCTAACAAACCTCTTTGCTTCGAATCCCAAATTTTGTTCAGCAAAATTTAAAAATGTAAAAACTAAAATGTGAGTATCTTTTTTAAAAGTATCTTTTTGCAATATTAAATGCCTTCGTGCTGTGACGTCACATGCCCAAATAAATATTTTTAACCATTTCGCCCGCTAATTCCAAATTCGTTATTTTTATTTAGAAAAATAAAATATTTATATTTTTTTTAAAATTAATATAAATGGATAATCATTATCACTGAATCATGCGCTATGTTATTCACTATATTTTACTATCAATTGCAACATCATTCAAATACCAAATTTTAACTCTCCATTTCGGATCTCTTTTCGAACAAAAATAACAAGATTTTTGAATTTCTTTCACTAGAAATAAATGCCGGTAAACGACTTCTATCAATGTACGAAATTTCAATTTCATAAAGATCAGTAGTACTTAGTTACTGCGAAAAAAGTTTGCGACATACTGACGGACATCAGAATAAGAGTTCCTTTTTTATTTGCTTTTAGATACAGAACCTTAACACTGTCACATTCTAATTAAATTAATACTGAAAACTGTTAACCTTTTTACCTTCTTTCTCATCAATTGCCTCTACACCAACAAATGCCTCCACACCATCCACTGTCTCTTCTCCTACTGATATAAGTGATCCAAAAATAAAACTCGCTAATGTTTGAATTCCCGGCCACGGGTTGAGCCAGAGGGTCAATGGATCCGATTCTTCCATTGATTCCGATAGTACCATTTTATTTGTGTACAATCCCCCCGATAGACGCATTGATGTCATTCTACCTGCAACTTTATTAAAATAAAATTTCAGATAAGTAGGTATTATAGGCAAAATAAAAAAATCAAAGACATTCGAATGGATACTATTATAACCTGCAATGAAACCAACGGTAATAAAAAACAAATTTGTAAACAAAATTTGAAGTTTCATTGTTGAACTTTTGTATTAGGTATTACAATAAATTACAAATAGTAGTTATTAATTATTTATAAGTTAAAATACAACTGATAACCAAATTATAGATAACTATTATACAGAACGAGGGATTACTGAATGATGACCTTTCATAAGGAAAAAGATGCTTTTATTTAAGTGTGCTATATTTATAATAAGATCAGTGGCCAGTATAGCAAAAAATTCTGAAAAAAATTAATAAAAAGATTTAATAAACAAATATTTTATTTCGCAAAAATACCACTTTTATAAAAAATAATAAAAGTGGTATTTTTGCGAAGCAAAATATTTGTTTAATATTTACAAATATGGGATACTATAAAGTAACGCTCAAATCTATTAATATTAAAAAGATTTAAAATATCAGTGAATAACCTAATGAATGCAACTGTGATTTTATATTTGTCTCTCAGAAATGAGAGTTTTGAGACGGAAATGTCTCTCAGATTCAATTTACTCAGCCTGGAGTGAAAAAAAATTTCAAGTCCAGACGCTATAACCATAAAAATATTTTCTGATTATTGTGTGTAGTTCTAGGTTTCTATGAGTTTTACATTTTTAGTAGATCGGTATATTAGGAATGGTTACCATTCTGTAAAAATAACTTCTACTTTTCTTGCATAGTTGAGATTTATATCTATTGCTTTCGAGACTACTAAAGTAGCGGAAGCATTGTGATCACTTTTGAAAAAAAAAATTTTTTTTCCTCCAAAATAAAATTTTTTACGCACATTCTACGTTTTAGAGCTTCCTAAACAATTTTGGTTTGGTGTCTGTCCGTCAGTCCGTCTGTGTGTCGCCAGTTTGCACCAAGTAGTATAACTTCTGAACTATTCGATTGTTTTTAATGAAATTTTCAGAAATTATTCAGTTTGGTTCCTAGATGGTCCCCTATGAATTTAATCGAAATCGAAGTAACGGTAGCTAAGCCGCTACCATGTCATTCCATTAATATAGTAAATTGCACCAAGGGGCATAACTTCTGAACTATTCAATTCTTTTTTATGAAATTGTCAGAAATTATGCGGTCTGCTTCCTAGATGGTCCCCCACAAATTTCATTGCATGCGGAGTAATAGTATCCACGGCGCTACCATGAAATTCCATTAAATGTCAATATCTTATTTACTAGGACTACTTGGGTCAAATTTTTTAAGTACCATATTTTCCCTGCGACATATATCCCAATCATTGGATGAGTTCGTTAGCCAGACACGTCGGATGCCCAGAAGTAGGTTTTTCGGGCATTTTTTGTCAACAAAATGAGTTTTTTGCCAGAATTAAGCAATTATTCAAAATTTTTTTTACACTAATCGGAAGAAAAAGCCAAATTACGTAAAAAATGTTTTTAAACCGTTGCTATAAATTACTTACTTTTCGAGAAAAACTGGAAATATGTCGTTCTCCATTTCACTCGCACTCGCATTCTTTTTTTTCTGTCTCATTTTTTGCGAGCTAAATTCGAAAAAAACCGCTTTATAAGTAGCGTGTCATGATTTTTTTAATCCAATTTAACGATTCGGCTATATTCTACACACACCGGCAGAATTAGCGGAACATACAAAATATATGTAAAAATCAAACAAACCATTTAATTTCTAGAAAATATTAATTCTATTTAATTATTCACTTAAAATTACATGTTCACAAGTCGATATACCTTTATTTTCGATAGCAAAACAAGTAACCATATAAAATTGCAAATTTTAGGAATCTTATGTCGTCTAAGAATAATTTAAGTTAAAGATTATTTAACAAATAGAAAATGAAACACAGCGTTTTAATCCCGCCTGGTACCTCCTGTGCTCTTATCAAAGCTTGCATTCGTTTTTCTATACTCAGAATGATGTTATCTATAGTTTTCTGGGACAGTCTTTGCCATTCTTCAATTACGGTAGTTTGAAGCTCGATCACATTGAGAAGAAACGGCATTTGAATTCGAAAGTGGCAGACCTCTTAAAAAGAATTGCATCAATGATAAATAAAAACAATTCTATGGAAAGTCAGCTGATTCGTTACTTCAGTATTATTTTAAGTAAAAATGAAAAAAACCGCCAATTTTGTTTAATAAATATGTTTTTATATTTTTTTTATGTACCGCTAATTATGCCGGTGTGTGTATTTCTCTGTCAGTTAAATGTTTTTATAATGTATCTCTGTTCCATTTTTTTGAGAAAAAAACTCACGAGAATATCTTTTATGTAATATGATCAGAGTTTAGATTATGTTTACACCTTCCTAAAATTAATAAGAGTTTGCTACAATCGCATAAAAATTACGTTAAATCATATTCAAACAATAATATTTTTACGTAATTTTCTATCCAAATGACAAAACTACGTTATAATTATATGTATAAACACATCATTTTAGTGATAAATAAATTTGCACATTGTTTTTTTTTTTTTTTTTTTGACAACAAAACAAATAATTTTAAATTTTGACAAACTGTATCATACATTTTTGAAAATATTAAATATTTTAAGACGAAAATGTAGTAAAAAACTGAAATTTGTTTAACAAAAACCATACATCTGCTCGTTTTACCTTAAAAATCTCGGAAAATAGAATATTTTTCAATAATTAACCCAAAAAAACATACAAGAGGTAACTTTTATATTTTTTTTGAAAATTTCAAAATAAAACTACAAATGATTTTTTTTTATTTTGTAGAAAATGGTAAATGGAAATCGTAATAAATACTCGCCTTGAAAAAATCAAACAAGTATTTAAAACAAAATACTATTTCTTAAAGAAAATGTTAAAATTATGTACAAATGCCGTTCTTATAAACTGATATATTCTGTCCATCTTGAGCGCTGGAGCCGATTTTGAGGAGCTCAGACAAAAGCTTATAGCGAATACACACATTTTTAAAATATCCTTTTGAATTTCGTAACTCAATCATTACAAATAAAATCTAAATTAAAAAAATCTAAATGACCTGTTTTTTCTCAATTTTCTAGCATCAAGTCTAGGGGTAATTAACTAGGGGGTTATTGTGTTGACGTTTTGATGTAAAATATAGTAATTTTAACCGTATTCAAACTAACGTTTCGATTTTAACAATAAAAAAATTTAAAAAAGTGTTTAAGTTCTGGCAAGATTGTCAAAAAGGGACTGAAATATTTTTAGATATTGATATATACAAAAAATATTAATGTGTTAAGTACTTGCTAGACTTATAGGTTTCATGGGTGGTTTTAGCGAATTTCCAGAATGGAATTTAGCTATTACAGCCACTCTCATGATGCGACTTGAGCCCGAGACTATGGCAGAAATTTGTTTTGAGGTCCCTAGAAACAGAAAATAATATTCACTAAAATTTATATATTACTAGCCGTATATCCACCCGATTGGTGGTTTACCATCGGCAACATCTTAGGATGTCAGTCAGTGTCAAAGATTTATTAAATATTATTTATTTTAATAGCCATAGTAACATATTTTTAAATATTTTAATTTCAAAAATGACGAATTTACATACAAATTGTCATCCCCTATTAAACCCACTTAGGGGACGAATTTTCTAAAATCCTTTCTTAGTGCTCACCTACGTTACATAGGGAACTCCTGTGCAAAATTTCATTCTTCTAAACCCAACGGTTTAGGCTCTGCGTTGTGTGTCAGTCAGTCAGTCAGTGTTAGTTTATTAAGTAAGTTTATTAATAGTCCAGTCAAGAAAAGTTGAGAATGGAAAGTGGTCCCAAGTGAGTGAAATTTTGCATATAGGTATGTTTCGATATTAGAAAACATCCATAAAAAATTCAATCACGGACCAACCTGGGAAATGGTGGAAAATGAGAAAAATTTTTCGTTTTTCGTAAATAACTCGAGAAATAGTGGAAATATCGAAAAAAATTTCAAATAGAAATTATATAGAATAAAATTCTTTATAAAAAAAGTCTTTATGATTTTTCTCGTATTTGCAATGGAAGAGAAGTTACAACCGATTAAAAATTCCCAAACCACCAAATATAACTGAAACAAAATATGTACGTAGGAGTATAGCATACCAATGAAATTAAAAAAATCAAGAGATAATTTGACGTTTCGAACTGTCAAATAATTGCAAAAAAATTTAAAATAAACTTTTTTCTTGTGCAGTTCAAGTTTTTTATTTTCATAGTAACCAGATAAACAAGCACATTTTTCCATGTATCTAGCCAGCGTTAATATAAGTATTTCAAAAATCGAATTATTTTCTAATTTTGAAAAAAATATATTTCAATAGATATTCCAATTGATACAGTAGAACCTCTGTTAACCGAACAGCAAGCCACAGAGCACCGAATCAAACATATTAACATATGTTTCCTAGAGATAACACAGGCATTAAATTTTGAAGCATGACTCCATTTTAGTAAGCCCAAATTGTAACCACGGAAACTTGTTTATAAATATTAGATAAACCATTAAATTAATGGTTTGACCGCCATTAAAGTAATCACATCAGTCAATTTTTTTGCTCACATCAGTCAATTTTTTTGCTTCAATTTCATAATGTATTTGTAATACACAACATTCTCTCTAAAGCAATGCCACGCAAAAATTTGTCCGACTAGCAGTGATGTCCGTTTAACAGGGGGGGGAGAAAATAATGTCATTAAATAATGTAATATTCATAACTAATTTTTTAATTCAAAATTTTGTTAATTTTTTAATTCAAATTAATTCTATAAGCGATTTTTTAAATACTTATACAAAAATATAACGTTTACAAATGCATCGTCATATTAAAATCATTGTTAACAAGTTAAATCATGAACAAATATTTCTAACTTACATAGATGTACATACACACTAGACGTACTCGCGTCAAAAAAAATTTGTCCAGCTATAGAAAGGGTCCGGTTAAGAGAGGTGTCCGTAATCAGAAGTTCTACTGTAGTTGATCCGGTTCATAGTAACAAGAAAAATAAGAACACCATTCCCAGCGATTTTTCACAAATAGTACACACTTGAATATGCTCCATTATAAGGAAATAATTTTAACAATCAATTTTTTTAAAAATATCAATTTATAGCACAGAAGCAACTATCCAATAACAACATCCAAAATGTGACAAATATTCTTTAGGCAAGGGTCTAAATAAAATTTTAACTACCCACTTAGAATTTCAAAACAATAACGCTGTTTAGTGTAGTTAATAAAGCTTTTCACCTCTAAATTCTCTATAACAGATCAAATTTTAATGATTTTTTTTAACTGTTCCTTTTGTAGTATTATTGAAAATCATAAACATTAAAAATGGCGTTTAATAGGTTTTAGGCCCTAAATTTAAAAATGAAAATTTTTGATTTAAAAAAACGGTATTTGAATAGCAAAATATAATACACATAGTTACTTACTGAACTGCTAAAATATCTATATTCATAGCATAATTTGATGTTCAAAACATCTCAGTAAAAAAAATTTTTATCCAAAATGAAACATTAATGCTTCAAAAGTGACAAGACTTAGCGCCTTGAAACAAAGTCCATTATTTGATTTAATTATTATTCTAATATACCTAGAAGAAAAATTCAAAATAATTCTCGAATTTTAAATATGGAAAAATGAGTGGTAAATTATAAAAATTTTTAAATTTTGTAAAATTCATGTATCTGTTTTTAATAACAAAAATGAATATTGCAGAAAAATTAAAGCGTTCGTATTTCTGGCTATCATGGCAATATATTACCCATTTAGTAGCTAATAACATATAAAAGTTTCAAAAATTTTCCCCGTTAAAGTTTTTTACAAACGGCAGCCAATTTTTTTTTTCTTTTTTTTGACCATAAAAGCACTTATCTGTATGAAATATTTACATTTAGGTGAAAATTTTTGGAAAACGACTTGCCATATTGTTTTGATTACTATAGCATTTTATTGCCTATTGAATAAGAAATAACCCGTAAAAATTTTAACTGTTTTCGATCTATTGTTTTTCCGCAATTAGAAGAAAAATAATTTTTTGGTAGAGATAAAGACACTTACTTGTATTGTTAAATATATTTATGTTTAGATGAAAATCCAGCTATGGGGAAATAATCTACTACCGCCTGAACAATGGGGTTGGAAGCGAGAAAAATTTCTCATTCCAATTAAAATGACTGAGCCACCAGCATCAAACAATCTTATGAAAATTATTTTTTGTTGTTGCAAAACTGGATGTGGCGCTGCATGTGGCTGTAAGAAGAGCGGTTTACACTGTTCAGCTGCATGTATTGTCTGCTGTGGCAATGATTGTGACAATCATCCATCAATAGAAGAAAACATAGACGACCCTATAGGTTTCATTGGAAATTAAAATAATTTGGATAAAATTCTATGGTGCTTCGTGTCACTTTCAAAACGACTTTGAAGTAGCTACAATGGTGAATTTAATTTCCACACCTTGAGACCTTTCCGTAGATACCCATATTGATAATTTTATGTACACTTCAGTTTTGAACCTTTTTTTGGAGTCTACGGATCCTGATAAATAAATTCAAGCATACGTTTTTTTTTGGGGATTTCTATGATATTTTAGCAAAATTTTATCAAATTCTGTCAAGTTTCAAATTTATGTAGTCGTTTATTTTGGATCCTTTTTGGAACCGTGGAAGACAATTTTGACCTTCCATTTATCTTGTTCCCAATCACAATACGATTCGAACAAAATTTGGCCAAGATCCGTCTAACCGTTTATTGTGGAAATTTTTTGGGTCCCTAGGACACTGAGACACAATTTGAATTTCACGGTCTTTTTCTCCGTAATCCTAATGTATTTAAACATTTAAAGATAATTTCTCACAATTTACTTTGGATCCTTTTTTGGACCCCAGGATCCGGGAGGATAATTTCAACCTAACGTTCATTTTTTCTGGGGCCTCAATAGTATTTGAGTAAAATTTGATCAAGATCCGTCTAGCCGTTTATTTTGGGCCTTTTTTTGACCCCAGGATCCTACGGGTCTTAAGTCCGCCACTTACAATGCTTATGATCTTAAATAATAGATTTAAACATACAATTTAAAAAAAATTCATAAAAATCGGAGCTGTTATAGAGAATTTCGAGATATTGATCATTTTGATGCTTCATTGGCTACATTAGTTGGAGTTAACACATTTTCTGTTGTAACATACATTAAAAAGCCCTTAAAATAATATTTTTCTCTTATCTGGGTAGTTCTGTAAAGTTCGACCATAGATATTTGGACTGACTTTTTGATAGGGTGTTATTACTGGTCATAAACATAAAAAAATTATTTTATTGTGTGCAATCAAGACTGCTCTGTGTTCAGTTCAATTGTGTTTAAAAATTGTGTAAATTTTATATGAACAATGCTTGAAAACTTGAAAACTCAAATATCGATGGCCAAACTTTACTCATATCAGTCCGTTCAATTTAAACTTAAGCCTGTAACCACAGTAATTGTCAATGATTCCTATTAAAATTATTTAAATTAAACTATGTTTTTTAAAATACATATGTATTCAAGCATGTTGATTCAGTTATATTTGGTGGTTTGCGAATTTTTAATCGGTCATAATTTTTCCTTGATTGTAAATACGAAGAAAATGATAATAACTTTTTTTATAAAGAATTTTATTCTGTACAATTTTTGTTTAAAACATTTTTTGATATGTACATTATTTCTCGAGTTATTTACGAAAAACGAAAATTTTTCGCATTTTCCAACATTTCCCGGGTTGGTCTATGAATGAAATTTTGAAGGACGTTTTCTAATATCGAAACATACCTATATGCAAAATTTCACTCACTTGGGACCACTTTCCATTCTCAACTTTTCTTGACTGGACTATAAGTAGATATTTGTATTTAGTCCCACACCGTTGGACAAGTTCGTTAGCCAGCCATGTCGGATGCCTGGAACACGGTTTTTTTGGTAATTTTTAGTGAAAAAAATTAATTTTTTGCCAAAATTATCTCAAGTTAAAAAATTTTTGCGACATTTATTTATACCATTAGAAAGAAGAGGAAAAATCACTTAGAAGGGTGAAAAATCACAGAAAAACGTATTTTTATAAATGGAAATTCGCTATGTTATGCAGGTGCTGCAACAGGGGTATTTAAACTTTAAAATACTTAGGCAATGGTCATAGTGCATCCAACTTCGGCAGTGTATTTACACGTTCGTATACGGCAGTGTATACATACGGACGAATTGTGTGGTCACATTGTGTCCGTGTTCGGCAGTGCAACGGTAAAACTGATTCTTGATTTCAGTATAATTTAGAAATTGTACCGTTAATATAATAAAAATTTTAAAAAAATTACGTTTTAGAAAATTCTTCACTAAAAATATTAATTTTCTGCTATAAAAAAATACAAAAGTTAGTGAAATTTGCTACAACAAAAAAGGGTAATTATGTAGAAGCACGGCTCCACCTATTTTTGGCTCTGAAAGGAAAACTAATGATCCGATTTTAATGATTTTTTTTAAAATGTTCGTTGCCACGGCGGATTAGTTAAAAAAAAATACTACGAATCGATACCGATAATTGAAATGCTGGGAAACTGTTTTAAAGCTTAACTAAATTAAATTTTTTCAAATTTTCTTTTGTCATTTAGTGTGTGTGCATTTATATGTGTGTCTGAGTGCATAGTCTAGTAAAACTGACCAAAATAAATACTTTTTCAAGAATAAAAAAAATCAATACATTGTTGCATTTTCGAAATATTAAGCGTGGAAGTTAGAAAAATTGATTTAATTTTGTAAACTACGATTATCTCAACGCCATGATTTGAGTGCATATTCTGGTAAAATTGATCAAAATAAATAAGAGTAAATGATATAAAAACTAGGTGGTGCAGTTAGTTAAGGTTAGGTTAGTTTAGTTAGTTTTGACAATATATTTCGACTTTGATATAAAAAACTAGGTGGTGCAGTTAGTTAAGGTTAGGTTAGTTTAGTTAGTTTTTACAATATATTTCGACTTTGATATAAAAAACTAGGTGGTGAGGCTAGTTAAGGTTAGGTTAGTTTAGTTAGTTTTTACAATATATTTCGACTTTGATATAAAAACTAGGTGGTGAGGTTAAGTTATTTTAGTTAGTTTTGACAATATACTTCGACTTTGACACACATGCATACAAAATAAAAAAAGAAAATCTAGAAAAGATTGAATTTTTTCAAATTTAACGACAGTTTCCCAGCATTTCCATTATCGGTATCGATTTGTAGTATTTTTTTAATCAATCCGCCGTGGCAACGAACATTTTAAAAAAAAATCATTAAAATCGGATCATTAGTTTTACACTATTTTCTTATATTTAGCGAAAAAATGTACCAAATTTTTTGATAAATCCAATAAAATATATTATAAAAATGATAAATATGATTTTAAATTTATTATTTATACATATTTATTCATATCATACAACATAACACTGACATATACTGCCAAAAAAATCAATTTTGGTCGGTGGTCGTTGTTATATAGTTGTTTGTTTTAACCTTAACTATCGTGCACGCCAGTGTTAAAAATTCTGACAAAGTCGGATGCACTGTGACCATAGCCTTACTCTTTTCTAAATAATTGTGGGACCGCTTTTTAATAAAAAGCCAAAATTTTTAAGTTTATTAACATCTGTGTTCTCCAAATTTTTTCCGATGAGTTTAAATAAAAGGTGGAATATTAAAATAGTTTTAGTACTTAATGTGCTTTTAAAATGTAACATCCAATTACTGGTTCAAAAACTCACCTTGTTTTTATTACACCGAACAAATGGTAGTAAAATGTTTTTAAAAACGGGGACAGAAACGGGCGCGGACGTTAAAACATTTTTACTGATTTCCATCCCGTTCCATCATCACGTCGCCCGTCGCCCCTCGTGTCGACCCATCGTCATGTCGCTTTAAAACATAAAAATCGAGGGTTCTACTAGTAGTAGGTATATTAAATAAACATATACAAACGTTTCGTTGCAATCAATTTAGTTTAGCGAAAAAATTCTATAAAAATTATATCTTTTCAATCATTGTAAAAGGGATTATAAGAAAAAAGAAAACATTTTACGGTCAGGACGTGATTACTGGAAAACATATTTTGTACGGACAAGAGTACAGCCATTAATTTTAAATTTAATTTTACTAAAACTGCTGGATGTTCTGAATCCAATTAACAATTTATGGGCAATCATTTCTTAAAAAAAACTATTTTTATTTAGATTGTGTCTTTAGTTGAAAGGTGTATAGCTCCCTACGTTTAAAAATGAAAAATCGTGCAATTAGAGATAATGTAGTTAGTTACTAATACGTATGATTGATTGCGAATTTGAAATAATTATTATTTATCTGCTTCTTGGCAAGTATAATATAGAAATTTAAATTAGCTCTTAAGTAACACAACACAAAAATAATTTGATTACTGAAATTTTTTAATAATATTTACTGATTTGAGCGTTACTTTATGGTATTCCATATTTGTATACAATAAAACAAATTTTATTTTATTTAGCAAAGAATGCCACGTTTATTCTTAATTGTGACAATTATTTCAAGCTTAAAAGTCCATTTTCAAACAAGGTACTAATTATATCGACTATCGATTTTGCTTTAGGCATATATAGATACTAATTTAAGTGGTGGAGGATGGTAGTAGTAATAGTAGTTGGAGATAGGGATAGTAGGCGAGGAAAATTATGGGAAAATAAGTTTGAAAACAATTAAGCTTCAATTACGTGGCAAGGTAGGGGTAGTCTGGGCAAAGTAACCACTCTAAGGGAATTTCGACTATTTCAGTGACTAATAATCAAACAAATTAATTGAAATTTTGACAGTACATTGTAGCTTTAATGTAGTTTGTAATATTATAACTGAAAATATTTAACTTGGCCCCTATTAATTTTTATATACTTTTTGACAGCATAAGACTGAAAACGACTGTGTGATTAACAAAATTTAATTATTAGCTTAAAGTATTGCTTATTTATAATGTTAGTAGGTAAATATTTCAACACAAAAAATATTCAAGATCTTCACTAAACAAAGTAAAAATAAAAATTAATAAACGGAGTCGTAAAACTATAGTAAATAGAGACGATACGCTCTTAGTAGAGCTATTTGAAATTTAAAATGTAAAAGTAACTTATTCGTAGATTCACAGTTTTCTTTAATGGCAATGTTCACATATTTTGGTCACTTTGCCCGCATTTACAGAGACACTCCTCCAAAACGCCATTACAGAGACACACCTCTGAAAGGAAAACTACTAAAACTAGGAATGTATGTAGAACATGAAACTACACCTAAAATTATACATTTCTTTATAGAAGTAATTAATAAACATTAGCTGATATTACTTTAGATCAGATGTAGTAAAATTCAATTTTTTTTATAAAATCAGTTGTAACAATGTATTAGTCGCCACTAGAACACTAATGGCATTCTAATGATGTAGCTGACCTGATTGTTGTAAGATAGCAACACCGAACAGCAAAATATTGCCTACTGGCAACTTTGCCCGGCTCTCCCCTACATATAAAGTTGCGGATACACATGAAAAAAAAATTCGAAATAATATTTTTGAATAACAAACTAAAATATCAAGCACATCGTATATAAAATTATGATAAATAAATTATAAAATGCAAAATAATACTGAGACGTAAATATGTGTATAATCGTTTAGAAGTTAATCTGAGTTGCTTCTACTGATATCCCCTATAAAACTGTAAACTTTTGGGCTTTATTTACCTCGTAAAAAATTATGATGTTCCTTTCTGGAAAGTGTGTCCCATTGTCGATTAAATGTTTGGAGAAGGCTGAATTTAATCTCCACGTTTAGAAGCTTTTACCAATTTGCCCGATATAGAAACAGTTACAATTTTGACAAATTAATTTTTAAATATCCTAGATTAAAGCTTGATTTAAATTATGTATTTATATTTGATTTAGTTAAATTTTAATGTATTTTATCTAAAATTTTACCAAAATGTGTTATAGTTTATACACGAATAAATGAAATAATTAATATTTATTGTTTGGGAGCGGATAGCAGAGAGTAGAGGCCCCTACTAAAATGTACAGGAACGACATTATTGAGACTGGCACTATTAAGAGCTTGTGCTGTATTTCTACCTAAAATTAATATTTCTTTCAACTTCTCATTTTGGGCCCCTCTTGGCCTGTCGGCTGACGACACCTTTTGTTATGGGTGAGTTAAATCGAGACCCGTGTCGAACATACTTATTCAACTCTATATTTTATTACGAAAATTGAAGACATGAGTGGGTGAAAGTGTCATGTAAAATTCATTTTTTGCCAAATTTTGATATATTCTAGATGCTTGTATCATATATTGATGTAACATATATACTAAAACTTGATTTCATTACGTCCAATAGTTTTGTAGAAATTCAATAATAAACATGTGCTATTGCATGGGAAATATATGTAAATAAAAACTTTCGATTGTGAAAAATTCAAGCCACAAGAAATCCTGACTTAATACGTGCCCAACAGACTCTTGACAATTTTTTTTTTCATCTAAAAATTTATTATAGCCCTTTTATAGATAAAAAGAATATGCAACTACTATTCATAATTCTAAGCGCTTTGTCTATTTAATTCTATAAAACCCTTATCTTGATACAATAATACCTACCTACTACACGAGTACAAAATATAGAATTTCAATAACACATTGATACCATCACACCATTTTCTTACTATACTATGTTCACCGAAACAATTCCTAAATACAAAACATCAAACAACAACAAGCAGCTCGTAGGACACTCCCACAGAACATCACTGATAGTGCTTTGTTCAAATTGAAGGGATATATTCAAATATTTTAACAGTAGATAATTACCAGTAAAAATAAATAAAACAACTTTATTAAACTGTATAAGTAATTAAATTTTTATTAAAATTTAGGTTTGTTTATTAATCTTGTTTATACTTAAGTTAGATATTTTAATATTTTCTGCAAAATTATAAAAATGATATTGTATGCAACTAATCAAAATAAATAATACTAACAAAACGCACAGAAATGGATAAAATCATCAAACACTAGATACTATTCCAATGAAAGATAACAGAAGAATGAGTATATAAAGATCCCAGAATGTTCCTGATTTGTTAAACAATTAAAATTGTTTTGTACAAATCATTTTCTGTACGCATCTGTTTGTTTTTATTAGGTTCAGTTTTTCTGTTTACAATTTAATCATGCTTGTTTAAAACAGTTAATTGATTTATTGCTTCCGAGACTACTAAAGTAGCGGAAACATTGTGATCACTTTTAAAAAATAAAAAATTTTTTCTCTTCAAAATCAAATTTTTTACGCACATTTTACGTTTTAGAGCTTCCTGAAAAATTTTGGTTTGGGCCGTCCGTCTGTCTGTCCGTCTGTGCGTCTCCAATTTTGCACCAAGTGGCATAACTTCCGAACTATTCGATTGTTTTTAATGAAATTTTCAGAAATTATGCAGTTTGGCTCGGCGATGGTCCCCTATGAATTTAATCAAAATCGGAGTAACGGTAGCAACGCCGCTACCATGTCATTCCAAAATTGCACCAAGTGGCATAAATTCTGAACTACTCAATTCTTTTTTATGAAATTTTCAGAAATTATGTAGTTTGGTTTCTATATGGTCCCCTATGAATTTAATCGAAATCGGAGTAACGGTAGCTACGCCGCTACCATGAAATCCCATTAAATGTCAATATCTTATTTACTGCTGGTCCTATCTCGCTCAAATTATTAGGGTATATTGGGGGTTAGTTTCTAAAATATTTTTGCTATTATTTTATAATTTAGCCTTTAAGTCTTTTGAGTTACAACAGTTTTTTATAAACTTCAAGGCGAAAATATAATTTCACGGTATATAATATGTATATTTGGTAGAATACTGTTTTAAAGCCTCTTACGACTACGAGGAAGCTGTGTGCCCACCCTATTGGCAGCGTATTTTTGTATGCAATGGTTTATGAGTAAATAAACTTTATACAAAACCATTACAGCAATAAAATTGAGTATTTGCAAGATTTTTAATATTTATTCATTAAAAATAAAAAATTTGCCTTAATAATGAAAGTAAACAATTTCATACCAAAATTAAAAAAAAAAATTTAAAACCATATGTAAGGAACTCCAACATTAACAAAAAAGCCGAGACAAATCAGCAATTTTATAAAAACCTTCTAACCTGATACCAGCTTTTAAATATCCAAATAATCTCAATAAATTCTATTCCAATCTGAAACCACGTGCTCCTGTATCCAGTTGTCAAAATACATGCTGCGATGCTCCAATTGTCCGTCGGCTTACGTAGGTAACACAAAACAGCGTGTTTCACAAAGAATTGAACAACATCGAAGAAATGTAAAACGTGGCGACTTTGCATCCGGCTTGGTACAACACGCATGGAACAATGACCACCGTTTTGATTTTGACAACCCCACCATCTTACAAACAGAGGCTCATTGGAGGAAAAGATACTTTCTCGAATCTTCGTGGATCTCATCTATTCATCCAAATGCTAATCTGGCTGCTGATTTGTTGAAATTGGATAACACTCACGTCAATGTTTTCCAGAAATTTTCCCCTCAACAAATTCAATAATATATAAAAAGGGCCATTTTATAATCGTATGTTAGTTTCTTACCATGGACACGCCATCTGTTATTTATAAATTATTATTTATAAATTTTTTAAATTTTTATATGGTTCTTTTTGAAAAAAACTTTTAAATAACTTAATTTTTAACAATTGTAATTTTGACACAATTATTATTTTTAATAATGTAAATACTAACACAACAAAAATATTTTTTATGTAAGTAAAGTACTGCATGTTTTTTCAAAAAATTTTTTTTTAAATTTTTATATTTTTATATTTTTAAATTTTTGATATTTCTACCTAATGTTTTTGTTTACTTTTGTAATAAAGCTTCTGCCATGAAGATGGGGTTAATAACCCGAAACCGGTAGCAGAAAACTAACAAATTATTGTTTTTTCATTTTGATGACTTTAATTCCTAATATCCTATCCCTTCATTTTTAAAATCATCCATTCACATATTACCGTTTCTGCGTAATCGCTTGTACCAACTTCATGAAACATAGTCTGGGGCGTAACTAAATTGTACTTGATGTGTTCATTTTGGAAATTCTAACCAATAAAAATTTATCTAGTCACGTGATTTTGTTTTGTACCTAAGAATTTTTTGGGTGAATATAGTATAACATTATAGTACCTACGTCTAACAACAGGGCGGCATTAAGTCAAGTTTATTGTCCCATTAATATGATCGTAATAAATATCGAACATTGATCGAACACATTTAATACCATTGAAATAATATCAATAAAATAAAAATACAACCGAGTCAATGCATGCATGTACTCAGATATGTATGTGTTGTAAAGATACACGTGTTTTTATTCTTATAATAATAGCGCAACTAACTGGCCGGTCGGTCATCTTTATGCTCCATTGCATATGGCTGGTATCTATGGTATCTTGATAATATTTATGGTCTGTACGTACGAACATCTATTATATTGTCATTTATATGTAGACACGGACACACGGGTTACCGATACGTATCTACGGGCGAACAATGTGTTCGTTTTCTTTTAAACACCATCAGTAAGCAGTTGCATGATTAACATGTAAACGGTCCGGGTAGGGGGTAGGTGGGTGTTGTAAGAATATTTGTTATTTTGTTATCATAGTATAATGTTATTTACACCCTTTAATCATGTTGTGAATGAAAACAGCGCTGACGACTACGTGAGAAATGTTGAATTATATTTTGAGGAGTAACGTAAAAACCCCTATACCCGAACACTATTTTTAGGTGTGTAATTAAACTGGCTTATAAAAATTGACAAATAAATTAAACACCAATTTTTTTTTTCTTAATAAGCATAAAAGAAAGTTTTTTTTTTAATCCAATGAATATGTTTCTGAAAAAATACAACCCAAAAATTTTTATTTATTAATGTTTTTCTTTTACAAAATGTCGACATCTATATCCAAACAAAGAAATATTAATGACATATATATATATATATATATATATATATATATATATATATAATATATATATATGTATATATATATATATATTAATGATATATATATATATATATATATATATATATATATATATATATTTCTTTAATTAAGTAAGGAAACATTACATGTGGCGTGAATTTAAATTGAAAAATAATCATTCTATTAATAATAATTTTAGTTATCAGAGGTTAGTTAGCTTTATTAATATATAAATGTCAAAACTGCTCGGATATATAATCGCGTTCCGGTATAGGGGCTTTTACGTTAGTTAATAAATTATATTGTTGTAAGTACATTGAATTTTTAAATGTGTAAGTCACTAAACACTGAACACTTCTATAAAGGTAATCACTCCAAAAAAAATTTTACAAAATCCCAAAAATTACTAGATAAAAAATAGGTGTATTTTAGGTGTATTTTAGGTCCTAATAAAAAATTAGGTGTTCTTACTAGTGACGTCGAACCGAGGAGCAGTTAGTCGACTAATCGGCTAAAGTTATTTTTCAGACAAAATTAGTCATTAATCGAAAATTTCGAGCATACAATAGTCGAATAATCGACTAAATTTTTAGTCGGATTCATAAATAGGATAACCCATCTAACAATTTCAAAGACAATGTTTTCTTTTGAATTTAATTACTTACTTTTAATATACTTTTTAAGAAAAAGAAATATATGGTATATTACAATCTCGTAATCATATAAAAGTGAAAAATCATACAAATAGGTAATTTTTTTAGTTTTCATTTTTTGAAGTCCAATAAATAATACAGAACAATTAATAAATGGGTCGTTTTTAATCTTTTAATATTTCGAAAAAAAAAATATAGTCGAATAAATGTAAATAAAATTAGTAATAAATGACTAAATGTAAATAAAATTAGTCGACCGACTAATCGATTGACCATCCGACATCACTAGTTCTTACCGTTTTCGAGGCAACATGAAAAACAAAAGGGACGGCTAGGTTTACGTAAACTTAGTCATCCCATAGGTAAAAAAGAGTGTTTTAGGTAATCTAAAGTATGGAAAATTAGGTGTAAATTCGGTGTTCCTCGATCATGCTGACAATAATTTTGTAAAATGAAAATTTTAAGAATAATCTGGCAAAATTTTTCCAATCATGGGAGCACTGTGAATAACGCTAAAAATGTTACACATAGCTAGGGTTGCCAACTCTACCAATATATATTTCGGGATTTAATCAGTGGCGATGCGTGAAATTATTTCCTGGAGAGACAGCCGTTTTTACCATATTTAAATAGACTTGTATCTATTTTTATTTTGATCACTAATGAACTTTATTAAAGTTATTTTTATTGTAACAAGACATTCTGACCCAGGACTTTGATTGTAAAACAAAAATATTGAAAGTTTTGACCAGATATTTGTAATTGTTGTACCAAGAGTAAAAGATGCTGGAATTTTTTCTTTGTTTTGTGATTGGCCTGAATTAAACATATAAAGGTCTTGAAAAAATTAGAGATTTTAAAATAACTCTAGTTATAAACTTAGTTGTTTAGATAGTGTTTAGACAGATATATTTTAATCTAAGGTAGTGTCCATTTAAAAAATTAAGACATAAGAATTACACTAACTGTAAGTAATGAAAAGGAGAAAGATTAAAACTACATAAGTAAAAAAATTTAAACAGATAGTGGAGAAAAACAAATAAATACACATTTAAATACACATTTTAATAAAAAGTTATAAAAAATAAACAACAAAATCTAGAATTAATTGATAAATTTAATATTAAAGTTAAAAAACTGAACTAAACCAAAGGACAATAATCTATTAACACAGGATCAAAAATATTGAATTTCACCATTTCGCAGACTGTTAATACTTGTACGCATATAGTACCAAATACCAAATACGTATACACTATACAATCATAAAGATATAGGTACGAAGTATTCTGTGCCATGTATGTGCTATCTACCCTCATCTGTGCTATCTACCGAATGTACATCACTATGCTGCATTGGTATGTACTGAAAAGACAAACGAAAGAATGTTTCCCTTGAATAATTGTTTCAGTTTTTTTATTATTTTTAAAAAAATACTGATTATATTTTAGTGATTTTTGTACTATTAGGAAGATTACTACATTTTACATAGAGATAGGAAATTTTTTGCAAAATTTTTCTTAGTTTTTGAATTCTAATGATGTAAAAATTGGAGAGGATTTGTATACATGCATGATACAGATTGTGTCAGTGTATGTGGATGTATTAAAATGGGATGTTTGTTACGCATACACACAAAGTTAGGAGAATCAAACTGAATTCTGTCCAATCACATACACATATAATCTTGTAAACGTCTCTAAACATATATAGTATATTGGATATCCGTAAATACGTTTTGTTTGGAAATGTGAATGTATGAAAATGGACAATTTATTGTATAAATTTCATAATTATTTTAAATTTTCTAAAAAAATTTGAATTTTGTGAAGGTTAGTTTTTTTGGGGAGACACTGTCTCCCTTGTCTACTCTCACGCGTCGCCACTGGATTTAATGGGAAAAAAATCGTGACGGGACAAGTAAAATCGGGACTGTTTAAAAAAGCTTTTAATCAGCCAGTAGGAAAGATATTCTTTTTATTTTTATTATTTGTTAATAACAGCTACATATTTAAACCATGATCTTACAAACCTTTAAACAAAACAATTTATTGAAGATAATATCACAATAGTATTTCTTTATTTTATTAAATTAAAAATCGCTTTTTTTAATTTTTAGATTTTTTATTTTTTTGCTAAGCAGGTGTATTATTTTTGAAAAGAAAAAAGCATTTTTCATAAAGTTGCCCGTCTTTGGCATTGATTATTTTTAGGCTACTCAAACGCCGCTTACATACTTCATGTACGTCAAATAATTTCTCCCATTTTTTGGACGGATCTTAATGTTGGAGGGATTTTAATGAGTTAATCTGGCAACACTGTAAGCTGTATAAGTTATAAATCAGTAGACAGAGTACACTTTATCAATAGATACAGCAAATATGCTTAATTTCATGGCCGTCATGACATGCAAGCGCGATAATTTGGAAACAACAATAGCGAGACTAAAAATGTAAAAAAACTGTAGATGTTAAAAATCGGAACAATTAGCGTCCCGCCACTACTGTTGTCGGGGCGCGGGACACACAATCGTAAAGTCGGGACATCCCGATTAAAACGGGACAGTTGGCAACCCTACACATAGCGCTTTCACTGTTTGTTCAATATTATATATTTTGTTACGTAATTGTAAGAAAAATGTTAAAAATTTCTTAACGTCCCCAGCGCCTCCACCAGTACTGTAATAATGATGTTGTGAATATAACTCGTTATAAATTTAAATTACCATGCAAAAATATATGTATACCGTAAACATTCAACTGAAGTTTTTAACTATTTTGTTAAACGAATGAGTCTGAAAAACTCTAGAAAAATAATTTTTTTCTCTCGTTTTTTGTTAAATTATATACAACATAATATTATACCCTATAGTTTCAAAGAAAAATATTTAACATCACAAAGTCGACAGCTTATGTATTTGCTACAATTTAATTACTACAGAAAGGTCACATTTAATATTGGAAATAAATATTTCCGTTGTACTTGTAAATACCTATACAAAATTTGTTCCATATAATATGTAATCTTCAATAAAATAAAGTAAAAAAATGTTTTTTTAAGAAAAATCTTTTATTTAAAAATGGGCTAAAAAAATGAAGTAACTACTGAGTGAAGTTTGAAGCAATATGCAATATAATTTATAAAAGCTTGAGTCGTTATCATTAATTATTTCTGTTTTGGATATAGGTGTAGCTATTTTACTTTTCAGTACTTAGCAAACTTAATTAAACGCCTCAAGCTTTTATAAATTATGTTACATATTGCTTCAAACTTCACTCAGTAGTTATTTCATTTTTTTAGCCCATTTTTAAATAAAAGCTTTTTCTTAAAAAAACATTTTTTTTACTTTATTTTATTTTCCACTCTTTAGTCTGATTACAATTAATTTAAAAAAAAAATAAAGAAGTAATTTTTTTACCTATATTTTAATCGGTTAATTTACCCTAATCAGACATAACTATGGAAACAAAAAATTGCAATGTAAAATCAATGGACAATATGTGCAAATTCGAAATGTCAAAAAGTTGTATAGGACTAAAAATCAACAATTTTGAT
This sequence comes from Brachynemurus nebulosus, assembly GCA_035578155.1. Lineage (NCBI taxonomy): Eukaryota > Metazoa > Arthropoda > Insecta > Neuroptera > Myrmeleontidae > Brachynemurus > Brachynemurus nebulosus. The sequence goes on along the minus strand of JAPWDM010000009.1, from coordinate 14,151,845 downwards.
TTGGGGCAATTTAGGAAAAAACTAATTATACAATATTGCATTGTCATCAAGATTAGACACGTATGCAAAATTTGAAACCTCTAGCTCAATTAGAACCTGTCTAAATTTTGACTCCAGGATTTGATCTAAACCAACATACTAACATATCAAGTTAAATAAAAGCTTTTAAAAATAGACACCGTGTATGATTCTTTGATCTTTCATAATAATGCAACAAGCAAACAAAACACTGAATGTTGTTATTTTCAATAAAACAATAACATTATAAATAACGACATAGTCACTGGCATGTAGTTACAACGATAGTTTGTGTCAGAGCTGAACACCAATGATACCCCTATCGTAGCATTTTGCATAACATAGCGAATTTCCGTTTACTACAATTGCATTATTTTGAAGCTTAATATTTCGTAAACGGAGCTTAAAAATGAGCAATAGTAAAACGAATCTCAATATCATTTTGTATGAGTCGAGTTAAACGATATTTAACACGATGGCGACACGGTATGTGAGAAAGAATTTTCATCTCTACTTTTCCATACGGAAAAGTAGGTATTAGAAAAATTTAAGAATTTTATCTTCTTGCTAATTATTATTAATTTAGATCTAAACCTGTAGTGTGTACAAGCAAAATTTCATGAAACTGGAAGAGTTTCGAGATTTTTCTTCGCCATATGCCATACTTTGCCATAAAAATAAACGTATTTTTTAGTTTTTCTCGAAAACGCGGTTACATAAATGATACTGGTTTAAAAATGTCTCGAATGTAATTTTGCCACATTTTTCCATCGTCTAAAAAGTATCAAAATTCTTTCGATTTTAGGAAATGTTTAAAAGGGAATATATAAGTTTTTGGTTTCGGACGTATCTGACTTAATAATTCACTCAAGGGCTTAGCGTCCCTTACGTTTTTATTTAATTTCGTAAAAAACCAATGTTTCGTCCAAGAGTTCTCGTGCAGACACATATATACATACATATGTAGTACAACAAATTAACTTTGATCCACTAAAATCTAAAAATAGCTCTGTCGCAGCATCCTGCATAACATAGCGAATTTCCGTTTATAAAAATTAGTTTTTCTCGGAAACTAGTTGACATAGAATAATAGTTTAAAGACCTTTTTTATGTAATTTTTTCTCCTCTTTTAAATGATGTAAAAAAATTTGGTAAAAATTTTTGAATAAGTGGAAATTTTGGCAAAAAACTAATTTTTTGCTAGAACAAAAACCATGTTCCTGGCATCCGACGTGTCTGGCTGAAGAACTCATCCAAGATTTTGGACTTCCAACGTTGTCACCAAATTTCGTAAACCTAGGACATTTCGTTCGAGAGTTATCGTGCTGATACATATATACATACATATATATATATATATATATATATATATATATATATATATATATATATATATATATATATATATATATATATAAATTTTAGTGAATATTATTTTCGGTTTCTAGGGACCTCAAAACAAATTTCTGCCATAGTCCCGGACTCAAGTCGCGTCCGCGTCATGAGACCTACTGTAATAGCTGAATTTCCAGAATTCTTTCTGGAAATTCGCTAATAGCTCTGTCGCAGCGTCCTGCCTAACATAGTGAATTTTCGGTTACAAAAGTTACTTTTTCTTGAAGACCCGGTTACGTAGGATAATGGTTTGTAAACTCAATGCCATAGTGTATGAGAAACTTTTGAATTTTAGCAAATTTTGATAAAAAACCGGTTCTGAGCATCGAAAATGTATCGCTGAACGCAACTAATCCAACGGTTTGCGACTTCCAACGTTTACACCAAAATTCGTAATAATAAGATGTTTTGTTTTATATGTGCATATAGGTATGTTTACTTCTATCATAAATTTTATCATAGTTCCCAACTCAAATTAAATTTCACCACACGAGTGGCTGTAAGAGCTGAATTGTTTTAATCGCAGTTTCGCTAAAAACAATACACACAATACAAAAAACCGTGTATAATCTATAGATATTATGTATTTGTGTGTCCACTTGTCCAGGTCCACCACCGATGATGATGGCTAAATGTAATTTAAAAATAAACAATAAAATAAATTTAAAAAAAGAGCTTACAGTGTGAATAAATCACCCGCATATCTTTGTTTAATTATCAAACGTAACGTTGTTATTGTTTGTTACTGTTATCGATAAAAAATCCCAAGTGATTTTTTGCCAATTTAAAAAAAAAAAAATTTATACATGTAAATACATAAAATATTGTGGAGTTACGAGAGAATAAAAATAGCTTTGATCCCAAAAAAGACTAATTCATTTCATTTTTTATTTTTTATTTTCACAAGGTTAGAATGTAATATTAAATTTTGAATTTTTAAACCTTAAGGGGAGGTTTACTTGAGAGTCCTTAAAAATTATGTTTTTGTCTGGAATTTTTTTCTCAAGAACGGAAGTAAATATCAACTTTAAATTTTGTACACATATTTATTAGGTATTAAACTATACAAAAAAAATTTTTTCAAGGAAAAATATAGAATGTTGTTCATTTTATCGATAGCGCAGTGTGACGATCCGAAAATCCGATCGATGTCTTGTTGGTTGACATCATAGCGCCGGTAATAAACCACCGAAATCCAAAAACAAAAAAGATTTATAAAATATATGGACAGCCTATTACCTATTACCTATAATATCAATAAATTGCTGAAAGAATAAAAAAATGGCGGATGTGTGAACTTTTGATTACGATTTTTGTCTTATTTTTCGCTCTTTAAAGTAAAATAAAAAAAATATAAATACTGAAAGTGTATCGGACTTAGGTATAGGTGCCGGAGAATTGAATTATCTTTAAAATAAAAAAAATACCCTTGTCGCAGCATCCTGCATAACATAGCGAATATATATATATATTTGAGTGAATATTATTTTCGGTTCCTAGAGACCTCAAAACAAATTTCTGCCATGGTCCCGGGTTCAAGTCGCGTCACGACAGTGGGTGTAATAGCTGAATTCCAATCTGGAAATTCGCTAAATAGGATCCATCGAATAGTTTTTAAGTTATCGTGTCAACTGGTTCCGAAAATGTGGTTCCGAGGTATTATAAAATATATATAAAGAAACGTATTTTCAAAATTTTACATTTAATACTCATTATTGCGTGAACTACGTTTTCTAAGTTTTTTTTCTTTTTTATAGAAAGCTGGATTCGGTTAATATGTAAAAATCTTTTTTTTTTAATTATTTTCAGCAAAATCACTTTGGGAACATATTCTACACATAATTTGCTATCAATTTCGGCAAAAAAATCGATTATTTGATCAAATTTCAAGTAAACCTTCCCTTAAATTACTTTCAGCAAAATCACTTTGGGAACATATTCTACACATAATTAGCTACCAATTTCTGCAAAAAAAATCGATTTTCTTTAACGACGCTTAAGTAAACCTCCCCGTAATTAAAATTTGTTGCCTTTACAATATTCGTAAATGCTTTACCGAAGTGATAAATAGTAAGCGCTAAGTACAATTTTCAACTAGAACAGAAAAATTCAATATCGTAGCGTATACAAAACACAAATTAATGTGCTTTACTTACTACTTACTGTTTTGGTGTGAACAAACAATTACTGCTCTGCCGTGTCACACGGATCTCATGTATCTTGAAATACAGCGATCTTACGGGTAACAATGTTTAAAAGATTCTATTCAATCCCTACTGTATTATTATATATTAAGGTATTAGTCTGGTAAATCGCACTGTTTTAATGCTTATTTTTAGGGGCATTTTTTTTTTTTTGAGAAAGAGAAAATGAAAAGTTTTGAATTTTTAATATGTTTATATTTACATCTTAAAGTAACAAAAAAATTTTTTTCTGAATAAATTAAATTTTGTTTTATTGTTATTATCACTTGAAGTTGGCGCCTCAAAAACTTTTTTTTCGAAGTCCGCCATTTTGTTATTTTTCGATAAAATTTCATAATTCTAGTTCCGACCAGAATGACATATCTGTAGATTAAGAATAATTAAGAATTTTTGATTTCAGATGTTCCCAATAGTCAAAATCACCCGGGCCATCAAGGTTTGGTTTTTTTGAGGCGCCAACTTCAAGTGACAAAAATAACAATAAAATAAAATAAAATTTAATTTATTATTCAAAATTATTCTTTTGTTACCTTAAGATGTAAATATAGACATATTAAAAAGTCAAAATTTTTAATTTGTTCTTTCTCAAAAAGAAATGCTCCTAAAAATAGGCATGAAAAACAGTGCGAGTTACCAGACTACTACCATAACAATAATAGTATAAGTGCGGGAATTTGTCGATTGCACGAAAGCGAAGTTGAGCGTACGAACGTAGTGAGCGCGCTCATTCGCTTGAGTGGGCAATCTACAATCCCGCACGAGTTGCACATACTATTTTTTATTACGAATTTCACATACATTTTTCTATGATTATTATTATTATTTTTGACATTTTTATTACTTTTTAAAATAATGTTTTTAAGTGTTCGTCTTTTTTTCTGAATTAAATATCGTTTAAATTACTTTGCTGGTGGTTTCTATATAAATAATTATGAAATATTTATTAAATGAAAAATCAAGAGGCGTCTTTGCGTGTTTTGATTAAATTTTGCGTCAAATTGTCAATTTGCGTGTGGAAAGTTACTTTCCTATATTTTCAAATAGTATATTTTTACGTTATTGAGTCAATACTGCAACGTTGAACCAATAACGCATAAAAAAAAATTAATTATCTCAGATTTTAATAATATCTAAGTTTTCTCAAAACTATGATTTCTGAGATACGTGAGATTGGTGTGATACGGCAGAGCTACTGCCAAAAACGTCACACAAATTATTTTCCTTTCGGAAGAGAAAAATGTTACGTAACGATTGACGAAGCTTACATCGTTATAAACCAGATTTCTGATTTTGAGCTCTTAACATATTATTTTCTGTAGTCATAAACTGTATCACTTTAGACATGTAGTATAGTAATAAAAAACATAATTATGTTATAATGGTGGAAGCGTTGGAAACCATATGTCTCCCTTACATGCCGTGTTTGTAAGACAGACAGTATAAAATAAAATTGGAACAAGTACTAAAATATTACTATGATATTCGCAGATAGTTAATGTTTATTCTATGTTGATATATTGTTTACATATTTTTCGCAAAGAGAGAAAATCAAAGAATTTATGAAAACAAAAGCAAATAAATAATATTCTACATTTATGTATGAATAATAATATTAAAATATTCTTACGTTGAAAACTCATATAATATTGCAATATTAAGAGTATTCGTTTTAATTGAATGGCTATATTATATGAACCTATACATCATATAAAGTTGGTTGGGAAAACTGGAACTGATGCCGTTAGCACAAATATAAATCATTTTATGTCAAATAAACTCAATTGCTCTGTATTCTGTATTAAATATTCCGAGAGATTATCACATGCAAACAAGCCAAGCTGAAACGAATTTTATATAAACATAGATAAATTTATATTAAATATGTATTATATTTATATAGCATATAGATTATTGTATTCACTGGGTGTATACTTAAGTACTTGAAATGTAATATCCATTTTTTCAACAAGTAGAAAGAGAATGAAATCTGGAATGAAAAATTACTTCGAATTTAGTCAAAGATGTACATTTGATTTGTATATTTGATAAAGCAGGGGTATTAACCCTAGAATCATACGTTGGTCTACGAGTCAAGTTAATCATACATCGGCGTCGTTTCGACGAATGGACTTTTTACGGGGAGTTTTAGAGTTAATTTGCAAAAAACATTTTTTTTACATAACAATACTACAAAAGCGAACAAAATATTTAAAAAAATTGGATTTGGAAAAATTTCTTAATGTAAATATTTATTAATTTTTTTAATCTTTTTATCAAAGCATATTTTCATTATAAAAATTAAAAAATATATAAATACATCAATTGTAATAATTAATTTATGAACTATTATGAATCAGTGGACATGGGTGACTTTACAGAATGTGAAATTTCTCAGTCATAAATATTCCTATAGATATGTAATTATTTCCCCATTAGGCACATTTGTAAATTTTCTAAAATTTGTTAGTAATTTTTCGAATAAGTTCCCAAAAAATAATAAAAATTAAAATATTTTCCACAAAATAAATTGTTAATCTTTTATTTAGTCATTCGAAACGCATTCTTTAGTTTTCGATTCAATATATTCAAACTTCAGTATTATGTCGTCTCTATCACTGTAATCATCTTTCACATTATCATAATCATTGAATAAATTAATCATAACATCCATATCTTTAATAAATTTTAGAAAGTTCGTTCGTCGTTTTGACGAGTACGTATGATTCTAGGGTTAACCAAAACTTTTGTGAAATTTGTTTGAAATTTTATATAATGGGGTATTTTAAGATGGAGATCTAACTCATATGAGAGGAATTGACAAAATTGGTCAGGAAAATGGTAAATATAAGGGCTTTCTTTTTTTACCACTCGTGGCGTTAATACAGTATAGCACCGATAATGGAAACATCAGTTTTGGAAATTTTTTTGGGAGCATCAGATTAGTCAACATCACTTTTGGAAAGTTGCATCAAAAATGTCAAGTACATAAATATTATGTACTTGACATTTTTGATGCAACTTTCCAAAAGTGATGTTGACTAATTTGATGCTCTCAAAAAATTTCCAAAACTGATGTTTCCATTATCGGTGCTATACTGTAATCTCAAAATACTGATGTGAATGTAACTACAGTACTTATTCTCAAATAGAAACACGCCGGGACTGGGGAAGTGAGTGTTTCCATTTGAGAATCACCAATGTCGGTTGATGATATTTAATAATAACGAAATACATAGAAATTACATATGTATGAAATAAACTCTTATAGTACAAACTACTTTATACGGCGGATATCCAATGGTACTGACTCCGATTTTACATAGTGACGTCAGCGAATTATATAATATACAATATAAATGACGCCACACAAAATAAAAATTGTTAAGTTTATTTTAAAAACGATCGACAAACCCACTTTATAACTGAGTTGAAAATTGAAAAAGATTCCAGAAGATTCTATTCAAAAGCTAACAAAGATAATATAGAAGCTCGCGTTTCCATTTGAAAGTGTTCCATTTGAGAATAAGTACTGTACCGCTTTCGTATCGTACGAACACGAGTGCCATCTTTGATTTGAACATTTTTTTGAATACACTGAGTTTCGACTCCTTGTCTAATCTTCATATTTTATATTTCATATTTTTAATTCATGTGAAAAATTAGGTACCTCTAAAACGCATTAAGGCTATTTTGTGACATCCATTTTTTTAAGGTTTTTTCAGATTTGGTGCCAACAGTTTTGTGCCAAAGAGAGTCATCGACATCTGTTGGTCCAGTATTGCCACTTATGGTGACCCTTGATTTGTTTTTTGTTCCTACCATATTTACTTACACAAGTACATAATTATTTTTGAAACTAAATTTGTCAGTATACCTCATTTCAGATGCAATTGATCATGAGTTTTCGTTAAAAAATTAAATAATTCTTATATTCGAAACAAATCAATCTTCTATTCTTTTCTAAAAATAAACTGCAAATTTAAAATTGACATAAATGCAATAATAAATGAGATAAAGCCAAGAAAACGGAAATTATTTAAATTCAAAGTGACGAAGCATGGTTAAATTTAACTGAAATGAACCTTAACAAACTCTTGAAACAACAGCCTGATTTATTCTTTACTCTGCGGCGTGACTTCGTGACAGCACCAATTTGACATCAAGATCTCAAAACAAAAGAAAGAGGAAGTGATCAGAGTCAAGTGAGGAAGACAACTATTCACTCCAGATGTTGACGACTATTCATTCCAACATTCCGACATACATAAGTAAGTGGCTCGAAAACTTGGAGTTTTCTGATGAAGAAGAAGATTTCGACAATCTTGGGAACCATGCACCATGTAATTCTCAAGAAAATTTATCTTAAAGTTCATCAACTATCGAAACAAACAGGTGAGAAAAGACTGGTAAAATATATCAAGTGGCAAATTTTGTTGTGGTTAACTAAGAGGGAACGCGTTATCCAGGAATAGCTGGCGAAGTAAGACCGAACGATTACATAGTCTCTGAGGACTTACTGTTACTGTTTTTTTCCTAAATTTCATTACTTCTTTTTTATTTTTTGTACAAGTAAGATGTAAAATTGTGCGAAAATGTTATTCTTGGCCAGGTGTAGGTCATATTTTCTAAATAAAATTCCGTCATCTGGGGTTAAATTGATCATCGCGGGTGAGATTGTTCACTAAATCATATTTTTTTAAACTGAATATGGCGCCAAAACTATAGTTTAGAATGCGATTTTACCGACCGGTAATGGAAGAAATAAGATGGGTGAAAATACCCTATACACGTCAAGTTCAGTTGCAGTTCCGTATCTTTAAAAAATCTCGCCCCATTTATGTGATTAATCTCACCCCACGCAATAATATGTCCAATTTGACAAAAATACTGGACAGATTATGTACAGCTAAGCGCGTGATGGTCACAAAGCATCAAAAATTATATGTATTTTATTAAAATATAAAAACTATGTTTTAAAAGTTCGCTTTCACCCAAAAATACGATTTCTTTTAATACACTATTTTTTTAAAGATACGAAACTGCAGCTGAACTTGACGTGTATAAGGTATTTTCAGCCATCTTATTTCTTTCATTACCGGTCGGTAGAATCGCATTCTAAACTATAGTTCTGGCGCTATATTCAATTTCAAAAAATATGATTTAGTGAACAATCTCCCCCAATGATCAATTTCACCCCAGATGACGGTTCTCTAGTTTAACAATAATAATTTGCATGCAAAAAAGCTTGCGTGAATTAATTTTATTGACAGTCATTTAAATATTGTTTTAATATTAAAGAATACGAATATCTGACTATTTTAAGGTTAAAGAGTTTCGTACCTGCATATTTAATTAAATTGGATTAAAACCAAGGTCTACAAGAGAGGTATAAAGAATCAACAGTAAACATTACTTCTACGTATTCTTAGCGTTTTTCTTCAAGGAATAAAACACTAACCAGTTTCAGTAGTAAGTCAGCAATGCCAACAATACACAAATGAAGTATAGCTCGTTCCTACTGGTACGAATTTGTAGGGAAACACTTGGTGAACGTTTACAATATTGTAAATATTATGTATTTTATTTAAATATATCTACAATATTTTCATTGCAACGAAGTTTCAATGCAAATATCATTTGTATCATTGACAATGAGTAGACTATTTATAAAAATTTATCTTGGTAATAAATGTTACATGCAAAATGCAAATAAAAAAATTACATAAGTTACCTATATAAATAAACATATGTATGTACATACATAACATTGATTCAACAACAGATAACAGTTTGATAATGAAATAATAAACTATAAGTCAATGATTGAAATTCAAATAGATACTCTGCTTCCTTATTACGTATATATTCTAAGGGATCTCTTGCAAGTGATGTACTTTAAAAAAACACTTTTTAGGAATTTTTGTCTAGAAACTATTTATTGTAATAAAAAAAAATTTGTATATTAAAGTATATATATATATATATATATATATATATATATATATATATATATATATATATATATATATATATATATATATATATATATACTTTAATGTTTTCTTTAATTTTTGATCAGCCATCTATCTGCCCTTGTAAAACTATTGAAGGTCACAGCCGCCTCCACCCCCCCCCCAAAAAAAAAAATAGTGCCAATGATTCAAAAAAAAACTATAAGTCCGATTGGACTAAAATTTGATGCATTCTCTTTATTATAATGTTTTTTGTAAGACTATCTAGAATCAGCCCTTAAAATAAAAAATTCGAATTTTTTAGAACGCCTGAAAGGTTAGAAAACAGAGTAATTTTTCTTAGGTTTTTATTCAAAACGACGCCAAAAAAAGTATGAGGTTTGATGGGTTGATTCTAGATAGTCTTACAAATAGTGATGAGCAGATGCAAGACCAAGATGCTAGAGCAGTTTGAGCCTTGGTCTTGGTCTTGGTCTTGCAAAATGCAGTCTTGGTTTTAGTTTTGGTCTTGGTATTGCTAAAAAATTTTGCAGTTTCTTGCATTTGTTTATTAGTGAATTTTTTCCTTCTAAAATCAGAATTTTCTCTTTTTACGGTATTAATTATACTTTCAGACTATTTAAATAGTTTTGTAAGAGTCTTGCTTCTTTCTTGCTTTTGTCTTAGTCTTGCTCACTTGAGTCTTGGTATTGGTCTTGCAGCCATACTTATAGTCTTGGTCTTGGTCTTGCTATTGGTATACATAGTCTTGGTCTTGCAAAAAATGTAAGACCAAGACAAGACTGCAAGACCAAGACTAATTTTGCTCATCACTACTTACAAAAACACTAATTTTAGTCCAATCGGACTTATAGTTTTTTTGAATCTTTGGCATCGTTTTGAATTACAAAATTTACATGTGACATTAAACAGGCCTACAAGAAGCAGATGAAAGGCCAGACAAAAATACCCTTAATTATATCTAGGTACCTACTTTAATTTACAAAACTTTTTTTTTCATAACAAGAAATTTAATAGTTTCTCCAAATTCCGAAAAAAGTGTTTTTTTAGCACACCACTTGTAAAAGACCCCTTAAGTAAAATGTAAGAAATACGAGAAAAGTTTAGGAATCTTGTGGGAAGGTTGGCTTGTATCAGAGATATATTAAGTCGCACATACGGGAAAACAATCCAATATTATTCACTAATAACAGTAACAACTCTACAACTTTACCACGTGGATCACTTTTCGATCGTGGATCGAAATTATCTCAAAGGTTGTACGTGGTATACAGGACCACTGGAAAGGGTGGGGGGAGGAAACCGCCGGGACTCAAGCTTGTTAACGTATTTAAAACGTCAAATGTTCTAAAAACATATTTTGTTTGAATAAATTCTGTTTCAGGATTTGATGCGGTTCTCATTAGCTGCTCTGTTCAACTTTGTTAAGAGGACTAACTCTACCAGGAAGTACTAAGTATATTTTTGTCGGGTTTTACTAAAAGTATTCCTAGTTTATACCTAATAGCGTTGTAATTATACGGCTAACAAATAATTTGGACATCCTTAATGTGTCCCTAATAAGCTAATAATTATATTTAGCCATACAATATTTATTTGAGAGATAGACAGTGGAATGGTAGCTGATTATTTGAGCGCAATAGAAAATACTGATTTGTGTATAAATGATAAGAGTGAATGAGTGGGCGGAATAATTTATTGGATATCCGAGTGCAGACAAACGAATACATGTGTACATTATTATAGATAAATATAGGCATTGGCGTATGGTCCATGGAAACAAGGGAAGCATTACTTCCCTTAAAAAAATCGCATTTTATTTTGCATACTACTTGGCATACTGCTACAAATATTGTTTGTACGTTGCGTATACAATGCAGGTATTGAAAAGATACTACTGGAAGCAACGTTTCAGGTCAATTCCGTGTATAAGGCATGAATACACGTAACATATGCTATCGTTCTTCTCACTCATGTACTGTCTTTCTTTGTTCTCTTCATAAGGGCTCATGGAAGCAATTTGAAAATTAAATCTGCTATGTATATTTACCTATTTATTGCATAAATACGAATGTAGGTGTCGGTAAGAATATTAAAAATATATTTTTTTTAAAACGTTTAACTTGTTCAATTGTTTAACAGTAACATTATGGAACACCTTTAATGGTGTCAATTTGTTAATAAAAGTTAGAAATATTTTGGAAATTAATGTTTTTATCAGAAATGCTGCTGAATGAGGACATCTATAAAAATTAGAACTATATTTTACAATATTAAAATATAACCAAAACTGAATAAGAGTTTGTGGCGTCTACTTTTGCAGTGCAAATTAATTTCCAGTACGACGAGGAATCTAAATCTTGAACAGACCTGCCCAATGTGCCTGTAACTTTAACTTAATTAAAATGTTTTTTCCCTTTTTTACGGTAATTTGATAGTTGAGTATTTATTTTAAGTTTTGCTAAAAATTCAGTTGCTTTCTTCATTCAAAACTTCACCGCACAATATTGGATATAGTTAGTTTAGTTTAATTTTATTTGTATATCGGCTTATTCGCCATTACAAAGATTGGCACCAGAACAAGTACAGTACAATTACATGAATACAAAAATACTAAAATGTAAAGATGCAAATAAGTAAAGTAACAATATATAAAAGTTAATCAATGGTTTCAATTAGTAAGTTCATTATCAGCTCATTAATCAGTCGTTATTTATGAATTAAGATACACTTGACACGATAACAATTATCAAAATTATGTCAAGATATTAGATACTACTGCAGGGATGTGCTGAATTGATATAACGAATGACGCCAGTTACTTATTAAATTTTACATTAGATATTATAACATTATTCGTTGATTATGAAAGCTCTTAGTTTACAGGCTCCTAATATATAGTTGTATTGTAACAATATTGGATATACATAGATATGAGTGGTAGGTACATACTCATAAAATCTCTGCACTGCATTCGATAATTCATCAATGCACCTAACCAAGTAGTATAATAATTTAATCATATGTATTGAGTCTTATATACAGTTTGTATGGGGAAGGAGAGAAGTGTAATTAACATAAAAAGGAAATTTCATACATATCGCGAGGCTAGTGTTACACTGTTCCATGTCGACTTTTTTGAGATTTGCACTTTTTCACATATTTAAGTTCTCCATTTCATTGTCTAATATCTATATAAATTCAAATTTAATCAAAATTCCTTAAAGAACGGTAGAAATCAACAAAACATCAAAATTCCATCTCCTAAAGGTATAAATAATTTTATTAAAAGTTCTATGTTTCACATAAAATTTGGATGTTCTAAATTATTTTTTCGTTCAACTTATTTCACATAATATTTTGATCTACTGTAATTTGTGTATACTTGCTTCCTTGGAAATTCAAAAAACTCATTTTTCTCGAGATTTTAAAAAGTCGACATGGAACAGTGTAACACTAAGCTCGCGATATGTAATATGGCAGCTTTGAGTGAATTAGTAGCTTTTTCTTCAAGTTCGCACAGTCACTAGTCAGATATATTATATGACAAAATAATAATTCGGCAATGCCTGTATTCAGGGCCGACCAGTCCTTATATTAGGAGAGGGTTCTTTTTCTGACGTAAATTTAAAAAAAATTGTAATATTAAAAAAACGGCTTTGAAAACTTATAATTCACTTCCAGCTTCAACATTCGATCATTTTATTTACATTACTTAAAGGGTACTGAAAAATTTGAGTTAAACTGATGACGTCATCAACTGATGTCGACGAATTATAATGATGTTGACGAATTACAATGAATTAATAATGCTGAGTTCCCAACTAAAATTCCAACTAATGGTAAAAATGATTGTAGTATATAAGAATTCTGCTTAAAATTAAAGAATCGATTTTAAACACTTTTATAGTGCTTAAGAATTTGCCAATATTTATCTGAATTATATGATCTACCAAGTCGTCGGGTTTAATATTACATGACCAACTAACAGAGAAAATGATTCCAGGCTGTAAGAATTCTCTTTAAAATTAAAGAATTGCTTTTAAACATTTCTCTAATGCTTAAAAAAAATCTCCATCTTTATCTAAATTTAATTGTAATCTAAGTGGCCAGAAAACGACATTTCGTATTATACGACCTACTGTTATTCCAACTAATGGTGGAAATGACTCCTGGCTACAGGAACTCAATTTAAATTTAAAGAACTACTTTTAAACGTTTTGCTAATGCTTAAGAAAGTGTCGATATCACAGACCAGTGAACATATTATATATTATATTATTTAGACTGATAATATAAATGTGTAATTGAGACAATCACATACGACCAAGTTCCGACCTTAATAGTAATGGATTTGTATCCGTAGTTACGTATTCAAATAATTATTCTCAAGATATAATATTGATAATAAAATTTTACTTTTTTGAGAAGAAACTGCAAAATTTTGAAAGAAGAAAAGTGGTATTCGCTTTATTTTCAAATTATGTCCTGCAATAATTACAGTCGCATTTGCTCAAAAAATGGCATATTATTTCCTTTAATTTCACCCGTCTCACCCTTGTTATCTGCTTCAAAAAATTGCCTAGAAACTGGCTTTACACTTTGTCTAGTAGTATAATATAATAGTGTTCACTGGTCTGTGATCGGTATTTATTTGAATTATGTTATGTTAAGTGGTCGGAATACAGCATTTCATATTACACCACTTAACATTATTTTAACAGTGGAAATGGCTACTAGCTACGTAAGTACTCAATTTAAATTTGAAGAACTGTTATTAAACATTTCGTTAAAGCTTAAGAAAGTGTCGATACTTATCTGAATCACATTGTAGATCGTATGGTCCGAATACGACATTTCATATTACACGACTTAATGTTGCTCCAAGTAACGGTGGAAATAATTTCAGTCTACAAAAATTCTATTTAAAATTAAAGACTTTTGTTTTTAAACACTCTCTAATAATTCTTAAGAAAATGTCGATATCTACCGTTCGGTTATCTTGTACGCAGTTATTTTGTCGTTCGGTTATTTTGTCCATGATTACTTTGTCATAGTTATTTTGTCTGCGGTTATTATTTGAATTATATTTTCGGTAAATATGTTCGGTAATTGTATACATCCTATGTGTCCGCAACAAATTATCCAAAATTTTACCGAGCCGTGACTGGACAAAGGTTGGGAAATTCCTGAATAGAAAAAGGAATTCATCAAATTCGGACATACTGTATAAAATTTGAAATATAAATCAAATTTTGTACACCTAACATATTATACATATTTGCAAGTATACATATATGCATATCGTACCTCGGTAACAACAGTGTGACATCTTATACGGAGTTGTATGTGTACACAAATGTGACTCTGTTATTGCCGAGGTGCGACATGTTTTCTATTTATACGGAAACACCAAAGTTCATAAAATATAATTGTTGGTTTCGCTGTCGTGCGTTGTCATTTTACATTCTCTGACATCTAGACAGCTTAATACCAGATTATCATGTATAAAATACATAGTGTGATCTACTATATACTCCACTACAGATAATACAGATATGTACAGATAAATGTCACCAATATTAGCTTAACAAACACGATTATCCGTTAATTTATTTACATCGCCTACATAATATGTACGTACATATGTACACATAATAATGCCAATAAACGATAAAAAAACTTTTGCAAAATTAAATCAACGTCTGAAGAGTTATATACAGGGTAAGTGCGGGAGAGATGCCGCAATAGCCATAGTTCGTCCGTTGATTGATAGATAGCGTTATTAATGGATTTTATGTTTAAAATAAGTTACTTATTTAAGCTTTATATGGTAACATTTATGATTAGTTAATCAGTTTAGTAATTATCCAACTTTTATTATTGAAAAGTAAGTTTTTTAACATAATATTTTATTAAGCATTTAATTCATTAGAATTTAAGAATGTATATTTCACTGTTTTAATGAAAATGAGTTTTGTTATTAATTTAGGTATATTTTAAAAGTACTGTATAAAATTTTAGGTTGGAATTCCGCTAATAATTATCCGGCATCCAATATCCGGCATCTATCCCAACAAAAAGGAGAGATGCCGCATTTAAAGTTGGTATAGATGCCGCATCATATTACATGTTAAAAACATAGACTTATATACCTTAATTATGCAATTTTTTATTGCAACTGTAAATTATGCTACGAAAATATAAAAGATCCATTAATGGATCAGGAAGAGCCCTCATATTAGAAAAGATAACGAAAATAATGATGATTGCCTGTGTATTGAACGTTTTGAAAGGTACTCAGAAACAAAACAAAAAGTTGAATGGTTAAGATGTATAAAGTGCCAAAAATGGTTACATATGGCATGCATCATGTATGGAGATGTGTGTAAAATGCAAAATTTTTAATATGAACTATGCGGCGTCTCACGTTCTTTGATGCGGCATCTCTCCCATAGGTGTGGGAGAGACGCCGTTTTGAAGGCTCTACAAAAATGTTAATTATGAATCCTTTATGACTCAAAATTTAAAATTACTTGTAAATAATTTTAAAGAACAATTTTTACATTTATTGTGTACCAAATTTCAAATCAATTAAATGCATACTTTAAGAATTATCAAGTGTTTTCAAAATGTGCGGCATCTCTCCCGCATGCACCCTAATATAACAGAATAAGGGCGAATTTTGTGATAAACGTACAGTCAAGGTTATTAAACGGTTTTCTATAGGTGAGGTGTCTGTTAATAGAGGATATCGAATAGATTCCGGATTTTGAAATCCGGTTTTGGTTCTAGAGTTATGGGTCGTCAGAGTTTAAAACGTTTTTAGAGAAATTAAACGTAAAGTAAATTTATTTATTCATTTCTGTAGAAATGAATAAAAAATTGATATCAGATAATTGTTATATATTGGCAACTGATGTGAAGGTGGTACTAAAAAAAACAAAGAAACATGGTTAACTATTGTGTGCAAAGAAAAGTTTACTACTATTATTGTTTGTGAAATATTTATTTAAGCTAGTTCGAATCGAATTCAAAACAATTTTATTAATACCCATTGAGAACATTCTCCTAGTTTGTCTTAAAAGGTGAAAAAAGTATGGAAAGTTAAAGCTGTGATGCTGTGAATTATGCTGCATTGTATTTCCCTGCACTGTGAAATTCCCATTTAAAAGAAACTAACACCCGAAAATAGCTAATCAGTTTATCAAAACAGAAAAGCTGTAAAATGCTTATGCAAAGTTAGCTTCAGTGGAAAATGCAAGCACAGTATAGCCACAAAGACAACTTTATTGTATTGCTACAAACATGTATGTAATTTTTTAAATGGAGAATTCATTGAAACTTGATATCTATAAGTTGTATTCCAATGGCTTGTTAAATAAACCTATACTCGTAATTATTCTGACACTTTTTTTTTAAGAAATATATATAAAATTGTGGGGGCTGGGATGTTGATTTTGTTATTCATTTGATAGCCAAAGGGCACATATCAATTTCAAATATTATCGAGTGCTTGTGAGACATTACTACGTATGACAAACTTTTGTTTGCATTTCAACACACGCAGTATTGATATGTTCACTTATCGTTCAGTTAAACTGAAACTTTAAGCACTCGACTGTCTTGGTTAACATGACCAAAAACCACATATGTAAATTAAAAATCACAAAGTGATTGAAAAAATTATCCGGATCGGCCGGGAATCGAACCCAGAATCTCCTGGTAACTAGCCAGGCGTGCTAACCACTACACCAACGATCCTATATGCTCGACAGGCGTCCGAGCCGGACACCCATTCAATCACCTATGTGTATTAGTACTCTCTCTGATTCGAGAAACAGTTACAATTTCAATTTCAAATATAGTTCAATCAATTTCAAAGGACACATAGTTAAAAAAAGAAATTACCAAAAAAAAAAAACTTCCGAAACATCTTCAAAAATAATCCCAGTTTACGGGATTACTGTTCAAATTTTCAATTAAAATCTTCGATTTGGGATTAACTCCGATTTTGTCCTATCCGTGCTCATTCTGACCACAATTATTCCGATTGAACCGGTGTTATGTCGAAACACAATCATTTCTGTTAAATTTTCACTATTATTCAATGTAGAGTTAGGCTCCAGAAAATGCTACACCTTGAGCACTGGTTCACTTTCAAAACGATTTCCTTGTTCAGAGTAAAATTTTTTTTTGATTTTTTGCCTTGAATCATAAAATATTTTATTGTCTCCTTAAAGAAATATTTCCTTGAATCAAAGAAATTTTTAATCTTTGAACCAAGAAATCATTTTGAGAATCGCAATATATCTTATATGTTTACATTATTTCAATTTTTGGTAACTAAATATTTAGATTTATACACTAAAAGCTAATGACAGTGCTTAGAGGTAATATATTTTCTATAAATATCCAGCCATTTATGAGAAAAAGATTTAAGGAGCTCATCCGTATGAGTAAATAGCATATATAGAACCGCATTCATATTCCCTACCACTTATCAGGACCATAGAACACAGTACGTTCATATAAAACTATTTGTATAAACTTATTTTCCATTACATAAATATAATTTCTATATTCGACACAAATTTAAATGCTGGCCATGATCCAACATCAAAAACATTTTATATTGTTATAGAGTGAATATCTTCCACTTCCTTAAACATTCATGAAATTCCCTCGTACGTCTCTGTATACCGCCTCGCTCACCCATCATCATTATCATACAGGATGGGGTATTGGCTATCCTTACAATATTTCCCTACAAACAATGGATGCATTCGGCCAACAGCAGTGACTTTTCATAGACTTTTTAGATATGAGCAAAAGAAGAAATAAGACAAACATTGTCAAAAAGAAAAAAGAAAAAACAAAGAATACAATTGTTTTTAAGAATATATATTCACTATTTCACCAAGTTTAGATATGATCTTTCCTCTATGAAGATTCTATATGCATATATGGAACTTACTGCATGTATATATAATTAGGGATGTTATGGATATCCATAACCGTAATCGAAACTACCGGATATCCGAAATAATTACATATCCGAAACCGAAACCGTATCCGAAAATAAATGTTTCGGATTTGTTTCGGATAATAACATACAACTGCCGTTGGAAAACTGACGTTAAATCGAAACACATTTTTGCAGCATATATTTCCTTTGATAGATTTCCGGCGATTCGTTTTGGCGTTCACTTTTTGGGGTAAAAATTTTCGCTTTTTTCTAAAAAAAAAGGTTTACTGAAGGCAATTATCCGTAACCGTACCCGTATCCGAAATATTATCCAATATTTTCACATATCCGTAACCGAAACCGAAACCGAAAAAAATGTTTATAAATATCCGTATCCGTACGCGTATCCGAAATTTCATATCCATAACATCCTTAATATATATGTCCGGGTACATAAAATGTAATACATATGCACATGCCAAGTATTTCCGGGATATTACAATTGTCGAATTGTTTCAGAATTTTGATCATTTCACATTAATATTACGATTATGAAATTCTCTTTAGAGGTCGACCGGAACCAAACCGGACTTGAAACAAAATTATTTAAGTATTTCAACAAGGATCTGACATGGTTTGCAATTATTTTGAATAGATCCTATACAAGTTCTGACGGGATCGCGGTTTTTTTTGGCCAAGTTGGTAACATCTTTTAAACGTGGATATTTTCCTAAAATTAAAATTTAGAAAATTGTTTGAATGAAATCCATGCTAGTTCTCATTTCATAATGTTACGATACGGCGATTTCTATTTTAATTTTGTAAATACACCAAATTCGTTATTGATATTAGGGATGTTACGGATATCCGTAACCGTAACCGAAACTACCGGATATCCGAAATAATTACATATCCGAAACCGAAATCGTATCCGAAAAAAATAGTTTCGGATTTGTTTCGGATAATAACAGACAACTGCCATTGGAAAGGAGAGGCTAAATCAAAGCAAATTTTTGCTGCCAATCAATTTTTGATATTAACATATTTTTAAAACGTGTTTAGTAAGAATTACAGTTTCGAGAAAATTCTTATAAAAAAAGTAGTATGACTGTTATTTGATATTTTGGATTTAGTTGTCAACTTGGTCATGTTTACCTTGATTAATGTCCCTTCGTGGGAACTATTTGTCTGATATTTTCCTAAAGATGCAGATTATAGCAATGAAGAAATTAATTAGGAAACTTCCTTCCTAGTTTATTTTTTCTTTTCATTCATTTCTGGGCACTCTTTGTCTGATATTTTTTCTGTAGCTAAGGATATTAACAATGAAGAAATTATGTAATTAGAAAAGCTCTTTTCTAATTTCTTCTTTCTTTTCATTCATCTCTAACGTGTTTGTTTTTGTTGATTCAATCCCAAGCCTAAAACTCGACGAAGACCTAAATATAGTAAATCACTGCAATTAATATTCTTTTGCAATGTTGCTTTAAGTTTTCGATTAGGTATAATCAGTCAGTGACACGGGGTGCTCAGAAGAGCTGGGAAGGAGTTGTCACAGGGAAATTGTCACAGTCGGAGAGACCCCTTTTCATCTCTCTAAAATTAAACAACGAAATTATGACAGCTAACTGCTTAAAAACACATGACTTACTTCAAACCTTGAAAACAGAGAGTTTGTTTGAAAAAAATTTAATTACCGTGAAAAATATTATTTTAAATTTTGCTTGATTATAATTTCAAATGTCACGCAGGCATAGTCATGGGTAAAAGCTCTTATTTATGTATATTAATGAATAGAAAATGTGTGAACACTGGCATTTCATTTTGAAATAACCAAATTCTAATGAAATGACTATTTTCTTTTTATTTTGTATAGAAGGAATATTGTATATTTCTCTATAAATGCATATGTAAATTATACATACATATTTGTATGTAGGTACTATGTACAAACATTCATACATACATAGGGGAATATAGGGCAAAACGAAATACCCTCATTATCACATTACCTGAACGTACTAATCGCGAGCAAGTATTTACATTCGATCTGTCGTCTCAGCTAGTGTTAGTGGTAGATAAACGATGAAATTAAGCAGTTGTATATTAGATCCAAAAAAGTGGTTTTACGTCGTTGTACACGGAGAGAAAATTCCTATAAAAATTACTGTGCTCAGCACTACAATCGACGTGTAAAAGGCGAACATATTAAATTATGTAAGGTAAAAATATAAAGATTATAATTAATCATAAAAAATTTAAAGGATGGAATGTTCTTTTCGTAATATTATCTCCGTAAAATTTGCAAAACAGCACAGTAAAAACTTCCATTACCGACAAAAAAATAATTTTTAATTGTGTTTATTAAAAAAATTTCCATGCTAACATGCTAATAATAGAAAGAAAAAAAACAGAAAGAAGGTTGGTTTTGTTGGGAACGCTGTAATGAAATGTACCTCAATCAGCGAGTCACATGCGAACCATAGGTGTGGACTGTGGAAGAAACTTTGTCAGACAGCTCCCACCAAGCACCTTGATGCAGCTAGTAGTCAGTTGCTTTTACACTCTCTTAGGATGATGTCATCGTTTAATTCATCTTTTTGTTATTTACCTATCTTTAGTATATGTATTACAACATATTGTTGGCAATCATTTTTGTATACATGTTTTTACAGGTACAGTGCAACCAATATAAGGTCGCGAGTCAGATGCGCAAATGAAAGAGTACGACAACAAGAATTAAACTATAATATACATGCATAAGAGTGTGATAAAAGTTGTGTTAGCACCACATTAAATTTTACCATGCTAGCACATATTTTTTATTTTGGTCGTCGATCGCGCACGGATTATAGGGGAGTATAGTAATTTTTCTGAAATTTTCTCTACAAAAATTATAGGATTTTTCTCTCCGTGTACTATTTACTATTTTCATATAATTATTTTCTACCTTCAAAATAATGAAAATTAGAAGTGTACGAAGTTAGACAATATTCTATTCGTTTATAGAATTATTGAATATTTCAATTTCAAGTTGTTTCGTTAGGGGCAAGTTGGGGCATACGTTTTACTTGGACCCCATCTTGATCCTCACCTATCAACTAGGGCCGTGCGGATTGTTCGAAATGTCGAATAATTCTCATCGAATAGAATAATAATATTCGATTCAAATTTCGAATCGAATAATTCGAACTATTCGAAAAATATTCGAATTATTCAAAAGAAAACGAATATAGCTCGAATTTTTGTTGTTTCTTTCGATTCTTAGAGTTTTTTAAACATTTAATTTAAATATAAAAAAAAAATCGGATACATAACAATAATTTCACAAATGGAAAGTTACATTAAGCCTAAATAACAGGATAAATTAATCAGTAGTAATAAAAGTTTATTGTTACAAAATCTTATGTAGTTATGTAACGATGGGTCAATATGTAATTATATTATACCTATATAAATTTTAGTGAATATCATTTTCGAGTTTCAAGGACATCAAAGCAAATTTCTGCCATTGTCTCGGACTTAAGTTGCCCCATGACAGTGGCTGTAATAGCTGATTTTCGATTCGAAAATTCGTTGAAACATAAAAATGTGACAAAAGAACACAATGCGAGTAAAAATACTTAATTATTTTTTTTTGGATGAATCTGCTCTGTAAACCAAACTACATAATATATACAAATTATATTATTGAAATTCTTAGTATGTTTGAGTCTTAAAAATAAAAAATAAAAAAAAGTTCGAGCTATCCGAAAAAATGAAACGAATAATTCGATTTTTCGAATTATTCGAAATAAATCGAATTATTTGTTTTCTTTCGAATAATTCGATTTATTTTCGAATTATTCGAAATGTCGAATTAGTCGATTCGAAATCGAATCGAATAGCACTATTCGATTCGATTCGAGCACTATTCGCACACCCTTACTATCAACGTGACTGAATTTAAATTGGTTGCTTTTTGATAATTTGTTTATTCATTTTCTTATCAAAGGTTGTCCTACAGGTGGGGAAATGTAGGGAGAAATGCAATTTTTTATATTTATGTATTTTATAAAAATGTCAAATCTTCATCGTTATTCTTTTTTGTCTAATTTAGAAACAAAAGAAGTAATAAGTTAAGTAATGATAGCATTTAAGAATGTTGTGATCTTAAAAACTACCCCGTCTTGTCCCACAGTCCCCTACATATTTTCGGATGACTATGTGCATCATATTATACATAATGTTTATTTCCATTTAGTGCAACAATACAGTATCATTGTATGTTGATATATTGCAAAATGTAAAGTTGATAGTCATTATTACTTTACAAGCATACACACATACAGTATTACTATTATTGTTTGATTTAATAAGTAGCTTACTTTTTACGTATATGCACATATCGTTAAATTGAATATAAATTTTTGAAATATTGTCTTAAAAATTCTCTTAAAATATTTTTTATTATTTTTATGTTGTATTATTAATTCATTTTTATTGCAAGTATAAAATATTGTAGATATGCTTGTACGGGTGCACTTTTTACGCAACAACCCACAGCTCCTGTACAATTATTGTGGATCTTCCTGTTGCACCTTTTTTTGTCGTGTGCGCTAAAGTAATTGCTCCACTTGTTCCGTTGTAGTTACGCCACTGTTTAGTATGGCCAGTGATATAAATAATAATACAGATACAATCGACTCTCACTCATTTGAAACTCGCGGGACTCTTAAAATATTACGAATTATAGAGAGGTTCGAATTATCGCAGGTAACAATTTTAATTTTTTCAGCATTTGCGATGAATGAACTTGAACTTGTCTCAAAATGTACTTACAATCTTTCTGTCTCTTTCTCTCTTCAACTTTGAATTGTCGATGAGTTCGAATTAACGCGTCGTTTTGTTACGTAGCAATGATTTTTTATGAATGAAGTCAAACATTTTTATACACGGAGGGAAAATTCCTATAAAAATTACTGTGCTCATACTACAATCGACGTGTAACAGGCGAACATATCCAATTTTTGTACGGTAAAATTATAAAAATTACAATAATATAACTACAATTTTTATAATTTTACCGTACAAAAATTGGGTATGTTCGCCTGTTACACGTCGATTGTAGTATGAGCACAGTAATTTTTATAGGAATTTTTTCTCCGTGTATATAAGTACTCATTGTATTATTGTAATCTATTAAATAATTTCCAGGGCATTTATGACTAATAAGTAGGTACCGAGTTTCTTCGGACAGGTCAGGACCGTACTTATTTCAATAAAACTAAACTAAATTATATTAAATTATGCACATTTGAACGAATATAATTGGTCAAAAATTACATTTTTCACCATTTAGAATACTAACAGCATTTTTTATTTGACGAAAGTAAGAAAATTCAAGAAATCGGAAAAAATTTTTGTAAAATATATTGAAAAGTTGTTGAATATTTAGACGGTCCACTATAATAGCTAAGACGTACATATTTACTAAGATTTTTTATTATTGAAAAACAAATTTTTAACAAGCAACTATACTTCTATCTCTCAAAATTGAAAACAATAAAAAAAGATGAATTTATTTAATTTAAATAACATGTCACATAAATCACATACATAATATAAACAAAAATACTTTTGATAGTCAATTAAAATTACAGTGGCACTTTACAGGGGCAGGCTGCAATTGCGCGCAGCGGTCAGGGTTCTCAAGCGGCTGTCCTAATCCCATCATGCAATTGCGCGCACGTCTTTAAAAAGGTATGCTGTGATTGCGCGCAACATACATATTTTAATTTTCTTTCATAATTAATATTTTTAATATTTTTTTGTAAATGCAAGCTATTCAATTGCACATAAGTTCCTACTTGAACATTTATTAATTCATTTAGAAATACAAAAATATTAGGATGCGGAGAATAAAATCTTTTATTAAAATGGCTATGAAAAGATTCACAGGCGTTGGTGGTCCGTTCTCGACTTTGGCTACATGAAGCCCACATCTCTGGAGGAAATCTCGCAGATTCAGAAATAGATGCTTTACATAATTTGTTCGTACACCTCACGTATATCTTTACCAAATGTAAAATTAATAATTACAATTAATTTGCTGCCACGTTCACTTAACATAAACTCCATTTTCGAAATACTATATATTTAATATTTGATTCCTGTATTTATACTGTCTTCAACCAATAAGAATTTACAAAATGTTATTAAGAAAACAGATATTGGAATCGTATCCTTCTAAGAATTTATTTATATACCCTAATGTTAGATAAGTTTTCTAAAAATTTTTGTACCTGCCTTAATTGCCTTAATCCTTCCGTTGCGCGCAATCACAACATGCGTTTTATGGGCAAATTTCAGTACCCCAGAAGGCAACTGACCGTTGCGCGCAATCACAATATACCGCTTTACAGCATTTGTGCAGGTAATAAATAAAAGAAAAAAAAGGATGTTTACATAAAATACGTATAAATAATATTTTGATACACATATGTATGTGTGTGTATGTAACTTGTGCACGTTGTTTTTATGAAAATATTTTGAACCTTTAGTCACATTGAGTGCAATATGTATACCTGCATATGCTAAAGACGAAACTGTCTGATCCGAAAGGAATCCGATACCTAATTATTGTATGATCCATCAAATAATTCCCAGGACGTATATGACTACTAATAAGAAGACCGGAATCCACTGACCGAAAGCATAACAGCAATACATAGTTACAGCCACTTTGCATGAGCGTAAGAGGCTATTAGCTAATATCAAAATTAGTTTGTTAAAATATGTTGCCTATTTCGTGAAAGTTTTCTCGGAACCCTCGGAATTATGTCACCATAAATTTACATTATCTGAAATGGCCATAAATCAAACGCACATATACATTTATACGCATATATACATACTACATGTATAATATATCTTCCAGTCAACAATGTTATTTAATCACATAAATGATGACAACACTAACGGGGATAATCATATTTGTTTCAACAATTAATTAAATATCTCATAGCGAATATCTCATCGATGAAAACTAGGGTTAACTAATTATCTAATACAAAATTCTAGTACCCATGTTCAAATATTTTTCCAATTATATTATTATTAAGATTGAGTCTTATTGCTTCACAAGTGAAGAATATTTTATTTCCCGATTTCTGGTTGAGAATTATAATTTTAGGGATGTTAGAATTTTCTTTTCTCTTTTTACGTTTTTTCATTTACAAATCGATAGGCCTTATCAACTTTCTTGAAAGTTTCCATGTAGTAATTTCAGCTATTTCAACTTTCTACTCTGATAGAATGAAAAAAAGAATTATCCTTAAAAATGGGACTTGAGAATTATTTACCCTTTTAAACAAACCATATGGTAAAATATTTTTGTCTCAAAGTGCCGAACTTTTTACTACCAAGTGATAAGTACAATAGATAAGGCTACAAAAAAAGAAAAGAAAAAAAAATCAAAGATCCCAACAATAAAAAAGTGAACCCTAGGAATTTACAAAAAATAAATTATACTAACCTATGTTGATAAAATTGAACAATATTTAGAATTATACCGTATTGTCACAGATGGCGGCACCTGTACCAGTGAATATATACATATGACAGTAGTTTGAGCCGCCATATTGCAGGACGAGTTAACTCGTCTTAATCATTTAAAGAATTAAACTGGGACATACCTTAAATTCTTATCGATTCTGGTTCTATCTGATAATACTTAATCATTAATTAAATTTGTAAATAGTTTATTATTATGTTCTTTTTAATTTTTGTCTGTGATTTCGCACGTTCATCGTAACCGCGATTCGTTCAATGAAGTCTTATCTATAGAATATGATTATGTTACTTCGAATCGGTTACGAGATCGCCATAGAAGTTATCACTTTGGTGGAGTGGTCTTACACAACTCATTTTTTTTTATTGAGGCAGTCCATTTTTTTTTTTAAATTGTGTGTCGGTCTCTCAATGAACATTACTTTTTTTTAAATTTAAATTTATTTGAGGGTGTCTCAACTACAATGGTCATTGGCACCCATTAAAATTACAAGTAAAATAATACATAATATTATTATTACAGCATATAGAGTAGAATAATCGAATATTTATAAGTACATAATTATATTTTATGGTAAATGGTAATATCGTTAAGAAATCAAATAGTATTACTATACTAATAGTAATACTATTTGATTTTGTTCTGAGTGCAGTATGTCCTGGAGCGTGTTGGGACGAATCTAGTTTTGAAGTAAGTTAAATTCTATACCATCGCATTAAAAGATGCGATTAGATTTGCCGGACCATACCACATTGAACCTATCTTCTTCAGGAGAATGCTGGTGTCTTAAAGCCCATTCTAAACGATTTTTCTTGATGTTGTCGGAGAGCCAAGGCTTTTTCCTAGCTTTGTGGCTTTTTAGATCTGCTTCTGTGGGTCTTCTTCTTACAGTTCGAGAACTAATTGGTTTCCCAATGTCTCCCGATAAAGCTGCAGTGAGCACAGGAGAAGTTTTTTTGCGGTCTTTAAGTGAGTCACGGATAAGTTTTCTAATCTGGCGGTCAGTAGTAGCGCGTTTTCTGCCCGTTCTCATTTTGTTTGTGTGAGAGCCAGTCTCCACGAACCTTTTAATTGTAAATTGCACTGCACATCGTCAAACTTTTATTAATTTAGCAATCTCTATTTGAGTCTTCCCTTCTTTATATAAAATCTGGATTTTTATTCGTGTTTTTGTGTTAAGTTATGGTTGTTTCGGCATTTCGTATTGCAAACTGTCTCTACTATACGAATAAACAACACTCAGCAGCTTCTTGTGATCCTGAAAATTAATAACAGGCTAACAAATAAGTTACATTATTATATTAATAGATTTGAGCGTTACTTTATGGTATAATTCCATATTTGTAAAATATTTGTTTATTATTTACAAGTTACATTATTTTTCAAAAAACTTTATATTTCACATTTTGTGGGCCAGGTGTTTTATGGTACCTTAAAATCCTTTATCAATTGTTTAAAATTAACTCTTAGTATTGCCTTTCATTCTATTATTAAACAGAAAAGTCATTTTTAAATTAATTTTAGAGTTACAGGTATTTTATGGGGGTGCTCAATACTTTTGGCCAAGGCTGTATTATATTATATAGACTAATAATATAAATGTGTAATTGAGGCAACCAGTTACGACTAAGTTCCGACCTTAATAGTATTCTGTAATATATAATAATAGATGGTAACCGTAGATACGTTTTCAACTAATTTTTGTAAAAATATAATATTGATAATAAAATTTTACTTTTTTGAGAAGAAACTGCAAAATTTTGAAAGAAAGAAAGTGGTATTCGCTTTGTTTTCAAAATACGTACGTATACAAATTATGTCCTGCAATAATTATAGTCCTACATTTGCTCAAAAATTGACATATTATTTCAATAAATTTCACCCGTTTCACCCTTGTTACCTGCTTCAAAAAAAAAAAAAAATGCCTAGAAACTGGCTTTGCGCTTTGTCCAGTAGTATAATATAATAGTGTTCATTGGTCTGTGGTTTCTAATAAATAAATTCCAGGAATTTATGATGAAATAGCGTCCTTTGTAAATCTATAAATAAGATCAACGTTGTAAAATCAGTCTCAATCTCATTCATATTTCAACAAGGGCATAATACACACTACGATATATAAGCTCAAGTTACTGCGGAGTAAAATTATAAAAAATAAAAAAAAAAATAAATAAAATAAGTGAAGTAGGTGTTTCTCTTAATTTATAAAATTACTTAAACATTTAAAATGTAATTGTCATGAAAAATTTGGAATAATTTATTGAGTCAACATATTAAAATTTTGTATTCCAAAATGTGAATATTGATGTATATTGTGTAATTAACCACAAAAAAGAGAATACTTCCGTAAGAGCCGAAAGCTTGTATTTCAGGACAAATGAGACCTCTCCTTTTATACTGTATCCTTATAAATACACAATTTAAGAAAATCTATTTAAATAATTAAAACACAGTCGTATAACGTTAAAACTTATTTTCATTTTATTGTTGATTGACAATATTTAAATATTTATTAGTTTAATTGAAATATTTATGTATTCATTTCTGCTAACAATATGAACACATAAAACACACATTTATATTTATTATACGTTAATAGGAAGTAATCCTTAGTAATTAGTTATTGTCATTTTATTAACTTTTGCAATAAAACTTTCCATTCCGTTCAAACAAAAACACAGTCACTGTGTGTTTCTTATTTTATTCATTAAACTTAATATAAAACTTTATGTTATTTAATTATTAAAATAAATTAAACAATGTTGGTAGGTATATGTGTCACATAGCAGCTAGGAGTGTGAAAGTAACACACAACTTACAAGTTCTTATTTATATGTATATATAAATTGTTTTTCAAAAAACTTTATGATAAAGAAAACAATAACAACAGGAGCTAAGCAACTAACTAACTACTAGTAGTAGAATTAGAATAAATTAATTAGATGCATAGTTCTATGATTATGTGTACAGCCAATTATCATTTATTGCGAATCACATCTTCATCATCACTTTATTCACCAAATTGTTCGTATTCTTCGTTTGAGTCGTAGATTTAGAAATTAAGAAGGTTCTATCAGAATAGTTCACCGACTGCACGGAGAGAAAAATCATATAATTTTTGTAGATAAAATTTCAGAAAAATTACCATGCTCTCTTATAATGCGTGCGCGATCGACAACCAAAATAAAAAATATGTGCTAGCATGGTAAAATTTAATGTGCTAACACAACTTTTATCACACTCTTATACATATATGTTAAAGTTTAATTCTTGTTGTCGTACTCTTTCATTTGCGCATCTGACCCGCAACCTTATGTTGCTTGGGCGGTACCTGTAAAAACTTCGAACCTGTAAGAACTTTATGATGCATACAAAAATGATTAACAATATATTCTAATACTAAAGATAGTGAAGTAACAAAATGATGAATTAAACGGTGACATCCCTGTCCTCTAACACAGTGTAATGAATACTGCTTGCTGCTTGTAAGACAGTCTAATGGATCAAAGTGCTTGGTCCGACCCGTCCGACCAAGTTGGTCATCCAAACCTATGGTTGGCTATGTGACTTGCTATGAGTGAGGTACATTTCAACAGCGTTCACAACGCACAGAACCTTCTTTCTCTTTTTTTCTTTCTACTATTAGCAGATAGCATTTCAAATATTATAATACAGCATGGTAACTTTTGTAAGAAAAACAATTAAAAAATATTTTTTTGTCGGCAATGGAACTTTCTACTGTGCTGTTTTACAAATTTTAGGGAGCTAATATTACGGAAACAATATTCTATCCTTTAAATTTTCTATGATTAATTATAATTTTTATATTTTTACCGTACAAAATTGAATATGTTCGCCTTTTACACATCGATTGCTGTGCTAAGCACAGTAATTTTTATATGAATTTTCTCTCCGTGTGCAATTCACCGGCCAGAAAATTCACCGACTCGCAATCTGTCGAAAGGAAAGTTCATCGACCAGGGCCGGATTACCCAATAGGTTAAGGTAGGCCATGGCCTAGGGGCGGCCAGTTTTTACGGCCGGCAGATTTTTAGAACAGGGCGGCAAAAGTATTTTTTTTTGCTCGTCAGTAATTATTTTAGGAGAAAGTTGAAAAGAAGTAGGATTTTCTTATTTTTGAGCAAAAGATGGGGGCGGCTTTTTTCACGGTGCTTAAGGCGGCACTTAGGGTCAATCTGGCCCTGTCACCGACTCTACGATTATGATTTCTAAGTATAATAGGAAATATTATACAGTGTTCATAAAATCTCTAATAACTAAAATAACTACAACAAATAACTAGGTACCTATTTCGTTTGTGTGTTTGACTGGAACCCTGTAGTAGTTCCGAGTTGATCAAACTGCTCTGTCTTATGTAACGGTGCCAAATAACCTGCTATTACCAGGGCCGGCGAGAAAAATGACACGCCCCCAGGTATAACAAAAAAAATTTTTCCCACAAATACAATTAACGGGTAAATAAAGAAAAAAAAACTCTTCTCATTTTCTTCGGGCCCCTGCTAATTGAAACTGCGGACCCCTTTTTAGACCCACGCCCCCGGGTAATTACCCAACCTGCCCTACCCTCTCACCGGCCCTGGCTACTATTAGTCTAGTGGCAAAAAAAGAAACGAAATTCAAGATCACAACCGGCCCGCCCCCTACATGACTGCCAAACTAGTTTTTTTTTTTAAATTTTTGGAAAGACATAAATAATTTTTATTCATCCATATTTTCTTGACGACCTAAAAACATAATTGGAAATAGTTTCTACTTTAGATGAAAATAGTACGTTTTAACATTAAATTAACCAAAATTTTTTTATTTTCTTTTATCAAAATAATTTATTTTACTAATATTTATTCTTCAAGATAAATCGTCAGTATAAAAATTGGATTAGATATATTAGAACTTTTCTCATTATTAAATTTAATCGAAA
This sequence comes from Brachynemurus nebulosus, assembly GCA_035578155.1. Classification (NCBI taxonomy): domain Eukaryota; kingdom Metazoa; phylum Arthropoda; class Insecta; order Neuroptera; family Myrmeleontidae; genus Brachynemurus; species Brachynemurus nebulosus. The sequence continues at coordinate 14,120,797 of JAPWDM010000009.1, read as the reverse complement.
TAAGTAATCCAATCTTCTAACTACAAATCAAGTCAACCAAATATCTAAAAAGTTGTACTATTCGTTTTATACGTACATACAGGTATTAATTCTTCGTATGACTGTTAACAAAAATTGAAAATTTTTTAGTATGTCTTACCACCTTGTACACGTTGGCGTAACCCGTCACTGATATACATATGTGCAGATAACATACACCTGGATGAGAATAATTTGATTTCTAATGGTAAGTTGCGCAGAACAGAAATAGTGCGATCTGTAATGAAAATCAATTTTATGTTTGAAAACAATATTGCTGTTAGAGAATTTACGAACGGAAAATTCAACTATTACAGCACGTGTTATATCATCCGGAATTGTGATAGAAATTTGTTTCGAGGAGCCCTCCCAGAAGTTTCGAGAAGCCGAATAAGATATAGACAAAATTTTATATATAATATAATGAATGTGTGCCAGAATTATCTGCACGATAATGGGGTATTTTACGCGGAGAGAAAATTCCTATAAAAATTACTGTGCTCATACTACAATCGACGTGTAACAGGCGAACATATCCAATTTTTGTACGGTAAAATTATAAAAATTATAGTTATATTATTGTAATTTGTAAAAAAAAATATACCCACATTTGTTGTCGTTTGCATATACTTAAGGATAATTTGATTTTGACAGATAGATATTTAAAATAAACAAAATATTTTAATAATTATTCAAAAAAATTAGTGCTTAATTTTTAAATTAAATCGAGCAAACTGGGAGAAATTAATTAATATAACGAAATTGTATAAAAAAGCATTAGAGATTTGCGAGATTTTAGTTAGCAAGAAACATAGTTACATAATTAAGTTTCAAGTGATTCAGCAATTACTGATCTTAAAGGAGCTCTTAGGAACGATTTAGTCGTATAAAAAAGAACGAAAGAATTTTTCAACTTCCGGCGCCAATTTCTTTCCGGTCCCATATATTCAGGGCCAGCGAGAGAAATGATTGGACAGTAAAAAAGTGTTAAAATTTTTGCAAAAAAAAAAACGTTTTTTCACTTGTTTCAGGCCTCTAACAGAGGTTCCGTGCCCCCCTTTTGGCCCGATTTTTCGGGCAATTGCCCCAACTGACGTCCCTTCTCGCCAGTAGTGATGTCGGATAATTAATCGATTAATCTGTTCAGTCGACTAATTTTGTTTAAATTTAGTGATATTTTAGTCGACTATTTTACCCTCGACTAAATGACTAAAATGTTTAATTTTTTTTTAATTGACTAAAAGGACTAATTTAGTATAACTTTATTTATTAAACTCCAAAAAATTAAATTTGAAAAATTACCTATTTGTATGATTTTTCACTTTTATGCAATTGTGATTTTAGCGAATTTTCATTCTGGAAATTCAGCTATTACGCAGTTCTTATGGTTAGAACTAAGCCCGGGACTATGGTAAAAATTTCTTTTGGGGCCTCTTGAACCCGAAAATCTACTTCACTAAAATTTATTTATATATATATATATATATATATATATATATATATATATATATATATATATATATATATATATATATATATATATATATATATATATATATATAATTCGCTATGTTATGCAGATGCTGCGACATGGGTATTTCTATTTCTTAAAAAAAATTAAATGTCAATTAAATTCAAAACAAAACGTCGTTTTTGGAAGCTACATGGATAGCCATATTCATAAATTCGATTAAAAATTTAGTCGATTAGTCCACTACTCTATACTCGATATTTTCGACTAATAATGAATTTCGTCTGAAAAACCACTTTAGCCGATTAATCGACTAAGTATTCCTTGGTTCGACATCACTACTAACCAATACCTGCTCATATCCCGTTAATGCATTCCTTCCCAGTGTTTTAGTCAATTTTTGCGCAACGCAAGGAACGAGTAAACTTATTTCAGTTGAAATATATCATGTGTGTAGCACATACTCGTATAATTTGATTAGAATGTTCTGTAAAAGTTTTCATAAAATTTTCACAAAGAAATTTATCTTTTCACAAACATACCGTTCAAGATGGAATGATCTTATGTACGTACATAAGTATGTAAGTTAATGTTATAATTCTCGTAGGTTCAATTCAACTCTATATGTACTCACTCGTACATGTTTGTTACTTCATACTGATTTACTCATTTAAAAGTTTTCTAAAAGTTAAATTAATTTTTTTTAATTAGTGAAGTTTATATGTTGAATTATCTGTTGTCGAAGTAAGAGTACTAAAGTACGAAGTATATTGTACAGTAATTGGAACATTACACATGAATATACAACGGTATAACCTATAGATAGCTGTATTGTTATGTAAAATTAAACTTATTATTAATGAAATTTTATATGCACGTATCGAACTTTTAATTTGTTTATGTGAATTGGTCTAACTGCAGAAAGGAGACAAGTCACTATTTTCAAATTTTAAGGGAATCGAAAAAAATACTATATTTTCTGTTTCTTTTTATTTTTTTAACAAAAATTGAAATATATAAAGAATTTTTATTCATTATTTACTACAGATCAAATATAATACCATTTTAGCGAATTTTATTTTTGAAGATATCTCCTTTCTGCAATTAAAGGCAGGCCCGGATCTAAGGGGGGGGGCAAACCGGCGCCCCTGGGGGACGCCAAAATCATACTAGGTCGGTCTATATCAAGTGGTCTAAAAAAAAGTGAAGTATTGAGAACCAATCTTTAAAAAAATTGTCTTAAAACGTTTAAGCGTGTTAGCTATTTTTGTTTTCCAATTTGCCCTGATTTTTGAAAGGTTGAAATAAAAACCATTTTAAAGATAATAAACGTCTCTTTACTTTAAGTGATGTCCCTATTTAACCTATTTTCGTCCCTTCCATAAGAAAACTTTACCTAGAGTTAGATATCAAAATTTAGCAAAATTCACTTTTTGAACATTTTTTTTCTTATAGAACAAATGTTTTAAGCCTCTCTTAGTATTTTTTATGAGAATAGTCATACAGGTACAACTACCCATTATGAAACAAATACACATTATTTCAATTGTGAAACTTGTATGCTTTTAATTTTTACAAATTTCCAAAAACTGACTTTTTTCCAAATTTTGGAATTTTGCACCTCTGTATTTCTGATGGGGCTGGTGATAAAAATTTGAAATTTGCACAACTTGTAGTGCTTTCGGAGTAGATTTATCAAAATAAAAAATCAACTTTTACCTATATTGATTCTTTACAAAACCCTCAATTTTTATCTTTGCCGCAACGGGAAAAATTGGAGTTTTATAAAGGTTTTCGCGAAAATTACGCAGTCACAAACGTTTTTATAAACATGTTCAAAATTTACAAAATATTTCCAACCGACTCAGCACCCGGAAGTCTAAATCTATCTCAAAAAAATTATTTCGGACTTAATTTTTTTTAACTATGATGCACCCGGAAAAAAATCTGAAAAAATTATATCTTATATATCGATCAAAGTAAGAAGTCTGTAAAAAAATTTTAGTGACTGTACCACAGTTACAAGCTGATATTGAAAATATTGAAAAATTAAACATTTTTTTCTTGGGGGAGGAGTGTTTATAATTTTTTTCTTCTCCTACTATTAAAAGTAACATTTTGTGCACGGCTAACTATATGTAAAAATTAACAATTGCCCACACTGTACGGGAATACAGTGAGAAATTATTTCCCACGCCTTAATATAATAAAAAAGTGGGCTGTTCCGTTAGTTTAATATACAATATATAGAAATAATACTAAAACTATACATATGTATGTTGATTATTTATTATTGTTTCCATAGTTTCAATGTATGCTTTGGCAAAAATTTGAACATCTTAAATGACACTATAAATTTAAAAAATTTTTACTACTTATTTAAATTTTATTTTAATTATTTATGTTAAATTTTACGAACAAAAATGTGCTCGTAGAAAAAGTATAGTGTAAAATACGTGGGAAAAGCTTATTTCTGACTCATACGAATTGTTGCGCGAGCCCGCAGGAAGCTTATTTCCAACTCATATTCGAGAGAAATAAGCCTCCTTTCCCACTTGTTGTACAATATGCTACTTTTTGAAGCTGATAATTTTTTTCTAAGACCTATTATAGAGATATCTGAAGCTAAAAAAATTCTGCCAAATCCATCAAGGCATTCAAAAGTTATAAATTTTTTTCGATCTTCAAAAAATAATTTCTTATCCCCCGAAGGATAAGTTTTTAAGGGCTGAAACTCACCAAATTTCAATCTTACATCGATGGCAGTTAGCAGAAAAAAAAACCCAACACAATTTGTACGGGGGCATTCCTAGTCATGCTTATCTATGTGCCAATAGCCTTTGCTTAAAATAAAATTTACCTATATTGGATACTTAAAGTATCTGAAAGAGTAAATCTAACGGAACACAAAGCTAGTGTTCACTGATATAATTATGAGATGTTTAAATTATTCAGAAATGTTTGTTACCTGTGTCATTGTGAAGGTAATATATTTCCCTGATATGTGCTTACATAAATTATTATTATATGCCAAAGTACGAGATATACTCGTATGTATAGGTACCTATATGTATTTGGCTATGTCTGCTAATGTAATTCATAAAATTTTATAGTTTCCCAGATAGATATACATAAATTTATGGTCTAGTATGGTGTTCCAAAAGATACGTATGTGTGTTTAGATTAAATTTTTTAAATATTTTATCACCTCGGCCATATTGTCGATGATGTAGGTACATAATATACTAACCAATAGATGTATATTATGTATATTTTATGGCATTGTTATTATATCGATTATACAGTGTCTGACGATAGAAAACTTATATTTTGAAAGCGCTACCTCTAAGGATTTAGAAAAAATTTATTTTTTTTCTTAAATTTTTTTAATTCTGTAAGTTTAATGGAATAACTCAAAATTTGTAAAAAAATAACTGTTCGCTCCTGATATTCTGGGTTTCTAAAACTGACATTGTCACTTTAATACACGGAGAGAAAATTTCTATAAAAATTACTGTGCTCATACTACAATCGACGTGTAACAGGCGAACATATCCAATTTTTATACGGTAAATTTATAAAAATTACAATAATATAACTATAATTTTTATAATTTTACCGTGCAAAAATTGGATATGTTCGCCTGTTACACATCGATTGTAGTATGAGTACAGTAATTTTTATAGGAATTTTCTCTCCGTGTGGGGTTAACAGATATTGAACCAATATATAGGTTACAGAAAAATTGCGGCTTCAAAAGTTATGGAGAAAAGTTATGGAGATAAAAACGGCTCGGTGGCCTAATCGGTAGAGGCAACCAAGAGATCCGAGTTCGAGCCCCGGCCGGATTCAATTTTATAATTTTTCAATCACTATGTGAATTTTAAATAGAGTAATAGCTGCTGAAAAAATTATTTTTAATAACAAGGAGAAACATAACAATTGGCAACGTATTTACTATTGAAAAATCCTGTTTATTTATTAAAAACAGTGCCTGGAAGGAAAAATATGGGAAAAGTAGAAAAAAATTCGCAGAATTCGATGAACTATTTTTTAAACAGTTGAATCATTGCAAAAGTTCTCAAAATAGCAGTCAAAGTAGGTCAAAGATAGTTGTTGACGTTTCTAAGTAGACTTTGTACAGAAAAAGTTTCTTACAAAGCAATCGATTTCGTACCAATAAAAAAAAATATTTTGAAATATCGGTATTTGACAGTTACACAGGCGTTTAAAGATATTTTTGTAATAAGTATTTTTATAATAAGTTTCCTTTTATAAAATAAAAAAATTTAAAAACTCATGACGGAAAGTCTAAAAAGTTACAAATAAAAATTCCTGAAATTCTAAATTTTATTATAATTTAGAATAAGCTAATTTTTATTCGTCGTGTGTGACATTTAACTACAAAATACACGTTAAGAGATGTCACACACGACGAACGAAAATTAGCTTATTCTAAATTATAATGCAATTTAGAATTACAGGAATTTTTATTTGTAACTTTTTAGACTTTTCGTCGCGGGTTTTTAAAACTTTTTATTTGAAACTTTTTAGAGCTTTCTGTTGTGAGTTTTTAAAAAAAAAATTTAAATTCACGTTTAAAGAGAAAAGTTTTATTATACGGAACACTATTTGCGCAAGTACAACTTGCACTTGACTTGCACTTTTATTAGGTCATTCGAAATGCATTCTTTAACTTTCGATTCAATATATTAAAACTTTAGTATTATGTCGTCTCAGGTATAAGTCAAACAGCTGTAATCATCTTTCATATTATTATAATCATTGAATAAATTAATTATAACATCCATATCTTTAATAAATTTTAAAAAAAACATAGGTTAATCATACATCGTTGTCCTTTTGACGCATCCTATTTCAATATAAACAAAACGACAGCAAACAAAAACAAAATTTATACGTTTGCTGTGTTATAATAACAAATAAATTAGATAACAGAAGTTTCACAATAAGCAGGCAACGACAAGTTGTAGTATTAGAGCAGGTATTCGTTCGTCATTTTGACATGTACGTATGATTCTAGGGTTAAATGGATAAAAATTCAAATAATTTTTAATAAATTAATGAATAAGTTTCTAATATTTAAATTTTTAGGTAGCTAAGGATATGATAATTCTAACAAACTGTAGTCTTGTTTGTGATGACGTTGGTGGTGGCGCTGAAAAGACCAATTTATATTGTATAATGATGACTTTTATTGTGAGTTACTGTAATTTTGTGCTTATATGTGTTGCACATACATTTATATCCATGCCCAAGTAAGTAGATATAAAAATAAGGTGGAATGTACCTACCTACAGAAGTGCAGTAAATATTGATCATGCTTTAAAGTAAGTACATAAACATTACTTATTTGTTATAGCTTTTTGAATTATGTATGTTTTAAAACATTTTTATTATATTAACTTTATGGAAAATTATATATTCGTTTCGAAAATAGATATTCCACTGCTACTAACAGGTAAATTGTGCGTAATAATGTGACAGTGGCTGGACATTAATTCATAATTGATATTTTTTATAGTTTACGGATTTCTACCAGAACAGATATTATATTTTAAAATCCTGCGTTTCTCGAGAATGTAAGTTTTTTATCTCGTGTCTTTTCGAGAAAATGAGCTTAGTTTAAAATAACGACATTTAACGAAATTATTGTCGCCGATTGTGTACTGAATATGTCCATTCAGTATCTCTTGGGTACAAAATATCCGAATCCCTCTACGATTCCACAATATAATTGCTTTCTATTCAACAAAAATGCTTAACCTAAAAGTACAGTCATTTCAATTTTACTTTAACATTAATATCCGATAGCCTTCGTCGTACACAGTTCACCGTATGGGTCTGTCACAAATATAATAAATATTTTCTATTTTTGTCCATATATTATAATCTTTAAATTGAATATTGAACGTTAGGGTATAGGCAGACGGGTTCTCTGTTATATGTATATGTAGGTTGTCAGTCACAGTATTGGTCGTATACATATGACAATTAAATGACAAAGCAGTTTCCATTTACAAAAATGTGTATGTTCGCCACACAAAAACAAAGAAAAAAATTTATAAACAACAAAATGCGGAAATTAAATTATTGAATTGTACCAGGCATTGTTATGCCACGCGAACTACATAGAATTTCTGTTTAGAATGTTGTAGTCAATATCGTCTATAGACCTATAGCACATGTATAATACGTGTAAAATATGCTTTCCCATGATTTTTCCAATATTTTTAGTCGAATTTTTCCCTGATAAAATTAGACTTATACAGCCTATACGATTCGAACGGCGAGAGGCGCGAGTAGGGGCGTTATCCGTTTTCGGACCCGTAGAACACGATTCTATAGAAAAAATGTCTGATATATATATATATATATATATATATATATATATATATATATATATATATATATATATCAAACATTTTCTTCTATAGAATCGTGTTCTACGGGTCCGAAAACGGATAACGCCCCTACTCGCGCCTCTCGCCGTTCGAATCGTATAGGCTGTATAAGTCTAATTTTATCAGGGAAAAATTCGACTAAAAATATTGTAATTAATCAAGACGTAAATACAAAAAAAATTTTCCAGTTTTTGAAGGTGGTGCCTCGGCAGGCCTTGTTACGACTTTTACTATCTCTAAATGATTAAATTGGCAATTGGCACCAACTTCAAAAACTGGAAAATTTTATTTTTATATCTATGTCTTGATTAATTGCGCAATTATTTTATATTTTTCAGTGCTCTTAATTATTATTTTGAAGTCAGTTTTAATTTTTTCTTTATAAAGGCTTTATATACCTATCACGTAACCTTTGTCACAGAGGGCACGATATAGCTAAGCAGAATTCCCAAGACTTTATTGAAGGAGACAGTATTTTTATGATAGTACTGTCGTGACAGGGACTATTGGCGAAAATTTTTTTCACTTGTTTTGGTTACCTCTGAAATTGATCCCTAGAATCGAAATTCAACTTTATAATTGGACCACCATTCCATGTCTCTATCCTAAATCTCAAATTTTCGCTTCGAATGGTAGGTATCAAAGAAAATTGCCTATGACAGACGGACCGACACCGAAATGAGTACATAAGTCTTTCATTTCTCCAATTTTGGTATGGAACACAAAAAATTGATAGTATTTATCAAATTTTCGAAGGCTTGATATAAATTTTTTTTTTATCTGCATCTCCAAATATCCACCGGGCACTAAGTTGTCTTACGCCAATCTTGACTGGTTTTATAATACATAGTAAAAATGCTGTAAACGTGTCCCAATTTTAAAAGTGTTTGAAAATATTTTTAAAAAAGTAAACAATATTTATTTTCCATACATATAAACATATACATATAATTTTCTTAAAAAATTAACGGTTATTAAGAACAATTTATCATATCTTCTACTTGACGCTAGTCTAGAACAGGCCCAAAGAGAGGGCGAGGTAGCCGGGGTTGCAGCGTCGGGGCCTGGGCTGGAAGAGGAAGCCCGTACTTGTCGGTAAGGGGCCCGAGAAAAATTACAAAGAATTTTTTTGCTCCTAACTTTTTTGGAAGGAAAATTTTTTAAAAAATGTGTTTATTCCCGGGGCCCGCCATTTCTCTCTACGGCCCTGGTCTAAGAAAGTAGGTTAATATTACTAGTTTTATGTTCTGGGCCTCACTTATGGATCAATAGATTCGGTTTTGATATTCTAAAACACTTTTATGATCTTCCCCAACCTTTTATTACATTTTATATTAAAATTTTATAATACAGATATGACAATTGAACTGTATTTGTGTCAGTACAATATCTGGGGAAATGTTTTTTTGCCAAACATTATATTCCATAGTATTTATAGAATACCATTAACGTTTGTAGGTAATATTACCTTGTCAAATTGATTTACGTTTCATATACACATGTAAAGCACCCATAATACTGGTTATTCGTATAACTGGCGTATGTGTGTTTGTTAGCAAAGCAATAACATGAAAATAATGCTTGCAAGTGTCGGACCATACATCATTGAAAGGACTATTCAACCAGCAGGAGCCTACACTTACCTGGCGGATGAATCAAAACCACCATTGCCTGCCATCTATACATTTATACATATACCTGTATAATATCTGTAATGATTTTATGTTAGGTACGTGTTCCTTTAAAACTAGTTCATGAAATAAATGATATATATTTCAGGCAAATTTATATGTAAACATTTGACACGTAACTATTGAATAGTTCTGGTATGATAAGTACCTAAGTACTTCCACATTTAACAGGAGGAGTTTGCTAAATTTTTATTTTATTTTCATCCTATTCGACGAGTTTGCACACATATTGGTAGTTGTAGTGGTTTTGTTGATGGTGGACTTCTATTTTTTGAATCAAAAAGAACTGGAGACTATCATCAAGACATGGATGCCAATGTGTATGAACCCTGGTTCAAAGAAATACTGAAGAGGCTAGATCCCGGATGCGTCATCGTATTAGATAACGCCCCTTATCATTCAAGATGCTTCAAACCTCAAACTGGAAAGAAGAAGAGCTGAAGATATAGCTAGATAACAAAAAAAATACCTTATACATTGGATATGACAAAAGCTCAAATTTTGGCCTTAATAAGACTACTAAAACACAATTACTTAAAATACGTAATTGACAAAATAGCAGAAAAGGACAATAAAATTGTATTAAGATTACCGCCACATCATTGTGAACTAAGCGCGATTGAATTGATATGGGGGCAAATTAAAAATCATGTAGCGGCTAATAATAAAATATTTAAATTAAACGAAATAAAAACCTTAATGGAGGAAGGTATAAAATTAGTGAAAGGTGAAAATTGGGCAAAAGCTGTAAATCATGTTATCGGAGAAAAAAAAAATGTGGACCTTAGATGACCCAATTGATGATCTACAAGATAGGTTTGTGATAAATGTCGATGCTAGTGATTCCGATTCATCAGAATTTTCATTTAATAGTGAATCAGACTGAAAAGTGTGTGTTATGACGTATCGGAAAATTTGAGTGAACAAAAGTAATTACGTGACGAATCTTGTTTAGACAAATGTTTAATATTAAAAGAAAAGTTACGTTTTGTTAAAATTTCAGATACTATATATTTACATATTTATAAAAAAAGTGCATTATAACTTCTTATTTCTGAAAATACAGTTGGTAAGTCTTTCATATTAATAATATTCAATGTATATATAGAAAATTATACATATAGTGTAGTATATCAACTGTCAACGATTGAACGTAGCTATTAGAAATAAATATAGCAAAACTAATTATTTTTTAATTCATAATAAAGGATATAAGTATATTTTTACATTTTAACTGAACATAATCTCTTTTTTTATCCAACTAAAATACTTTTCAAATTTATTTTGATTTATGGCTTTTTGTTGGTCGTTCTTAAATTTGAACGCACTATAGTGTTACGAGAATATTTTTAATACAAATCACCGGTGAACGGCATTCAAGTAGCTCCAAAATAGCCAATACTTATGACAGCCACCTGTTTTTAAAAAATATCTTTCCAAGAATACAGTAGACAAGCAAAAAAAAATCAAAGCTGCTGATAAGACTAATAAAAGAATAATACTATAAATTAATGGTTCCCAACAGATGGTTAACGGATCCTTGAGAGATCGTGAATTATCCAGCAATATGGAAATTATACTTGGCTAATCCGATTCTTAGAGCCAGCAGCATGACACAAGAAAAAATTACCAAAGCAGGATTATATTCAGTGATTTTTATCATTTCCTTAATAGAAACAGAATGTAACAATGACAGACGCAAGAGTAAGAGTTTTGAAATTTGTTTCCTCGGAGTAATAAAAACGATATAATCATTCTCGCTTGCTTTTCAGAAATGGTATACAAGACCATTTTCTGGACATATCAAGCTCTTGCAATGTTATAAATGTTGCAATTCTATGTTTTTGCAGAAATAAAATAAAATATAATAAAATAAAAATGTGCTTTACACGCGAGTTTCCGGGTCTATTTCTAACCAAATATTTCCCGTTTTTTTTACCCCCCTTCCCTCCAAAAAAAAATTTCATAGAATAAAATAGAATACTGACACAATTTTTATATAAAATTTTCACGAAGAAATATTAAAAAATACAGTAATGGCAGCAATTATTCAAACGTGTCTCGGAAAAAAGTAGAATTGCGGTGCCCCTCATAACTTGGTACTGGATCATCCAAAATAAAGAAATTAAAGTTCATTCGTTAGATAATAGTTTTCCTCAGGTAACGCTGCGAGGGTTTTTCGAAATTTCAATTTTTCACTTTTTTGGAACACTTAGAACGGAAAAATACGATTTTTGTGAAAAAAATTGGCTAATTTGTTATTGTAAAATAAAAATTATTAACAAATTTAAAAAAAAAAAACTCCCCAGCGTTACCTGGTAAATTATGTACAGAAATAGTGTTCAAAATTTCAAATGGATCGGTGCTGTAGTTTTGAAGTTATGAGGGGCACCGACTTTAAAAACGTGAGCTGTGGAGAAAACGCCTTAAAGTTTTAAACACTTAAAAATTCTTGTATAAAACTGATATAGAATATTTACTGCTAAACTAAATTTTGTACCTAACACTGACAAAATATACAGTACAGGTATAAACACGTTAGTACTTCCATTGAAATTTCTATAATATAACTGAGAGAGAGAGATATATAGAGAGCGAAACATCTGCCAGGTAACAACAAAAATGCTTGTAACTTCGTCAATTTTGCTCCAATCAACTTGCAATTTTGAGACAATATTCTTGAGATATGCATTCAGTTAAAAAAATAGAAAAAAAATGCAAAAAAAAATATTTTAATACCTTACCCTGCCCTTAAGCAAAGTAATTTTGTTGTATTTATATAAAAAAAATTATTAGTTTCTCCCTATTAGTTTACAAATCTTTCTTCTTTTGCAATCTCGTACACTTATTTTCGAAACCATATTATTCTTTGAAAAAAATAATAAAAGTAATTTATTTATGTGTCCATAGCCTAGTTTTAATATGCCACGTCTTGGTTGAATAGAGAAAAGTTATTTTCACAACTATAAAGTCGTTAATAATTAAAGTAAATAATAAATTTCGCTAGCAAGTTTGTTTTTATAAACATAGGCACTGTTAGTCTATGAAATGTTATGTAAGATATTTCAAAGTGTCAGTTTTCTTTTTAATCATTCCGCCAAACAGTACATACAAAAAACTTTCTACATTAATTTAATTGAAATTTTAAATTAGTCTGGCTTGCAGTATTAGGCAAGAAAATTACAAAAAAACAGTTATTAGCAAAATGCGATTTTAACTCAATACATAGTAATTTTGAGTAAGTAATTTAACTGTTTTCAAAACTAATGCCTTATAGTTAAGTTCCATGATAAAATGTTTTAATGAGAATTTATTTTTGAAATTTGTTGAATAACTAAGTCCTATGATAATTTTTTTTTTTAATTTTGCTGTATGTTCGCAATTTGGCTCTCCCCAATGTTCTAATGTCACTTTTATGAATATTAATCTTTTATTGCTGACATAGAGTAACACTTTGTTTACCTATACCCAAATTATCCCAATGTTGGGGAAAAGTGGATATAAATAAGTTTACATTTACAACACTTCAAAGTCATTTTATAACCAAATATTTTTGGCCTCAGCCACGGGTAAATGCAAGTTATATAGGAAGGAATTCTAGCCTATCATATAAAATAACTGTTACTGAAAGTGTAGAAATTTAAAATAAAGAAAAATATAAATTTCAAGTAACAGGCTTTTAAAAAGAAATGCTTATATAATGCTGATGTATATCTAATCTTTAAACAACTTAGTAAAATATCATATTGATTATCTTTATATATATATATATATATATATATATATATATATATATATATATATATATATATATATATATATATATATATATATATATATATAATATACAGCGTGTCAGAGAAATTAGTATTGTCCTTTCAAGGGCTGACTCAAAGGACCTTGTAGACTCTAAACCACAGGAATTTTTTCATAGTTAACAGTCGCGTCATCCCTCAATAGGATAAGAGTTATTTCCTTTACACCCTGTATATAATATATACACACATACATATATATATATATATATATATATATATATGTATATATATATATGTATATATATATATATATGTATGTGTGTATATATATTATATACAGGGTGTAAAGGAAATAACTCTTATCCTTTTGAGGGGTGACGCGACTGTTAATTTCGAAAAAATTCCTGTGGTTTTAGAGTCTACAGGTTGCTATGAGTGAGCCCTTAAAAGGAAAATACTTATTTCTCTGACACCCTGTATATATGGCACAAAAGATCTGTTATTATTTTTAAGGCTAAAACTACATTTTATCCCAAATCTATTAATTGAAAATGCATAACTTTGGGACTATACTTGAATTTGCTTAACAATACACTTTATAGAAGCAGGACCGTGAAGAGAAATAATGGACTCTGGGACAAACAAGTGATGACCAAAAAAAAGCTTTTACTCAGGCTTCTTATCAATCCTTCTGGGCCTCTTTGTTAGATCCCGGCTCCGGGACTACAGCTCCGGTTTCCCCTTCCTCTCGTTAGGCCTGTATAGAAAAGTGCTTTGAGTAATATTCATCAATGTAGGTTTGACGGGCATAAGAAAAGAGGTTGTACATTTTCCCTGGTCCCGTCAGTAATAATCACTCAGGCCAAATGGGGAAAACAGTAAGACCGGTTCAAGCAGTCCGACTAATGCAAAAAATATTTCTTTATCAACTTATATCAATTTGAATCGTATTCCCGATAGGTGTTCTGCTGAATTGTGTGACTGAACCATCAGTAATAAATAATATTGACAATTTTTTGGGACTTGTATCGATCTAATACATACTTGCTTTACATTATTTTTATATACAATAAAGAAATTAGTAAAAACGACGACGTCTTATTCAATAGTTACACCATGATTCATTTTATAAAAACCCTCGTCAGAAAAAAAATTACCCCTGTCGTAACATCCTGCATAACATAGCGAATTTCCGTTTATAGAACTTAGTTTTTTTCGGAAACTAATTGACATAGAACAATAGTTTAAAGACCTTTTTTATGTAATTTTTTCTCCCCTTTTAAATGGTGTAAAAAAATTTCGTAAAAATTGTTGACTAAGTAGAAATTTTGGCAAAAAACTAGTCTTAGCAAGAACAAAAAGCATGTTAGTGGCATCCGACGTGTCTGGCTAACGAACTCGTCCAACGATTTGGCATTTCCAACATTTTCACCAAATTTCGTAAACCTAGGACGTTTCGTTCAAGAGTTATTGTGCGAACATACATACATACATACATACATATATATATATATATATATATATATATATATATATATATATATATATATATATATATAGGGTGTAAATTAAATAACTCTCGTCCTTTTGTGAGGTGACTCATAGCACCCTGCAGACACTAAAACCGCAGGAATTTGTTCGGAATTAACAGTCGCTTCACCCCTTAAAAGGTTAAGTTATTTCCTTTACACCCTGTATATAATATATACACACATACATATATTTATATGTTTGTGTGTATATATATTATATACAGGGTGTAAAGGAAATAACTCTTATCCTTTTGAGGGGTGACCCGACTGTTAATTCCGAAAAAATTCCTGCAGTTTTAGTATCTGCAGGGTGCTATGAGCCACCCCACAAAAGGACGAGAGTTATTTGTTTTACACCCTATATATATATATATATATATATATATATATATATATATATATATATATATATATACATATATATACATATATATATATATATATACATATATATGTATATATATATATATATATATATATATATATATATATATATATATATATATATATATATATATATACATTTTAGCGAATATAATTTTCGGTTTCTAGGGACCTCAAAACAAATTTCTGCCATAGTCCCCGGCTCAGGTCGCGTCATGACAGTAACTGTAATAGCTGAATTCCATTCTGGAAATTCGCTAATAGTGGTATGGTATGGTCTATTAGTGGTTATCTTTCTTCGACATTATGATCACTAAATAAAACACATAAAGGAAACAAATAGCTCCTTGTAGAATGTTAAAATTTTGTACATATAATGGCAACCTCAGCAACCTCAACGACGATGGTGTCCAATCCATATACAACGCTGGTTGGCGTTGGCTTCTATCAATAAATACATAATATTGATGACACCCCCGAACTCTTACTTGTAAGTTACATGTTCAACCATTCATTATATCACAACCTACACATAGTGTTAGTTACTACTGCATTACCACTGAACTATACATATAATATGTAGCAGCACTAACTTTTAGAACGTAAAAACAACTTATTTGATAGCGTGATTTATTAAACTACTTATATTTTTATGTTCGGCTCACACATATTTATGGACATATGTTTTTAGCTTTTTATTTATGTGATAAAAGTTAATGGTTGGAAATTTTTATTTGATCTATATGCGTCTCTATTTTCATTCTCGTTCGCTTAAGAAATTGCGTTATTTGCTAGTTTAATTACGTTACCCCCAATCGTCTTGGCTTGTAGAATTGTTTTTATATTTCTATTTATTAGAATTTTTATCAATGTATTATACTGGTTCTTTCAATTACCTAATATTTAATTTAGTTACCTCGACATTCAACTATCCGACAGAATAGTTTCAAATTTTAATAGTATAAAGAAGAATACTATATCTGATTGTCTTTGTAATTTGGGAAAGATTGATCGTTTCTGAGTTAAGATAATTAGCGTTAAAGTTTGTATCTACTACACGTATTAGATCTCAAAATTCTGACTACGTACCCTTATTTTGTATTTAACAATATAATGACTGGACAGAATTCAATAAAAAAAATAGGAAAAGAAAGATTAATAAGTCCTGAATGTACAGAAAAAATTGAGTTATTTGTTGATCGTTTTGAATTGAAGATATCATCAGAGAAAATTATAGTATTTTAATAAATACACCAATTTTAAGCAACTAAACCGAAGCAATCTGGCAACCCTGTATATTAAATAACTGGTTTATTCGTATTTATTGTTTAAACAATACTAAAACTTCATGAATAGCGTTTTTTAACTTTTCACCGCTTACGTAGCGAAAACGGTGATAGATACATTAAAAAGTGTTTACCTACCTTTTTTGTAGGGAATCGAATTCTCTACAAAAAAGTCCGCGAGAGCACCTGTCTATCTTGTACAGGTGAAAAAATAAAGCGCTTCAAACGCATATGCGTACCACTTAATATGTTTGTTGGATAAATAACAACGATGTCAAAGCATTTATTATAAAAAACTTTGATAGTAGGTATAAGTGTGTATGCACAGACGCGTATTTGGAAAATATACCCGTATTCAGAGCTCAATGTATCTGAACTCGGGTATACATTCAATGTTTAAAAGCATAGTTCGATACTTGAAAATATACCCATTAAAAGCGCTGAGCTCGGGTATATTTTCAAACTCAATATTTAATAAGAATAGTATGAAAAACATACCCACTTTCAATTTATTGGTAAATAAATGGCTCAGTTAAGTAGTTAAGGGAAAACAGCACTGTGACGCCGCAAAAAATTGACAATTTTAGCGAATTTTTTTTTGCAAATGTGAGTGCATACCTATATGAGGGTCGAATTAAAAAGACTAATGAGTATCCATTTGTTCATATAAAATTTTATCGAATAATATTAAATATTTGCAAACTTAATAATGCAAATACCTAAAAAAATTGCAAATTATACCAACGATATTGCAATGATGAATCATTTCAAATTAAAAGAAGAAAAAAATTTATTAAAGTACATAATTGTAGCTATTGTTATGCATAGGTTTTTTTTACATTTTTTTCATAAAATAGCAACGGATTCAAAAATTTTTCGTTTTGTTTTGTTTTGAATTTTGGTCTAAAATTTTCACAGTATATTCTCAATATGTTGTACTCTCGAATTAAACAAAAAAAAATTTTCAATTTTTTCAATCCAAGTTACCAGATTACTACCTTAATTGCACCAAATATTTTTTATTACTCATGCGGGAGAAGTACTAACTTGGCGCACATATTTCTGTACGCAAAATGGCTGTTTGCCAACTGTACTCTTCCCGCATACTTTTTTGCGTGTGGAAAGTAACTTTCCACACGCAAATTGACAATAAAACACGCAAAATTTAATCAAAACACGCAAAGCCGCCTCTTAATTTTTCACTTAATAAATATTTCATAATTATTTCTATAGAAACCACCAACAAAGTAATTTAAACGATAATTAATTCAGAAAAAAAAGACGAACACTCAAAAATATTATTTTAAAAAGTAATATAAATGTCAAAAATAATGATAATAATAGAAAAAAGTATGTGAAATTCGTAATAAAAAATAGTATGTGCAACTCGTGCGGGATTGTCGATTGCCCTACTCAAGCGAATGAGCGCACTCACTACGTTCGTGCGCTCAACTTCGCTTTCGTGGGCAATCGACAATTTCCCGCACTTATTGCACAATATATTATTTCAGCGGATTCGAATTTAAATAATATAGTCCATATTCATACGCTTTTGTAAGAAACCCTTCTAAATCTGTTTTATTAATCATTATTCAATTTTAAACAAATTTTTTCACGTTTAACTCACACGCTAACAATTAAGAATTAAGATAAGAAGCTAAAAATTATTTCAAAAAATTGTAACGGTTTTTTTTATTTGCAACAAAGTAAGTCTTGTTTTAAATCATATGTGAATTTTTTTTTATGAAGATCGAGCATAAATTACAGTTGAAATAAGTTTGAAAATATACCTTAATAGTAGCTGTATAAGATTACACTAATTTATTGTCGGGTATATATTCAAATTCTCATAGTAGTATTCTTGTACTTGAAAATATACCCGATTTTGGCTCTGAAATGAGGTATATTTTACAGATTCATTTTGTTAGTTTCTGTTTTGTAAATTATACCCGATCCTAGATCGGTCAGTGACGTCACAAGCTCTGACATCGGGTATATTTTCAAAATACGTTGCACAGACTATGTTTGAATGTATGCACACACGTATCTTTAGTGTATCTTTATAATTGTAACATTTGTATTAAGCAGTTCGGTGTATTACAATGTTTCTCGTCTAATTTTTGTTCTATATATGTATCTAGACAATCAATAGAACGTTGAAATACAAATGAAGACATACACCTACCTGTACCAATAACTTCAACCAATCTTAATTAATTGGTCACATTTGCATATTATTTATCCAAATAGTTTTTTAATTGAAATTGTGTACACACGGCTGACTACCATCATACTACTATCCGTTCGTACCATGCACATGCATCGTACCACCACAGCTGAATCCCACACCTAGCTTAACAAGCAAAGTGCGGTAGGCAAATGACAAAATAATAGACCAAAACGTACATATATAGGCAAATTGTGTAACAGCAGTTAGATGTCGGTTGCCCACATTATTATTGCATCTCCATTATTTAATGCACAAATATCAGTGGCCTGCTATAGTATGTGATCTACTGATTTGTTTCGATCATAGAGCAACTAGAGAGAAAATACATATTTCTATACTACTGGAACCTGTGTAACCACTTGAGATAGAAAATATGTTGTATACGTGCACGGTGTTTACTTTGTATTTGTGCGGTAAACTCTGTTTGTGTGAGTGGTGATAGCCGTCACGTGACCTTTGGTTCGCATACATGTGTGTGATGTGTGTGATACCACAACGCTACTTGTGCCGGTTCAACAATCAAATTTATTGTTGTTTGACTGACTTACACCGAGCGACGGGTACTGACCAACTGACACTAAGCAGCCTAAGATGCACATACTTGCACATAAGTGATTGCAGAAAAGAGACAGTTATATTCATTCTATTTGTTCTGTGGTTTCGATATTGTTAGATGTTTGAAAAATGTGGTGAAGACTTCCAAATTCCACTACTGATGAGTTTGACTCTCACGGTATGTCACAGTAAGAGGTTCATGTGTACTAGAGTATGTTTAAGAAAGTTTGGACCAAGGTGGACAACAAACCTGGAGTGGTGTTCTCATGAAAATGGAATTTTGCATGTACATCCTACAGGTAGAGATCTTAATTAGTCTACAAGAACTTTTTTAATAATATATCACAAGGTATTTTTTTTGGTTCTGTAACAAGTAAACCGAGGACAGTTAAACCGCGACAGTTAAACCAAACGACAATTGAACCGTAGAACAGTTAAACCACAGGACATTCTAACTGCTTAACACTATAAACAAATCTAACGTAACCAAACTCTTTAAACTATAAACAAATCTAACGTAACCTAACCAAACCCAACCTAAACTAATCAAACTCAACAAATCATAAGTAAAAGTAACCTAACCTAACTAAACACAACTTAACCAAATGAAACCTGACTTAACCAAGCCTAACCTAAACTAACTGAATTCAATAAATTATAAATAAACCCATCATAACCTAACCTAATACAACCTAACGTAACGAAATCAAACCTGAAGTAAAACAACTCAGTAAATTATAAACAAACCCAACCTAACCTAACCAAAGCCAGCCTGAGTTAACTGAATTCAACAAATTATAAGCAAACTCATCTTAACCTAATATAAAACAACCTAACATAACCAAACCCAACCTGAACTAACCGAACTCAATAAATTATAAGCAAACCCAACTTAACCTAACTAAAACTAGCCTAAACTAACCGAACTCAACAAATTATAAACAAACGTAACCTAACCAAACCCAACCTCAACCTAACCGAACTCAACAAATTGTAAACAAATCCTACTTAACCTAGCCAAAACCAGCCTAAACTAACCGAATTCAACAAATTATAAACAAACCCAACCTAACGTAACCAAATACAACTTAACAGATTAACCTAACCAGACAACACCTAAACTAATTGAATTCAACGAAAGGTAACCAAATCCAACACAACCCAACCAAATAGTTTACCCTTAATTGTGTAAAGAGTCACCCTTGAGACTTGAAACTACATAAATACTTATTTAGTCTCAAGTCTCAAGGGACGCAAATTTCATTGCTAGATAAAATTCAAATAATTTTGTTCTTATTAGTTAATAAATTGTACAACGGTTAAATTGTCTTCAGTTAAAATGTCGTTAGGTTGAATTGTCGTCGGTTGATCTGTCATCGGTCGATCTGTCGTTAGGTTGATCTCTCGTTAGGTTGATTTGTCGTCGGTTGGACTGTCGGGGTTGAAGTGTCGCGGTTGAACTGTCTGCGGTTCACTAGTCGCGGCACTATTTTTTTTTAAATATTTAAGAGTGGAGATAAAAACTTCTTTCAAATTCATACCCCATTGTTTGAAATACCGTTACAAAGGATTCGTGAAATAAGATTGAGGTTTCTCTTACCATTTCTCATTTTTAAGCCTCGTTTGTGAGTTGACTATGCTTCAAAGTGTGAGGTTATGTATCCCGACCCGTACTTTTTAATCTGTTGATCCAAAAATTCTGAAAATCCGATAGATTGTAGCATTTGCTGAAAATATTTAAAATTATTTGTACTATATTGTATTGGTAACTTTCGAGGATATACGTAACTTAATTTTTGAAAATTAAAAAGGTATGTCTCGATGTTAGGAAACGTCTTCCAAAAATCCAGTGTCTAAATTATAAAAGGACGTACTGGAAAATGAATAATATTTTCATTTCTCTTTTTTAAGTTTAGTATAAATTCCTTGTATAGTGCAAAATATCGTAAGTCATCAACAGATCTTTGGTTTCTTTTTTGAACTTGATTACTTTTCATTTTTAAGTTTCGTTCAAAAAATACTGAATTCAAAGGTTGTACGTTTCTTGCAGATATACAGAGAACCAAATTATCACGTAATTAACCTTGACATAACATGTATAAGTAACATTGTTAAATATATTATTTATTTATTTTTACTATAAGTCTTAACAATATATTTTTTTAATCACTTGAAGCATGAATCCTAAGTGAGCGTTTATAAGTAGGGGAAGGTAGGGCAATGTGGCCATCCTAAGGTTTGAATTGACATATTTTCTAAACAGTTTTAATAAATTAATATTTCTTGACATAATGCAATTGCAAATTTAATATGTCTTTATTTTAGAACATACATACGGTTTACATATTCAAAATAACAAAAAATTTTCAATTATTTCGTAAGTGACAAAGTGACCACATTACCCACCTTGTGTAGGTAAAGTGGTATAGTATTATTAATATTAAAAATTAACATAAATAACATAAATAAAATTATAATTTTTAATCAAAAAGATGACAATTTGCTACTAATTAGTAATCATTAAAACAGTTTTTAATTATCCAAAGTACTCAGGTTATGGCTATTCATTTTTAAGACAAAACTCACAAGTAAAATCATCATCTTCCTTATTCCAACCATAGCAAACTTCATGGGCTCATCTTTTGCATATCGTACATCCTACCCAGTCATCTACTTTTGATTCCGATTATAATTCTGATATCACTACTAAATTTACTGGGCCACTTTACCTTTGTACGTAGTGGGCTACATTACCCAAAACTAAGTACAATGTGAAAAATTGAAATAAGTCCCGCCCCAACGGATGATTCATAATTTTTTATTATAAAATTAATTATTTCAGAACTACAATAGACACAGGGGATATTCACAAAAACCAAGTATTCATAAAACAATATTTTTATACAATATTTCTAAGTACTTACCTTAGATCAAAGGGCACAAGAAACACTTTTTTTTAAATAAAATTTTCTAAGTAACATCTAAAGAGTTGATATTCACCGTGACACTGTATAAATTGTCAATCTATCATTTAAACCAAATAACAAGAAATGGAAACCCTTGGTTCATTTGCAAACTAGTGGTGACCACTTTACCTGCCTGGGCCTCTATGGCAGGTAATTTGACGCGTAGACGATATTTATTATTCTATTTTCTGGTTACAATATTTACAAAAAATAACAGGTCATAATTTACTTACAAAGCTGCCTAAGCGGTAAATAATCGCTTACCGGCAATTAGTAAATAGATTTTTCTATGGAAATAATTGCTTATAGATGCCTACTGCTCAATTTTATTAAAATTTCATTTTATGTAGCATTTTTTGGCTGAACAAATAACTTACTCGTACTCGACCCGCAAGTTTATTTTTGTGACCATGGATGGTTAAAAATCCTCGACTTTCCGCCTTGGATTCTCAAACAGTCACAAAAATGACACTTACTGTCTTTGTTTAGTAATAGATTATAAGTGCCTGATACTTATTCTAGCACAGTTTTCCTTTACAAAAGTGGCGTTTTAAAACGATACTGGTTAATTATTATAACCGTAAATATTTATAGTTAATTGAGTTTGAAAAGCGATAGATTGCTTACTATAGTAACACCTAAATTTAAATATGTGGATGTGAATGAATCGCCTATGTTTGTATATATGGGTAATATGTAAGTAATATTGACTTTGTGAATGGTGATTGGTTGCTGTTGGTAAACAGATGGAGCCGCCGTCAACGACAGAGAGCAGCACTGTGTATGTATAAACGAACAATAGCTGCGGTACTGAGAATATCGCTTTAATTTTGCAATCATGTCGACTGACTCCGTTCCATTCTATACAGGAACAAACGTTTTAAGTTTCGCGTCACACGAGACAAAGCACAAGAACTTACCAACAACAAACTTGATGCGAAATGAATTTGCATACATATTAGGATTACTTGAAATTAATTGAGCAGAAGTTACAACTTGAAATTGAACTTTAAACTTGATTTCCGTTCTTTATTTTAATAATACCTACCTACCTACTCGTGATTTTCTTCTTTTCATTATTTTTTTTTCTTCACTGCCGTCGTCTAATGTCGTCGTTTCCTTACGTTGATTTTTCTAGTTGTTTTACACTGCAAAAGTGAATGTGTGCAACAATATTACTAGATATGTATATAGAAATGTTGATTTATATATAAGGGTAATGGCCGGTTGCACCAACATTATTAATCGGCTGTTAAGATGTTAATCCATGATTAAGTTTAACAGTAGTTAAAATCTCTAATTATCTGTTGCACCAAGGGTAATTTTTGTTAACTGATGATTAAATCATCCGTTAAGTTAATGGATGAATATTGGGCAATTAAATATTTAATCAGCGTTTAGTACATATTTTGATGCTAGTTTCCATAGTATCGCTAATATTTATATTTATTTTCTACTATTGAAATATAGTTTTTTGTACAATTTCAATTAACTCGACAATTCCCAGAGTTATTTGGAGGTGACAGATGTTTTCAATTTTTTTCAACGATAAGATAATTAAATCTTTACGTTCTGTTACCACCATTAGAAGGCTAATAGATGTCTTTATATGTCTTTCTTGTGACAACTCTATACTATAAGTTAAACAAACAAATTAATATAGTTTAGAATTAAAAATGTCTGTCACCTACAGGTGACACTGGGAATTGCCGAGTTAAAATTATCTTTTCTTTTTCTGTGAAATTTTGGTATACCCTGTTTCAAATACAATTGATCATGAGTAAAAGTTAAAAAATTAAATAATTCTCATATTGAAAACAAATCAATCTTCTATTCTTTTCTAAAAACAATCTGCAATTTTAAAATTTCCGTAAGTGCAATAATGAAAGAGATAAAGCCAAGAAAACGGAAATAATTTAAATTCATAAGTGATGCAGCATGTTAAATTTAACTGAAATGGACCATATATATTTCATTTTTCACACATTTTTAAATTTTTAAATTGAAAAATATCTTCCAAATGTCAAATTAGTTTCAAAATGTTTTACGTAAACATAAATTATATATTTTCTATAATATTATATAAATCAAGACGGCACTACTTATTTTCAAAATATGCAAATTTAAATTTTTTTTAACGATGTGATATTATCAATTTACTAGCATTTACTTCTCTGGTGTCTCATTTCATGTCCTATAAAAGCAAATGAACAAATTAGTTAACCATTGGTATATTTTAAATGGTGCAACAGACAAATCGGGGTTAGTTAATCTCGGATTTACTAATGGCCATTAAGTTCTGATTAAGTTAATTTTGATGCAAACGGCCATAAGAGTGGTGAAAGTACGGTCATTTATTCAAACGCTAAAGGTCGCAATTTTGATTCGTACCAGTAATTAATTTAACGGGTTACATCACTTTTGAAAATAAATTTTTCTTTTTTATCGCCAGGTCATTTTGAGTCCAAAAGGAATTATGAGTGAAAACATTTAATAACGCCGCTCCGCTGCGAGTAATATTTTGAAATTTGTCAACTTGGCCGATAACTGTTTTTCATTACGAGTCAGTTATATTTCCATAAAGGACTCACAGATGACGCTAATGATAGGTACAAACACATAAAACGATAAACACGTTTTAAAACATTACATGCGTTTTTCATAAAACTTCGTTTTCCAAAACATTAAACAACATAACTCAAGTAATTTTCATTCAATTAACTTGAAAGTTTACCTGTAGTTTCCTAGATAAATTGTCTACCGTGATGCATTTTTTTCTTGAAAATGGTTGACAAATGCATTTTTTATAAACAAATTAATTTGGGTTTTTTCATCAATTTTAAAGTTTCTTGCCCACCTGGTGCCATTTAAAGTCAATCTACAAGAAGAAAAAATTAACATTCTCGCAGTTGTTTCTATTGTATTTGAGGTAATAAGAAGAATTCTTAAAAAAAAATTATCTTAAACCGTTTCTCAGCATTTTATGTCACTGTACCTACATGGTTTATAAACCACTTATCCTAAAAAGTTGAAATAAAAACCATCTCTCTTTATGTCCACATTTGGTCTATTTTCCTTCCACAAAAAAACTTCACTTAAAGTTGAATATCAAGCAAAATTTACTTTTCATGTAAGGTAAAAGACCCGGTAATTGACCCTGGCCCAGTTTCTGAACTTTTCAACTTTGTTATAAATTAATAAAAAAACTATATTTTAAATAAGAAAAAAAATAAATTCTTAATTTAAAGTAATTTATTCTGTGTCTAATGAACAGCAATTTAAAAAGTTTAGAATATATTAACTAAATAAAAAAAAATTTTTAAGTTTAAAATGTGTGTAAAAACTATTTTTTTGGTAGTTTCCTAACAGTTTATGTTACAAAGTACTCATTTTGATCTGTGCAATATTCATCATGTAAGTATGAAAACTTAATTAAAAATATATGAGCAGGTTAATATTTGTTTAAAATTTATTTTAAAATATTTATAAAATACCTTAGAATGGTTTTTATTATTGAAATATGAGGGTCAATTACTAGGTTCACTTCTAAAGTGGTATGGCCCAATTAAATTCTAATCAGTTTTTGTTAGTTATTTTGTTATTTATAGTTATCCTCGATTAGTTTTTGTTATTTTTCATAACGTATATAACATTAAACATTCATTTTTATCAATAAAAAATTATTTATAAATTAAATTTTAAAAAACTGTATTTTTAAATTTAAGGATCAGAAACTAGGCCACTGTCAGGGTCAGAAACTGTCACATGAGAAATTTTGAAGGTCAGAAACTGGGTCCTTTTTGTCAATTTTTGAAACATTAATTTAAATTATTAATTCAGTTCAAATAATTATTTTACTTGTATGACTTTATTTTGAAAGCCATAAACTAGTTGATAAAATTATTAATTGTCTCTTAAGTTGAAACTTATATTTATTACTGTCGTTTAACCTCAGCCATCACTCTTAAAAGGTCAGAAACTAGGCCCGTTACCTTATTGTTAGTATCTAGAAAAATGCCTATGTACTCTGAATATGCTTTAAGAGTATGTTTTTTTACACATTTACTTTTACAGTGTCGGCTGCATTAATTTTTAAAATAAAAAAATTAAATAATGACTTTCATAAAATTTTAATTAGGTTTCTTTTGTTATTAAATTGCTTTATATTATTCAAATAATGCAAGTGTCTGAAATGCATTGCACAGTTGTTTGTTTATATATACGTTGTCTACAACCCGTGAACACATTATTTGCAATATTGTTTTAATTAAAAAATAAAAATACTTATTATAACAATATTGAACTGAATTTATAAGTAACTTTTATATAGAGGTAAGTGGGGTAAAGACAGACAGGCAGACAGAAAGACAGACAGACAAAAACTTTAAAAATCACTGTTTTAATATCTACATCGATAACTATTTACAGTACCAGTACAATTTTTAAAAAAATATTCCATGTACAGAAACGGTGTCGTTACAGTTTTTATTATATGTATACGAGGTGTGTTCAAAAAGTAAGGTGATTTTATGTTTTTATCAAAGACCTTTTATTTATTCATCAATATTCATGTTGTTCCCTTTAAATAATCCCCCTAAGATACAATACACTTGTGCCAACGCATTTTCTAATCCTCGAAGCACTTCTGATATGCACTTTTTGGTATAGACTTGAGCTCTTCCGGCGATGCAGTTTTTATCTGCTTAATCGTTGCAAATCTCCATCCTTTCATGGGTTTTATCAGTTTTGGGAACAGAAAAGAGTCGCAGGTGCTAAATCCGGTGAATATGGTAGCTGAGGCATGATTATGGTGTTGTTTTCGAGGTAAAAAACCACGCACAAGCAACGATAAGTGAGCAAGTGCTTATCGTGATGAAAAAACCATGAATTGTTTTCCCAAAATTCCGGACGTTTTTTTTCATATCGCTTCTCGCAAACGGTGTATGACTTCAAGTTAATACTCAACAACTTCTCTAATGGTAATTCGACGATTTCCCAATACCATTTTTTTCACTTTTTCAACGTTTTCATCAGTTTTTGACGTGCTAGGGTGTCCAGAGCGAGGTTCGTCATTGACATCTTCTCGGCCTTCTTGGAAGAGCTTGTAATACTTATAAACATTTTTTTTACTCAGAGTATACTCACCGTATACCACTGTTAACATTTCGAGTATTTTGAAGCACTTAATTCCATTTTTCACACAAAATTTGATGCAAATCCTTTGATCCATTTTTTTCGAAAATCGCCAAGCACACCAAACACTTCTAACCTTTATGCCTCTCACAAATGAGCAAAGAATGCTATATAGCTAAAACTGTGAACATATGTTCGGGACGAGTGTACTAACGCAACAAAATAAAAAATCGAAAAACGAATGTACGTAGCCCGAGAAATTTGAAAAGTCACCTTACTTTTTGAACACACCTCGTAGATTATGCACGTTCTGGTATCATAAACCAAACAAATAAGATTATGTCCGTGCTAATATGTATATATAAATATGTTATGCATGTGTAAACGTTGCGTCAATCAATTATGCGGTTGATAACATATGTCAAATATGTATTGACCGACCAACCAGTCAACCATGCCCGCTTTGTGGCTTCCCGTAAACATATTACATTACATGAATAAGATGACCCACTGGACCGAGCAAGATAGAGGAGTTCCCCATCTACCTATTTAAATGTCAATGCTGTCAGAACCGTATCACTTTATACTGGTCGACACACAAGAGGATATATTTTATGCAGTTTAACCCTAGAACGACAGACCGGGATCGATATCTACCCCAGGTAAATTTTAAACTACGTTTTCAAATTAGTCAGTGACATTATCGACTGGACACCTATGCCATAATTTAGTTCAAGGTTCTAACAGTTTAGGGTGAGGTCGGCAATCCCTCCAGTTTCTTGTCTGCTGTGACGGAGTGAAGACGTGAAGCTACTAATGTGGGGTTGATATCTACCCCGGTTTGTAGTTTGCGTCAGTGTTTTGTGTAGGTAAGTTGTTTTTATTTTTCTTGCTAAAATAATTTTGATTCACTTATAGTAACCTTATTTTGCAATAAAACATTAGATATATAATTTTCGGTGATGATTTTCATATTTTGAGTACCCATACACTGGGAATTGTATTGGGAATATACTGCACGAAATGCAAGCGACCGACCTGCGAGAATCATAGAAATATATATTGCAGCGCCTTTGAATAAGTTAAATTCTCTTTTTTTTTACATTTTGCATGACAGGAACTGAAATATGTTCTTAAAAACCAATATTTCATGCATTTTTATTTGATTTTTCCACATATAAAATTCCCAATTTTTTTTAAATTTTCAAAATCCAAAATAAATAGACTTTTTTGGTAAAACGTCGTGATGTCATTTTTGTCTTGAAGTCTTTTGTGTCCTCTTTAAAATCCCGTCTCATATTTGAAAATCGGTTCATTAGAGAAATAGTTGTCAATTTTTGTTTATTAAATGACAGTTTGACCGTTTTTGAACACTTTTAGCTATTTAATTCGATTTTTCACCAACTAAACTTTGATTAAATTGAATTTGCTCTTCACCATTCTCTTCAGCATGAAAAGACGAAAAAATTTATGTACTTAGAAGTGAACTTACTGCTGTCAGAACGATTTTACGACCAAAAATCCCGTGGTGTAAATATATACCCCGGTTTGTAGTTTAACAGTAGAAAATATAGGTTTGTTGTTCTAGGGTTAATTCTGCGAAGATTACCAAAAACCCAAAATGATTATTTAATCGTATGCAAGACATAGTATTAAAAATTCTTATTGACGATATTGGAGACGCTAGTCCAGTTCAGTTTAGTATTATTTAGAGCAGCGCAACTTATTAATGGCCATAGTGCGGATTGATTAAAATTTACTTTAAAGTAGTATAACTAATCATTAAGGTTACTTCTTATAGTGGTTGAGTGAGCTCAACACGCAGAATAATTAATTACAGTTCAGTGTATTTTATCAAATTAAAATCATGGAAGCATTTTTGGGTATTTTTTTCGTTCGTGTGATAACTTCTCCTCATAAAACTACTGATTTCTGTAGGAATACCTTACAACATGAACAAATTTACAAAAATATGAGTAGTAATTTATGTTGGGTATAACCTTTGGTATACCTAACTATTGTACAAGGAATGTGGATAAATGTTTAATTGCTTTCGAGATTATTAAAGAGATCGCTCTTGATATTTAATAAAAATTCTTCTCTTTTCGAATTAAAAATTCTTTAGGTGCATTTTACGTTTATTCGGGACTGTTTGATCAATCTTGATTCTTAAAATTCATTTTTTTAAGGTAGTCTTCTAGTCTAGAATTTTTTAAAATACTATTTTTTTGTTTCATTTTTTGAAAATGTAGACCTTTAAAAATGTGTCCTCAAAAGAAAATTTAAAATTTTGGAAAATTTACAAAGTTATAGCTATTTTAAAAGAGTAGGTCCCGATATCAGATACTATTCTTAAAATTAAACTATTCAAGCTGGTTGATATGCTGTTTCCAGTTCTCTTTATCTAACCCAGTGTTTTTCAACCTGTGATAAAACCACTCTAGTTCAATATATAATATTTAATGAAGAAAAGGTTAATTAAAGGTTACATTAATGTAATGGTTTCATACTTTTGCTTGATAAAATTTCAAAACAAATAACTGAAACTTACTTTCCATAACAGTAAAACCGTATTGCCGTCATATAGACACTTTTTCTTTGCTTTTTTTTCATTACTCTCATTGGAACTTGAAGTTGACAGTTGTGCATGTCTTCTCATAAACTCATCCATTTTCAGTAATTACAATGAGCACAGAATTTTGGATATTAAACAATAAAAGTTAGTGAGCAACTACGAAACAAACAACAAGTCAATTCAATGAATTTAAACACAATCCAAAACCAATTAACCATTCAATGAATTCAAAAGCACACTCCTTTACTCGCCTGATACTCCACGCAGCACTCATCACGTTACAAACTCTATGTCTCGTTCATACAAGTTACGCGCGCGTTTAGAAGCTACTACAAGTCGTCAGTTTCGATGTCGATATAAAAATATGCCTGTTTAAAATCCTTTGTTATCTATATATTTAATTAACATCTAACTGAAAATAATCAATAATGATAAACGGATTCGATATTTATTTCATATAAAAAAACAAGTTAAAAATAGCAGAGGGTAGGGGTCGCGAAATATTTTTCCATAGTAGGGGGTCGCGCCATGAAAAAGGTTGAAAATCACTGATCTAACCGATTTCGAATTTGGCATGTATCTTCAATACATGTTGCTTTATGATAGGGACTACGGACATTGCGAAATTTTAATTTTTACTATTTTTAAAAAATAAGAAACTGAAAGAAATAAACGTCAAAAAATATAATTTTTTTCAAACAGTCGCCATTTTTAGATTTAAGAGTCTTTTTTTTATTGTAGTTCCAGCCAGAATCACAACCTTTCTAAACTAGAATCTTTTCTTGTTTGTTCCAAATCCAAAAATCATGTCAACCAGCACATTACTTTTTTGCATTGCTATATTTAAATCGCTATATGTCCTTTAATTTTCATTTTTTTGTATGAAATTTTTTTTATATGTTCTTAAAATATCAATACTTAAATAGATGGTAAAAAAATGGACAGTACAAATATTAGTAATATTTTTCTCCTAAAAAAATCGAAATTTTTGTTCTCTAGACTAGAAAACCCCCTTAATATCAACATCTCACACAAATTATACAAGAATTGAATACATACCTTAATTATAATTTTTATATACTTTACAATAAATTTGATGACAAAAATTTAAAGTAGTTTTTAAAATAGAATATGGCAGTACAAAAGAGAGAGATTTTCATGATGACGTCTATTTCATGTATGTACATTACTCGTATGAAAATCTAGATATGAAAATTTAAATTTATTACAACTTTATTTATTAAATAAAAGCAAATTTCGTTAGTACTCCAGTACTCCTATTCATTCAAGTCACTCCAACTTTATTGTCTCTCGAACTAAATTGTTTTTCATTTTTCATGGTGCCCTCGTTTTAATAAAACAAATGCATCATCCGAAATGCAGGTTAGTTCATGCAATACTAACTAGATAGCGTCTTCAGTTTATTTCTATATCTAGAGTATATATGCTTTTTTTCCTAACTTATATTTACTACGAGTAAGAAAGAAATATTAATAACTGAAATAAGTTTATTATTAAATTATTTTTCTTATGGAGGGTGAGTGACATTGTTCCTGTCAAATAAAATTATCTTTTCAAAAATAGAAATTTATTTTAAATGTCTTGTTATTTGATTCGTAAAATTTATTCATAAAATTATGTCATTTATTTTTATTCCCATATCAGGGTTTTTTTGTTTCTTTTACAGTTTAGTTTAAGCTAAGAAATGGAAGTATAAAATTTTCGAAAAAAATGAATGTGGTGTTAAAACTCTTGACCCAAATCTAACCGATTCTGTACTTGATGTATTTTGAAATCAATAAATATATTATGAGTAAAGTATAAAATTTTTTTAGGTACTTATTAAACTCTTAATAGTTTTGATTTTTTGTAGCAAAATAAATAAATTGAAAAGACTAGCGTTTAAGTAAACTACTAATTTAATAATACCAGCGGAGTGGCCGCGCGTGCTTAGGTACTGGCACGTCGATTGGTAGGTCGACGGTTCAAATCTCACGGTCGGCTATATACTTGTGAAGGTTTTCTGCAGTTTTACTTCACAAATACAGATGAATTAGTGATGAGCAAATGCAAGACCAAGACCAAGACTTGGCAGTCTTGGTCTTGGTCTTGCTAGAACAGTTTGAGTCTTGGTCTTGGTCTTGGTCTTGCAAAATTCAGTCTTGGTATTGGTCTTGGTCTTGCAAAATACAGCCTTGGTATTGGTCTTGGCTTTGGTATTGCTGAAGAATCTTGAACTTTCTTGCATTTTTTTATTAGCGAATTTTTTCCTTCTGAAATCAGAATTTTTTCTCTTTACGGTATTAATTATACTTTTAAACTATTTAAATAATTTAGCAAGAGGCTTGCTTTTTTCTTGCTATTGTCTTGGTCTTGCTCACTTGAGTCTTGGTATTGGTCTTGCAGCCATACTTATAGTCTTGGTCTGGGTCTTGGCCTTCCAAAAAATGCAAGACCAAGACAAGCCTTCATCGGCATAGTTCCTTAAGAAGACGGCTATGCAGACGCATACCTACCAAATCCTAGCATTTACACCACTTTCCTTGTCCTCCACCCACATCATAATTAACTATAATATGTAATATAATAAATAAAGCTAGGAAGATAATGATGTGGGTGGCATCTGTCATAGACTGTTGTCTGAAAAACGGACGTTAAACCCCATTATTATTAATAAAATTTAACCCATATACATCAATTCATTGAAAATATTATCTACACTTTTTTATTTTTTTTTACTTCAGTGAATGTTAAAAATTTAACTTCACTCGAAAGTTAAATAAGAGTTAGCTGTCTACGCTATACTTTAAAAAATTGATTTTTAAATCGCAGTTTCTCAAGAACATTGTACAAAATAATAGAAATTTTTAATACTTACTATCCGTAATATTGAATCATAAACTAATTAAAAAAAAAAAAAAAAAACTAAGATTCCCATTTTAAAAAATATAAATAACTATAAAGCTTCTAGCTATCGCAATCGATTTTTTCAACGGTAGTTACAAGTCTTTGATTAAGTTGAATAGTTTAGCCGTTACAAAAATGGCACCTTTCAAAAAAAATAACCTATATTATGGGTTAATTACATAAACTTTAGTATACTGAAATCAATTATGTTGATCACTGAAATAATTTGTGTGGTATGCACTTTTGGTTTTATCAACTATTTTTATTTTTATTCCCATTTAATTTTTGTGACTTTTGGTAGAAATAATCACCCGAATTCTTTTTAACTTTACATAATTGAAGAATTTTTTTGAACAGCGATACCAAGTGAAGCTTCAAACTTTTATTTCTAAGTTGTTCAAAAGTCTCAGTACAGAACATCAGGATTTTATCCAATTGTTTCTCCATAATATTTTCCACTGATATTTTAAATCAGCATCAATAGCTCTACGTGTGCCGTTAAGATTTTAATCAAGTCCAACTTATCAGTTATTTGAAGCGAAGATTTATTTATTAAACTTCCTAGCTATTTTAATAATGTTGCTTTTCTATCAATATTACATATTACCACTATCATCCTGAATAAATACTATGATTTTTACATAGTTACACATAAAACCGTACAAGAAATCAATCAACAACATATTTTTTGTAAAAAAAAGGTAAACATACCTACCTAGAATGTAAACACTAATGTTATTAAAATGAACATAGATAGGTATATTAGATAAACATGTTCACATGCTTTTTTTTTGGTCAGGAGAAAAAAGGGCATACGGACGTCATGAAGATACACATGTATATATAAATAAATAAACTGAAATTGAAAAGCCGCGTCGAAAACCACAATATGTTGTCATAATATGTTATGTATCTACCGGTGTTTTGGACTGTGTGTTTATATTAATTGAAACTACCTATATATTCTTATATGTAGTTGGGTTATTAAAATTATATACCGTAAAACCGTCTAGACCCGGACACTTTGCACCAATCTTCAAATTAAATAATTTCTGTACATTAACCTGCAACAATAAACATTGGTTCTTGACGTCATTAGAGAGAGAAAAACATCCTCTAAACAGCTGTACCAATAAAAACTACGGATTTCAACATTTACTATCTCATTTTACAGGATTACTGTCCTACAGTTTTTCAAAGAAATAAAATGTGTGTCTAACTTAGACATGTAATTTTCGTCATAATTGTTATATTGTTTTAGTTTTGACATGTATATGTTCAGAATTTTATCGCGCATCATTTAATGATGTTTGAAGTTATATTCGATGTATATATAACAAAATACATGTTATGTATATCCGTTTAGACCCGGATACATCAGTTTATTACACTATGGCCGCGATTCGCACCAGCTGTAACTCCCACTATCCCCCCAGAATTACGCGGTTTATGCTTCCTTCTGGTGTCATATCGCATGTTTACTTCATAGAATGGCATACTATACATTGACCCCTCTCCCTTCCCACAAAATATTTTAAAGTCTTTGACAGTTTCAGAGACATCAGACGATATAAAACACTGTCCTAAGCCCTACGGGAGAGGTTAGTTTGCATGTTACTACATTATTTAAGTAAAAAAACAGGTGTCCGGGTCAAGACGGATTTGGGGTGTAGACCCGGATACTTACTAATTATCTTTATTTTTTTTATTTTTACTTATAATGAAACAAATGGGTCAGGGATATAACAAATAATATACGCTCTTTCTAATGGTAATACTTTTAATGCTGATATCTATGAAGGAAACATGTATAAACATAAAACTATACCAAAAAATGTAAAAATGTGTCCGGGTCTACACGGTTTTACGGTAGGTTATAGGTAAGTTGAAAGTAATGGATTGAATTGTTCGTTACAAATCCACCAAAGTATTTTTGGTGAGCCTTGAGATACAGGCACAGTTTGTAAAAAAATTAGTAATTGTAAGTGCCAAATACTTTTGAGGCAAAGTATTTATTGCTTTAAATATGTTTATTCACGATTCATTCCGTATCAAAAGTAAAACTTTGCTTATAATAGATATGATTTTTACTTTAGGTAAACTAATTATTATAAAACCAGTAAACTAATTAGTATAAACTAACATTTTCAGTAATTTTTCAGTTAATTGAGAACAGTCGTCTGATTTCCCGTAATTACGGATTATCATAAATTAAAACGAGATAACTCGAGATGATTTCATTAGTGCTAAAATCCAGGGAATATGATGCCTTCTTTGAAATATTTCTCAGAATCCAGGACCAGGTTTAGATACATAGGGACCCTAGGTACTGTAAGTCTGGGATCCCTTCT
The DNA here is from genome assembly GCA_035578155.1 of Brachynemurus nebulosus. Lineage (NCBI taxonomy): Eukaryota > Metazoa > Arthropoda > Insecta > Neuroptera > Myrmeleontidae > Brachynemurus > Brachynemurus nebulosus. The sequence continues at coordinate 14,085,515 of JAPWDM010000009.1, read as the reverse complement.
TTTTTAATTTTTATTCCCCTGTAAGGGAGATATTTTTGTTTTCAAAAATCAAAATTTCACTCGTGTTTTACCTTGTGAAGCTTCCTGAAGAATTTTAACTCTGTGTTGGTCAGTCTTTCAGTCTCTGTGTCCGTAAAACCTTCTAACACATGTTGAAAGCTAATTTAAGAATATTATCAAAAAAAGGTCTCTAAAGGTATCTTAATCTCTTTTATTAACCACAGGAACGCCTATAGCTTGTGGGGTCATCTCCTAATTTGCCTGTTAAGAAATCCAGGCCTATATATGTAGCATTTTTTGGTATAATTTACAATTTGAACCTCAGTTAGAACTTCTAATATCTTCAGCGATTCATAATAGATACTTTTTAAGAATTGATTGACTAAATATAAAGCCAAACTACAATTTCGAAAACCTTGTTCTGCCATTACAAGGCTATTAAAAAGAATTCTTGAAAAAATTTTGTAATTAATAACCCGCGAGCCCAAAGCATTTTTATACGACTTACGTAGGTACAAAAATTGGTAATGAAACAGATGTACAACTGGTTAATTTACGGTATTTCTTCGCTTCTAATCCGAATTTTCTGAACAGTCTTTCCAGTAAGTTCAATCTTGGATTTATATTCATCAATCGAAAGCTTTTTGGATGTTTTCCGTTAACCGCTACATCCCCCTCACTGCTAATACTGAATATTTTCATATGTATACACGCATATCAGACGTGTAATATCACGTGTTGAACTTTTAGGCCAGATGAGATAGTTAAATCAGGGTATCGTTTAAAAAACCAATTAACATAACAACAATACTGTTGTTGGAATCAAAGCGTACATAATTACTTTACAAAAAAATACACACTTTGTACGCTAACTGAATATATCATGATCAGTTGAGGAGGATGCACGATGTCTGCGCCATGTTTGTTACCTTCAAAAACATAAATATGTAAATTACATAATGGAATAACAACAAGAAAAAAAAATTTAAAATAGTTAGGGTGGATTGCAAAGGATACGTGTATTTCTATATATTTCTATATAATGTTTAGACTGTATTATTATAAAATAGTTATTTGTATTGAAACACTATATTATGTAAATATCTAAAATGCACTTTAGGTTTTCTAAAATTTCTTAACATATTAAACAAAATAGATAGTAACCATAATATAATATAATCATCTAAATTATTAAATTATACCACCTAGAAATCTTTTCTTCATAGCACATTATACCGTACACTGAGAAAAAAGTACAGTAAAAATTACGGAGCTGCCTCCGGTAAACTAGGCTCAAGTGACCAGTCGGTAGGAAATTATCAAGCAAAAATATAAAAAATGCCTTTCAAATATTATTTTTTACGATTCATTTGAAAATTTTTCCTGTACACCTTAAGAATTTTTCGTATACTGCTCCGTAAAATTCGATGGGCTAGTAAAATTTCAAGTGGATACCAGGAAAATTTACTTAATTTTTGTTAAATTATACTAGAGATAGAAGAATTTTTGCGGAGGCACAGTGTAATTTTTACTAAGCTGATAGGAAAAGTAGAGGATAGACGCTATTTGTTATCTCTATTTTCTACTTGAAACCTGTCTTTCGGCATCTCTCTCACACAAGCATCGCACCAACGTAACGCTAGAAGACTATGTGCTTGTCTGCTTCTAACTGCTCTGGCACGCGTAAACCGAGGTCCGCACCAAACCAAGGTCATTTTGAATACAGCTTCTACTGAAAACAGACCACTAACTTATTGTTGTGTGTGCCTTGTATGTGATGTGTACAAGGAGTGTTATCATTTTTTTTCTGTTTTTCTTTTTTTTTTTTTTTATAATAAACTATTTAATGGACTTTACATTTAAAACAAAGAATTGTTATTTGTGTATCAGGAAAATCGCATTATTTTATTATTGATAGAGAACTAATAATTAAGATATAACAATTAAGATTTTTATATGTATTGATGTTTATTGAAACATGTTTTTCCACAAATAATAAAAAACCACAGAACATTCTTTCAATATTAATAATTTGATTTTAATCCTTACGCTTCTATCAATATCTTTTTAAACTAATTCAACTATTTAACAAATAATTTCTAGTATATATACCACAATAACATGACATAACTTTATCTTTATTTTTCGTGATATTTTTTAAAATAAAATATGATCTCTTAATAATAATTACAAGTATATATAAAACAAAATTTATGACAGATGATGTTAATTTAACACTAATTCATAGAGGTAGGTACCTTTATTTTTAACAACATCCGAACCGAACAGAGAATAAAACCGTAAACCAAATAACACCACCAACCTACCTTGTCATATCCAAATGTTGATTACCACCACAACGTAGAGGTATAGGGTTGACCGGGGTAACTGTGAATTGGGGTAATTGTGAACGGCGCCTATAATTTCTAAGATAACATTAATATTGTTAAAAATTAACTCTTAATATGTTTTTTTTTATCATTTTTTAATATGCTATTAAAATTTGATAACAATTCTTCAAGCATTAGTTACTTTTTTTATTTTGAAAAAACCCTAGCAAAATTTTTTATGTATCAATCTTCGACTAATCCTCAAAAAAATGTTTTTTTAATACATTTTTTTAAAGGTAAGAAATAATTAAAAGTACTTCTAACGAAGTGGTCTAATCCTTGAGAGGATTCCTTATTAATGGCTAAAGAAATCAGACAATTTATTACCAATTCATAATTACCCCATGATTTTAAAATTGTAGGGTAATTGTGAATTACAATAAGGGGTAATTGTGAACGCGCATTCACAAATGTCCCCATTCGGTCAAAAATTGCAGTAGTGTTCTTTTCAGAGTTGAAAACGTTGATGAAGATGATGGTGACCTTATTGTACAAGTTTCCGTGGCACAAACAATACAAAAAAAGAATTTGTGTGCAAAGAGGACGATACGTTTTGTGTATCAATCTATGAAATCATTGTTGTGCTTCCTTATCCAATAACAACTTACAAAACATAGAATTACTTGTTTTCAATGGCTCTGTGGGTGTCCAAGAGCAGTAGATTTAACAGAATCTTTTTTTATTTAAAGTATTAGGCCTAATAGATTGTTGTTTTTTATTCATATAAGTTAAATGTATTTCCTTGAAAAAGTCCCATTTTCCTTGTTTTTGTGTGAATATCAAGTAATTTTTTTATTTTTTATTTGATCAAGTGACAGAATGTTATCAAAATATCATTTTTAGCTTGTAATAAATTTGATCCTACAATTTTTGTAATTTTTATTTAACCTTGATTTTTGGTACAAATTTGAGGTATGTGTAAGTTGCACTAAACAAAGAGCAATTCTGAACGCTAAAGTATGACGAAAAATTTTTAAAGTGTAGTAAATGTAAAGAATTTGAGTTGGGCTTTATTCTGATGTACCTTACTTCTCTTGTAATGCATTCTAAGTAATTTTTCTGATGGCATTCGCTTTTACCCCAAAATTCATAAGATTTGCAAAACCATGCCAGGGAAATGTGAATGGCTTATATACGAATTTACCCCGGTCAACCCTATTTCGGTATATATGGTGATGTTAAAAAGTTGAAAATAAAATAGACTTATATAACTTATCAAAATTTTAGACAGCTTGACAAATAAAAATAATTTATATATGGATACATTAATTTATATTATTTCCTATTTTTGAGCAAAAATATATTTTTGTATTTGTATTTGCTTCTCCATTTTTCTTCATTTTCGTCTTCTTCAACAGCGAATGAAATTAAAAATTAACTTGAACAAATAATTTTCGTAGAAAAAAAATTATTATAAAGTTATTTCGTTCGAAATATTGTAACTAATAAAAGTTCGTGAAAGTTATACTTCCGGTGACATTATTTTGTCATTTGTTGGAGAAAAAGTTTTGTTAGTGAAATTGTTATATGTGTTCTCTCACTCTTACGCAAAAAGAGTTTATTGTTTTTATTTGCCATTTTTTTGTTTTACTCGTGTCATAATATTTGTCTGGAACTTCTATTTTATTCATACTTTTTTTTTGAAAGTAAATTGAAAATAAATTTAAAGCTCTTTTCCCGGGAGATTTGACCAATCAGTTTCCTTTTTTTGTTTCGTAGAAGAAATTGTATTTTATTTTTATTATTCATACCTAATTTCTCTCGGATAAAAATTATATGTATATATGGAATAAAAATTTAACTGTTAATAATTCTCTTAATAAGTTTGAAAATTATAAAAATTACAGACATTGATGTGAAAGCTCTTTTCTAAAATTCTAAAAAGCCAAATCGACTTTTGTAAATTTTATTTAATTTTTGGATATTTCTCTTAAACACTGACATAGCCAGCAGGAATGTTTCTGAAATAATAAATTTGATAAATGTTCTTCAAAACACTTATTTTATTTAGATGGAAATTTCTAGATTTCAGTAATGCTATAACGTGTTCAGTGCTTTGTATATTATCTATAACTAAAAAAATTTTGTGAGCAAGAACCGTTTTTGCAATCTTCAAATTAAAGAAAAACCTTTAATTTTTTAACATTTTTTGAGATACGTATTTAACAAAAATTAAATTAGATTACACAGGATGTCTCAAAATTCCGAGGACATAGAGCTGCCACATATTTTAGAGGTCAAAAAAAGATGATTCGATCCAACTTACCTATGTACCAAAGTGTACGATTTATGCGTGAGGAGAGATCAGAGTTTACTTAAAAAATTACTGTACCCTATTCAGAAACGTGTGAACCGATTTTAGTGAAATTTGACACCTGTACAGTTAACAATATGTTAATACATTCAGTGTCCGAAGAAACCCTACAAAATTTGAGAAGAATTGAAACCACCCAGGGGCGTAGATAGCCGAGCCTCTTGAGGGTAGGGGGGATTCACGCGGAAAATAATAGGACTAAAAAAATTTCTGAAGTAAAATTAACAAAAAAAAAAAAAAAAAAGGTGGTGAGGACACCTATAGCAGCTGCCCTTGGCACCCGTGAGGGATATTTATCCCCCATTGGTGTCAAGGAGGCTAAGGGTTCCAGGGGTAGTTTATGCGCAATACAGTAATCTTCGGATTCCATTAGCCTCTGACTACCCAAGATCGGCACCGTCCCTTCTCGAGGTACCACCGTTTTCACAAAAGATGCCGGATCTAGAGGAGAAATCCTCGATCGTTCATTTTTTTAACCCTTCTTCTTATTTCGTTTCGTTTTTATTGTTTTTTTTTTTTTTTTTTTTTGTTTTTCGTTATTTTTATTTCTTTTTGTTTCAGATTTTCTTTTTTCTTTTGTTTCCTTTTTGTTTTTTGATTTTGTTTTGTTCTCATTCTTTTTGTTGTCCCAACTTAAAGTCATCTTCGGGACCCACACTAGCTCGTGTGTGGCTTAGCGGCGTTGCCTGGAAAAGGGGATCCTGGTGACTGAGGGAAGCCGTTACTTGCGAGTACGGCGGAACAACACGTCACTTCGGCCCTGGCTTCAGGCATAGACCGTGGCTGCGGTTATGCACCGGCCGCAGTAAATTCGAGCGCCCCGGGGTCGTGCGTGTCACTGGGGCAATGGGCTTCGTCCCTAGGGCCCCTCATTCCCGTATCCCTGGCGTGGGAGTCCCACGTCCCTTATGAGGCTCCGTGGAGGGTGGGGAGCGGGGTGGGGGTTTTTGTCTATTTGTGTATGGGAGAAAATAATGTCAACATTACGGGCGAGTCCGGGCCCAAAAATTCGGACGCGAACCCAGCTCCGCCAACGTCATCTGGTGGGAGCAGCAGTAGCCGGGCTACTTCCAGTACCCCAGCTACATCCACGCAAGTAACCCCGCCGGCAGTAGCTGGTGAGGTTACGAACTCTAAGGGGGGTAACCCTCCTCCCTCCAAGAAAACAAAGGGAAAAAATCGTGGGCGTCCAATGACATTGGATACCCCAAGAGTGTCAGCGGAAAATTATGTGAGGTTTTTAATTCTGAAGCCAACGGAAGCGGACTTTAGCAAAGTTAGTCCCTTCCTTCTGGCAAAACTTGTAAAAGAATGTATTGGGCAGGTAAAAGATGCCAAAATCTCGGGCAAAGGGTTGCTCGTGGAGGCATACTCACCGGCACAAAGTCAACGTATACAGAATTTGAAAAACTTAGGGCAGTACGCGGTGGAAGTGACGCCCCATGGAGTATTAAATTATTCTAGGGGAGTCATAATGCACCCCTCTTTGGCGTACTGCACCCTCGACGAGATAGTGTCGGAGATGTCTCCACAGGGGGTAATAGAAGCAAAAAGGCTGAAATATAACAGGGGGAACCATCATCCAGAATCCCCCCTAATATTGCTCACATTTAATAAGACTACACTTCCAAAAGATGTAGTCATCGGCCTTTTTACAAAAATAGACGTTCGTCCGTACATTCCGGCACCAATGAGGTGCTATAAATGTCAGAAGTACGGACATGTTTCGCAAAAGTGTAACGTCTCGCAACAGATCTGCGTGTGTGGTAGGCCGTTGCATGAAGGACGGCCATGCGACGACCCTATAAAGTGCATAAATTGTGGTGGCAATCACTCGGCTAAGTCCAGAAATTGCCCCATATTTAAACAGGAATCAGCCATCCAGGAGCTGAGGGCCTTGGAAAAATTAACATATCCCGAGGCACGCCGTAAGCTTTTGGGCAACTTGCCCCGTCGATCGGCTCTGGATGGCTACGCACGCGCTGTTGCGGCCCCCGCCCCTACAGCGGCTGAAAAGAATACCGAAATTAAGGAATTGAAAGAAACTATGCGCCAGATGCAGTCAACTATGCAGCGAATTCAAGAAAGTCTTGTGCGCTCAGTGGGTGTACCTGTTTCCACACCCACCTCAGCCGCTTTCGTGTCAGCCAAGGTCCCTGAGACTAAAAGGGTGATAACAACCACCCCTCAGGGACCAGTCGTACGCACTGTGACGTCTTTACCCAAAAAGAAGACGTCACCGAAGAAGTCACCGCCAAGAAGGCGCTACAGTGAAGGGGAAAAGGAGGTGGCCGAACAACGGCCCCCAAAAAAGGGATCTGCCACCTCAACATCGGAGGCGGAATTCATTCCGCCCCCACCAGTGACGGCCCCACTACCACAGCGGCCGTCCCGACCGGGCACACCCGAACGCCCGGTCACCCCCCTCCCGAGTCGCTCTAACCAAACACCGATGAGCGACTCGGAAAGTACGACCGCGTCGGTTCGTACGGGTACTAAGCGCCCGACGACCGACGCTTATACCAACACCTCGGCAACAGAATCTGACAATTCGGACGCCGAGGTGAAAGTGATCAAAAGAAAAAAAGGCTGGCCAAAGGGGAAACCTAGGAAGTAGCCACACTTCCTAGGGAGCAACCCAAGTAGTAACAGAAATGGCTATCGTACAGTGGAACTGTAATGGTGTTAAGCACCATTACTGTGAATTGCAGATGCTTCTGGCTGAGCACACGCCTATGTGCGTGTGCCTCCAAGAGACACATTTACGGCCGGCGGAACAATTTACCATCAAATACCATAAAATCCGCCGGCACGACGTACAGCCAGACATCAGGGCGAGGGGGGGTGTTGCCATCATCATTAAAGATGGCGTTCCTTTCCGGGACCACCCGTTAAACACCCCCCTACAAGCTATTGCAGTACAATTTTTAAAACCGCCCCAGTTCACAGTATGCTCGGTCTACCTACCAGATTTCGACTGGACCGTCGAGGATTTGACCGAGCTTACCTTACAGTTACCACGTCCATTTTTGTTACTAGGAGATTTTAATGCTCACAACCCCATGTGGGGCTGTAGCACAAGAGACGCCCGTGGAAGACTCATAGAACGGTTTCTAGACGAGTCTGAAGCGGTCTTGTTGAATACCGGTCAAGGTACTTTCATTAACGCAAGAACCGGTGAGTTGTCGGCTATCGACTTATCACTTTGCTCACCGGTCATGGCACACCGTTATGAGTGGACGCTGGCGTCTGATTCATACGGTAGTGACCATATTCCCATTATATTGAACAGTACCACGCCGATGACTCCACAATCATCTTCGCCGAGATGGCGTCTCCGTCAAGCTGATTGGGAAATGTACGCTAATTCATTCCGTACACCCCAGCTGACTGGAGCCGTAGAAGATGATGTGGAGAAAATGTCCTCCAGTGTCATTGAAGCAGCATATCAGAGTATACCAAAGTCGTCCAGCATTCCACCCAAACGTCATGTACCATGGTGGAATGAAGTCGTGAGTGTAGCAGTTGCAGAGAAAAAGCGGGCGTACAACGAACTCAGACGTCGCCCCACGCAGGAAAATGTGATAGCCTACAAGCGTGCGCAAGCACGCTGTAAACGCACTATAAAAGAACAGAAGAGGCTATCATGGGAGCAATATGTTTCGGCCCTTAATACCTCCACTACAACATCAGAGGTATGGAGAAGAGTGAGGGCCATTACAGGGAAATCCTCCCATTCACCAATGCCCTCCCTTCTCATCGTCGACGGTCGGAACATCACTGACCGCGCAGAAATAGCTAATTGTTTAGCTAAACACTTTGAGCGCGTCAGTGGCTCCCAAAACTATGACCCGGACTTCCTGCGGATCAAGATCGAACACGAACAAAACGATCTTGATTTTTTCTCGGATGAATCCCTCCAGTATAACCAACCGTTTTCTATGCAAGAATTACTGGAGGCGCTTCGGGGATCTGGGGACACGTCCCCTGGACCTGATGAGATCCCCTACGCCATGATCCGGAACCTGCCTTATCCTGGTAAGTGTAGGTTACTGGATCTTTACAACGAAATTTTTAGGCAAGGCGTTTACCCTCCGCAGTGGCGAGAAGCTACCATCATTCCGCTGCTAAAAGAGGGTAAAGATTCATCGCAACTAACTAGCTACCGTCCAATATCCTTGACTTGCTGTTTCAGCAAGGTATTGGAGAAAATGGTGAACAACCGTCTCGTCTGGTGGCTGGAATCCCACAACCTTATACCTAAACATCAATGTGGGTTCCGCCGATACCATTCGACCACGGACCATCTTGTTCGCCTCGAGAATGCCATTCAAGACGCCTTTCTCCAACGAAAACACCTTGTGGCCGTGTTCTTCGATTTGGAGAAAGCTTATGATATGACCTGGAGGTATGGCATTCTCAAGAAGCTGCACGACTGGGGTTTAAGAGGTAACCTCCCTCAGTTCGTAAAAAGTTTTCTGACTGACCGTTCTTTTCGTGTCCGGGTTGGTGACACTGAGTCTGAGGCCCACTCCCAGGAGAATGGTGTTCCTCAAGGCTCCAACATTAGTGTCACCTTGTTTTCCATCGCAGTCAGTCATATTGCAGCTTCAGCCCCAATTCGTCGTTGCTTGTACGTTGATGACCTCACTATATTCTATGCAGCCGATTCCATCGAGGATATTCAACAACGGCTGCAACAAGGCATCAACGAAGTGGTGACTTCTGCAGAAGCTCTTGGTTTTCGATTTTCACCCCAAAAGACATCGGTGGTTCACTTCTGCAGAAAGCGCAACGCACATCCGGATCCTGTCCTCACCTTAAAAGGATCCAATCTCCAGTGCGTTGATAGCGTCAGGTTTCTAGGACTCATATTTGATAAACAACTTACGTGGCGCCCACACCTCCAAGCCTTAGCTGCGAGTTGTCGCAGGACAATCAACATGCTTAAGTGCTTGGCTGGTGCATCGTGGGGTGCGGGCCGGGAGTCGTTGCTTCGCCTGTATCAATCGCTAGTTCTGACTAGGATTGATTACGGCAGCATTGCTTACTCCTCCGCCCGGGCGTCTGCGCTTCTAATCCTAGATCCTGTTCACCATGCAGGCATACGACTGGCTACGGGAGCATTTCGAACGAGCCCTTCTATGAGCCTCTGCGTAGAGTCGGGTCTTCCTCCGCTGCGACTGAGACGTGAGCGTCTCTTGCTCAATTATGCGGCGGGGATATATGCAACACCTTCACATATAAACCACCCGACTCTATTCAGATACCGTTTACAGGGGCTCTACGGTCGACGTCCCACCATAAGTCGACCAGTGGCCGTTCGAACGCAGGAGTTATTAGAGAGTCTGCACTTACAGTTCGCCAAGGTACTTCCCAAACGTCCTATGGAAGTACCTCCTTGGCTGATCCCTAAAGTAAGGTGTCGTTTCGACCTGACTGGTCTCAACAAGGAGGAGACCAGTTCATTCGAATACCGATCCCGCTTTTATGAGATCATTAGCGAACTTGACTCTCTCTGCATATACACAGATGGTTCGAAAACAGCTACGGGTGTTGGAAGTGCTATCGTCATTCGTGACGATCCTCACGCTTGGTCACTTCCTTCCCAGGCCACTGTGTATACTGCAGAATTATTTGCTATTCTGCAAGCCCTGCGATTCTGTCAAACATCCGAAGACAGCGCATTCCTCATTTGTTCCGACTCGTTGAGCGCGTTGCAAGCGATCTGCCACTCTCATACCATCGATCCACTGGTGCAGAACATCTTAACGTGTCTCTACATGCTCCGCCAAAAGTCTATCACCTTCTTTTGGATTCCCGGACATGTGGGGATACCTGGCAATGAACTCGCCGACCAGGCAGCACGTCATGCAGCCGAAGTCGGTGAGCCACAGGACATTGCCATTCGCCCAGAGGATCTGAGAGTGTGCATTAGATCCGCGATCGAACATAAATGGCAACGTGAGTGGAACAACCTCACGGCGAAGCTCAAACAGGTGAAACCTGAGGTCCGAAGAACTCCGGCACCTGTAAATCTGAGCCGGCGAGAGAGTGTGGCCCTGACACGTTTACGCTTGGGCCACACGGCGTTAACACATCGTCATCTTCTCGCCGGTGAGGATCAGCCAAGGTGCGCCGCCTGCGGGACGGCGCTAACCGTGAGGCATATAGTTGAGGAATGTGTAACCTTTGAGCCATTGCGCCAGAGGTTGCAGCTCCCAGGTAGTGTAGCCGAAGCTTTAGTTTATGATGCAGTCTCTGAAAGAAGGATGATTGAATTTCTCAGAAATTCGAACCTTCTTCAGAGACTGTAGGGGCTTAACATCTCAGTTTTTATTCAAGTCGTCTCTTGATTCTCCCCCGATAGAATTTTAACTACTGTCAGTTTTAATTGTTTGTGTAAAAAAACGTTTTTGTGAGTGTCTTAATTTATTTATTTATTACCCATACCCTGCTCCAGCTGGTCTGGCAGGGTACTTTTAGTCTTTTGTTATGCCACTAAGGGCATTTTACACCCTTAGTGGTACTGTTTGTTATTTATACATGTTTTCTGTTTTGTTATTGTTTTTTAGCGATGTACCACCGAGGGCTCTTTACACCCGAGGTGGTACATCATTTGTTTTTTATTATCTGTGATATGTTGTTATGCCGCTGTGAGCCTGTTGTTATGGCTCCACAGCGGTATTGTTTTAATTCCTTATTGCGTCACTGGTGGGCCTGTGGCTCCCCAGTGACGTAATAAGTTTTATCTGTGATACGATTTGTGATATTATTCTAGTCTTTGTGTTTTGTCTAGTCAGGTTCCTTCACCCCGAGGCCCTTTACGCCTCGGAGGGAGTTCCAGCGATGGCTTCCAGGCCTTGGTGACCGGACGCTCTGTCTAGTACTTATCGTACCGTCACCAAGGACTGTCCGCTCTTTTTAAGCCCTGGGATGGCAGGGCCCATCGATGGATTTTATTATGTGTATGTTTTGTCCCTTGTCTATCGCATTTATGTGTTCCTGTCTGTTTTGTGTATGTTTTATCTGTACCGTTTATGGCGGCGCATGCCCTCTGTTGGCGATGCCGCCGGGTGCTGCTGACCGCGCCATCCACCGGCAGCAGTACCCCAATTTTAACTAAAAAAAAAAAAAAAAAAAAAAAAAAAAAAAAAACAAAAAAAAAAATAAATTTTACTTCTATACCATTGATGACCACAAAGAAAGGTCAACTGGTAAATTTATCGACATGGTGTTTAAAATTAAACAATATCTAGTGTAGATTTTTAATTTTCCGGGGGGTTATGACCCCTTGACCCCCCCCCCCCCTCCTTCTTGTATACGCGCTTGAAACCACCTCACACCCAGCTAAATCTCAGAATATTTTTATGATGATGATATGTTTCTAAGATTTCTTTAAGAGGAAGATTTAGTCATTACCTTCATTTCTTGGCTCTTGTGTTCAGAATTTAGTTGGTTCTAGACACAACGGCAAAATGTTTTTTGAAATATGTCCTCCAAAAAGCTTTTCCATATAGTTGTTTGAAAATTAATTCCGTTATTTACGTCAGAACATGTTTTTCATACACGACGATGCACCATCACATGCCTTAAGAGAATATCTAAACCAGGGTTGTCCAATCCAAATGATCTTGCGAGCCACATTGGAAGTGCATCATAACTCCGCGGGTTATGATGCACTTTCAATGTAGACGCCAGTAACTAGCTTACAGCTATGTTACTGTACTACGACATCAACAAAACAAACATTCTGCGTGTACCTATATGCAGCGTGGTGCAAGTAATATCGGTTGTAACACTTTGGTAGTGCACAGTTTCATAGTGGCTACTGTATTTTTTTTTAATACATTTGTTTTCACCGTGGTCATTATAAAATAATTATATTTTGTATAAGTGTGATGAATTTCGCGGACCAACAAAAGCTCAAGACGGGCCGCGGATTGGCCATCCCTAATCTAAACCAACAATTTGCTTAATTACTTTCGAATCGCATAATGCATATGCTTACATACATTTTACCTATATAGTAAAAAAATATATTTCTTAAAGTATTACGACAAAATAAGGATAACTAGGGCTTAACTACAGAGTTAAATATACATGTAGGTGAGACTATAACGTTAAATTATTGGCGGTGACGTAAACTTTCAACTAATAAAAGTGAAAGTTCTCGTTCATTGACGGCATTTCATACCGTCATTCAACTTTACATGTTTATTCAGACGTTTCGTAATTCAGTTTCTGATTCGATATAAACTATATACTATATTATATGCTCGTATAAGTACTATAATATACAGGAGTCTACATACGAGTACTTGTTATACATGCATTGTAATTTACAATATGAATATGAAATATGCAGCAAGTACAGAGCGTCCCATTTTCAACAATTGTGTAAATAGGGTACTATTCGTCTATGAGACGACGATCTCTAATAGCAGGACGAAAGGAAGAGGAGAATTAACACGAACTGTTATGCTAAAAACAGACAGACGGAATACATATTATGCTAAAAAGAGAGAGATCACAATTGAGGAAACGACGGCGTCAGAGATCATCGTCTCATAGAGAAGTTGTAGTTAAACATTAGAGGCTACGTGGTTGCTTCAAATTGAAAGATCACTATAAAAAATGCAAAATTGTAAAAAATTTAAGGGAGACCACTAGTATGACATTTTGAAAAAACTGGAAAATTCTTTGTTTGCATGTTTTGATAGTCTATACCTTTAAAATTAACATACTAAAATTTCAAGTGCGTATCTCAAATAGTTTTTGCGTTACAGCCATTTGAAGAGCGAATTCTGATTTTCATTGTTAACTTTGAGGTATTGAGAAAAGTATGAAGGCTATTAGTTCGGGAGTTTTTGGACATGGATGTCAGTCAGATGTTGTACAGCAGCTAGACCCTGGCATATTTAAACGACTCATCTAGTTTTACTATGACCGTTATAGTGAGTATATCATAAATAATTTTTGGTAAAAATTTTCAGTGATTAAAACTAATAGGTAAGATAAAGAAAAACTACATTTTTCAAATTTGCTGCAGTTATAACTCGAAGACAAATCATCCGATCGATTTGATTCTTATTGCAGCTTCTTTTATACAGGTGTATACAGGTGTCAGAGAAATAAGTCTTAATATTTTGAGGGGTGACTCATAGCACCCTGTAGACACTAGAACCGCAGGAATTTTTTCGGAATTAATAGTCGCGTCACCCCTCAAAAGGATAAGAGTTATTTCCTTTGCACCCTGTATATAATATATATATACACATACCTATATATATATATATATATATATATATATATGTCACCCCTCAAAATATTAAGACTTATTTCTCTGACACCCTGTATGTATTTCTTTGTGCCATGAATCTCCAGTTTTCCGATCGAATAAAAAATGTAATTTTCGCAGGCCAAAAATCATCAAATTTTCGAGCAAAATTTGAAACTTTTTTAAAAAAACTCAGCCATTTTGTTAAATTTCAACTTTTTTTTCTATTGAGGTTCACGGCACGGGAAATACCTTCTAGTATAATAGCCTTTTTGGTTTTTTTGTTTTCAGGCACTGTGAAGGTCGCTATCACTGCAGCAGTGAGGGAACTTTATTTTTTGGAGCCTTGGGAGATCTCGAATAACCCACTGAATTTTCAATTTTTTTGCCCAATAATTTTATCGTGAATTTATTATATATCGACGAATATATCTTTAAAATAAATAAATTGATACCTCTATTTTCGCCAAAACATTTTAAGCTTGTAATTCCATTATTGACTTTATTTGGCGATATAAAACTCAATATTAAGACCAGCAAAAAAAAAATTATTTGTTTTTTGCTGGTCTTAATATTGAGTTTTATATCGCCAAATAAAGTCAATAATGGAATTACAAGCTTATATCTTTAAAATATTAAAACCTTCCATACAGTGCTTTTCTATAAAAAAATTCCCAAACATCACCATTTTTTCAGGCGGTCATACTAGTGGTCCCCCTTAAAAGAGCAACATAACGTTTTTTTTATAAACACTTGTTTTTACTTAAGATACCATCACAGTGTGATCGGCCGAGAAAAGGTCAACTTTCGCGATTTTTTTTTCGGATGGATAGGATGGGAGAATTGGGGTGAATTTTTTTTTACGATTAATACCACTATTTGACAAGACAAAAATATTTATTTCATTCGTCATTATTAATTTTTTAGAATTATTATAATTTTTTGAAAAAAGTGTCTTTAAAAAAGGGCGGATATTGGTGCCTACGATTGCGGCCACAGTTTTCATCTGGGGAAAAACAAATTTTTAACAAGCAACTATACTTCTATCTCTCAAAATTGAAAACAATAAAAAAAAATGAATTTATTTAATTTAAATGACATGTCACATAAATCACATACATATTATAAACAAAAATACTTTTGATAGTCAATTAAAATTACAGTGGCACTTTTCAATTGTGCAGGTAATAAATAAAAGAAAAAAAGGATGTTTACATAAAATACGTATAAATAATATTTTGATACACATATGTATGTGTGTGTATGTAACTTGTGCACGTTGTTTTTATGAAAATATTTTGAACTTTTAGTCACATTGAGTGCAATATGTATACCTGCATATGCTAAATACGAAACTTCAACTGTCTGATCCGAAAGAAATCCGATACCAGTTTATTTTATATAACCCGTTGTTGTCACCTGTTTTCCACAAATATGACTAAATTTCCCTTTTTATTTCCATAGCCAAAATTGGACACTCTGTACAGTGCTAGTAGAAAGTTTTAAAAGCTGGATTAAGAAACTACTATAAATTATATAAATTTTAATAGAATTATATTATGTCTGTTTCGAATGTTATGTTCAAATCTCTTCTTCAATAATAGTTTAGAATAATAAGATTATGCATAGAAATTTTCTTAGAAATGAGTAAAATGTTCAAGACAATTTCGGTAAGTTCTTACAAAGGAAGGTTCTTAACCACCCCCAACCTTTTTTAATAATTTCTCTTTCATTTTATAGTGTTAAGTGAGTGTGTTTTATTAGGTAAAATATTTGCTGTTCATATAGGCACAAAGTCTTTTATAGTATATTCCATAATGAATTGTGATTAGTACTCGTACATACATGTTTGTATAAATTTAAAATTAAATTTTCAAGATCAACAGAGAAGAAAATGTTTCTTCCATCGAAAATTATATCTTTTCGATTCGTAGTCAGTTAGGTTAATCCTTTCTTTCTGATTTCGTAATTCTTTCTGATTCTTAATTTTCTTTCAGTAACACCTCATTTTTACTGATAGCAATTTACAACGAAATGAAATTCAATATTTTTTTGCTTTTTATAAGTTGGACATATTTATAAAATTTAACAAATAAATAGTATATTGTGCGATAAGTGCGGGAAATTGTCGATTGCCCACGAAAGCGAAGTTGAGCGCACGAACGTAGTGAGTTGTAATACAGTTTGATGCTTTCAAATGCAAATATTCCATTATAGCTCGCAATTTGCTTCTAAAATGTTTTTATTTAAAACTGTTTAGCGATTATTTTGTTACGGACATGACATTTTCTCGCACCTTACACGCCTTCTCATATATTTTTTTCGTATAAATGTTCTATACTAAGCAGATAGACAAATGTGTACACAATATTTGTACTGAATATAAAATACATAACATTATTTGGTTTAATGCTAGAGCTAATACAGTTTGTGTTACGGACGTGACAGAAAGTGCCCTTTTTTTCGTGTCCGTAATATATATCTAGCATTAAAACTTATAATGTTATGTATCTGATATTCAGCACAAATATTTTGTACAGATTTGTCTATCTGCTTAGTATTAAAAATTTATAAAAAAAAAAAAAAATAACTTTTAATTTTTGTCATGTCCGTAACTAAAGAATTGCTGAATATGTATCAATTTGAATATTTTTAGGTAACTAATTTTACCTGTCAGTAGATAACAAGTCGGGAGCGAACTAACCTACGACCCTTTTTCAAGATAAGATTAAAATCTGACCGCGAGAGCGAACTAGTATGCACCTTTTTCACTGCAAGGTGTATGTTTCAAAAGAATGGAGCTGTGTTACCTACTTTGTTTGAACAAAGGAAAAAAACTATTTAGATTATTTACACCAACCAAAAATCCACGTCGTGTGAAAAATCGGAAAATATAAAAATGCCATGAAGTAAAATTGTCCGTCATTCTAGTACCGAACACCCATTATTTTACTGCCACTATTGTACATAAAGTAAATTTGTAATAAAGCAACTACAGATTTATTCAGGAGTCACGTATTGCTTGTTTAGCGAGACAGAAGAAAACTGGTTGGTTGGTACCTACCACCCGTATCAGCAAAATAAACCAAATGCATCGTACTAACAGGAATGTCTTATTGCCGGTTATATTACACAATAATGCTTTGTTTCGAATATGTATCCATGTATGGTATGTACGTATATTCGACTATATAGATATGATTATGAGAAACATACAAATGTATAAATATTTTTTTCTACAATCTTAGTGGAAGGAAGGCTTTAGCGCTCTGTGAAGAGAGCGCAAAATATGTATTTTCCGAAGACTCTCGTTGCCGCACAAGCGAAGTTGAGCGCACGAACGTAGTGAGTGCGCTCATTCGCTTGAGTGGGCAATCGACAATCCCGCACGAGTTGCACATACTATTTTTTATTACGAATTTCACATACTTTTTTCTATTATTATTACTATTTTTGACATTTTTATTACTTTTTAAAATAATATTTTTAAGTGTTCGTCTTTTTTTTTCTGAATTAATTATTGTTTAAATTACTTTGTTGATTGTTTCTATAGAAATAATTATGAAATATTTATTGAATGAAAAATCAAGAGGCGGCTTTGCGTGTTTTGATTAAATTTTGCGAGTTTTATTGTCAATTTGCGTGTGGAAAGTTACCTTCCGCACGCAAAAATGTATGTGGGAAGAGTACAGTGGGCAAACAGCTATCTTGCGTACAGAAATGTGTACTCCAAGTTAGTACCGCATGAGTAATAAAAAATATCTTTACCTATAAGTGGATCGTAAAGTTAAGTGGTAATGAACTATCCCCTATCCCTTATAAAGAGTTAACGGGAAAAATATCTTAAGCAATATTATTTGCTTTTCTGTAAACAAATTCAACCAACAATAAGTAAAGGTATCGAAATGGTCTTAGAAACTTTTTTGTACAAAAATAATTTTACCATCTGATTATCACGTTTCACATCAAAATTAAAACCTCAAGTAAATGATTCCTGTTATTATTATTACTTTGAAAATTGCGTGAAAGTCTTTGTTTATTTATTTTTAATTAGTATTAGTCAGCTTTTTTGCATATCTAGAATCCACTGTCCTGTTTAACATGCTTACAGGAAGACCGGTAACAATATAAAACAATTTAAATAAACCTTAATGTCCATCTCAAAAATAATAACATATTTCATTCCCCTTTTTAAAATAAAATACCTACCTATCTATTTTCCCTCTTGCTATTTAATATGCAAAAAAAAATTATACATTAAAACTGTCTGTCCCTTTTGTGATCATTTGCATAATACGTTAATTCATTCGATTGCAAATTTTATAAATGCGAGCGATTGTTTTATATTGCATACGTATAGATTAAAATGTACACAATTGAAAACGAAAACTTTTAGAAAATCTTTTTTCTTGTAATAATATTGGTTTTAAATTTCTACGGATTTCTTTTGTTTTTGATATAAAGTGAAAATAAGTAATACATACAGCGCTTCTCTTTCTAATTACTTGTAAAAGTAATCGACTTATTTGAGTTATCGGATATAGTAAGTATTATGATCAAATCTTTTTGGTCATTATTTTGACTTCGTAAAATCGTATTTTAAAATTGAGTCATTTTAAAGACTGATTTTTTGTTAACCAGTCAAAATTTAACTCTATAAAAATCAGCAGGAAATTTTGCGATGCTGTTTTTTTTTTTTCAAATTTGATATGCTTGCAATTAGTTGTTATAAAATACATTAAATATATTCCAATTCTTTTAATAGTGTCCATAGTATACTTAACTGGAAGGATGTTGGCATCGGAAGTTGGATAACCTTTTTATTTTCATATGCCTAAATTTCCTTCAAATTACTCTATTGAAATCATTAATTGCGCGTCTAGAAATTTCATTATTTATAATTATTTATAAACAAAAGAAGCAACCATTTTTCGTATTATATTGCTGTTAGGCTATTTGAGCAATTACAGATATCAGCAATAATTTGACGGCAATTTTGAGCATATAAAAAAAAAACGCCGTGAGCAGCGGGGCCCCATCACGGTAGTCGAATTTTCCCCTTCATCTTCGGTATTGAATGTCTACAAGCGAAATGTGATTGAAAGTCTACAACCGAATTGTCATTTTGTTGGTTTCAAAACTGGTGATGAGTGTTCGGCTGATCGAGGCTTTAAAAAAAGGTTTTAAGTATTTAAGGGCTATATCTCAGTAAATTTCAATTTTGTGCCGAAAACAGGTAGCAGAAAAAAAGCCAACACAATTCGTACGAGGACATTCCTGCCCATGTTTATCCGCTAATTGCCTTTATGTTTTAGTTTTAAAAATTAAAAAAGGACCTTAAATAGTAAACTGGAAGGCCTTTATAAAGATATTTTTTCTTTCCAAAAAAATCCAAAATTTCTATTTTATAAATACTAAAAATCCAAAATTCCTAATTTATAAATAAACAGTGACTTTAATAACATTTTTAAATTACTTAATATGTATGTATTTCATTTGTCATAAAAGTAAGTTCACTTTTTTTTTAAATTTTTTAAAATTACTATTCGCCTACTTGTATTTAGAATAAACATAATGCTTTTAAAACACATTTAACAACAGCATTCAATTCCAATGTAAAAATGGGAGAAGTGGGGGGAAAAGTGATGCGGACTCCCTACAAGGTACTAGCTGGATACTAACTGAATACACGTACAAAATTTCAGCCCTCTAGGTTTCCTTATGGAGTCTCTAGACGTGTTAGAAAACAAGCAAAAAAATTAAAGAAATATTGGCGTAAAAATCGTGGGGATAAGGGTTAAAAGTTGAAACCTCCAAAAAACAGTGTCTGGCTATTAGCTTAACCTGTACACCAAATTTCAGCCCTCTAGGTTTATTTGGGGAGATTTTGACCCGAACGAAACTGTTAAAAAACAAGAAAAATCATGTTCTTTTGGGTATAAAAATGGTGGGGGTAGGGGTTAAAAGTCGAGACCCCCAAAAGGCACCCCCTTGATACTAACTCAATCCGAATACAAAATTTCAGCCTTCTAGGTTTATTCGGGTGACCTGTGCGAGTGGTACAAACTTCGAAAACGTCGAAAATGCATGAAATTGTAACTTAAAAATGAGGGGGGTGGGGGTAAAATATTAAAACCTCCAAAAAGCACAACCTAGGTACGAACTTTATCAACACACCAAATTTCAACCCTCTACGTTAATTCTGGGGGGCTGGGGGCCTGTTAGATCCAGCGAAAATCGTTTTTCCCCCCTCTACTCCCACCATATCATCCTAGGAAGCTGAATTTTGGATATGTTGTAGATAATTGACCGAAACATTATTTAAAACCGGTTTGGAAAAGTTTTATTGCTTTTCCGCCCCCCACCACCCCCTTAAAGGTCGGGTCAGAAAAAAAATTTGCCCAAAATTTGACCCCACTTTGATAGTATGAGGTGCCTCGAAAATGAGCCCCATTTACCAAATTTCATCTCTTAACTTCCATAGGGGGGCCCTACACAAATTAAAAGGTGGCGGGAAAATATATATATATATATATATATATATATATATATATATATATATATATCAGACATTTTTTTTTCTACATATTCGTGTTCTACGGGTCCGAAAACGGATAGCGCCCCTACTCTCGCCTCTCGCAGCTCTTATCGTATAGACTGTATAAGTCTAATTTTTCGGAGAAAATTCGACTAAAAAACATCTCGGGCCATTCTCCATAACTTTATCCTTTAACTGCCATATAAAAATACCACTAAAACATTGGGACAAGACAGATTACTAACATAGGTATACAAAAACTAATAAAAAAATTTTATCATGGAACCCAGCCAGAGGGCATTAATTTTGAAAACAGTTAAATTATTTTCCGTCCCAAATTATTCAAATTAACCCCATAATTATAATAAATTGAAAAGAATTAAAGAAGTATAAAATTTAAAATAATAGCTCTGAATTTCCAGTTTGGAAATTCACTAAAAAGCGACTTATAATTCTAAATATTGAATGAATAAATATTGAATGTGCATCGAGATATTCTTTTTAAAAGATCAATGGTAGGAGAGCGTCCATAGACCATGTAGCTTCCAGAAACTAATGCGCCAGTTGCAAGAACTTTATTCAGAGTGGCAACAAAAGCAAACAAAAAAAAATTTGGGGGACAGGTCTACAGTGACCTGTAGACAGTGTGGGTCTACCCACACTGTCAACTTCCCATTGGATGCGCTTAAAGACTATTGCATTGGATGCCCTTAAAGACTCCTCCCCTGGACCCCCGATAGAGACTTTGCACCTTGCACCACACCGGGGGCTTCGCCTTCTGTACGTTAGGGTGGGGGCTCCATTCTTATCAAACAAATGATAACATCATTTGTTTTCAAGATACGCAAGACAAAAAATATTTCACAAAAAGTTTCTTATTTCGTTTTTCCGCTGTTTTTTTTTTAAATTTTACAATAATTTACTGACATTTTTAACATCACAGAAGGTTCTTAGGCCATTATATAATAAGGACATGGTAAAAAATTCATATGATATAATCTATGTTATATTAATAAAGTTAATTCCGTTTTTTTATCACAAAAAGCAAACCATTAATCCGAATTTGCTGAAAACTTTACCCAGTCTTCATTTTTTGATTACGCATCTAATGAAATTAGTCCGGAGTTAATATCACCATTTGTTCTCGAGATATGCGAGACGAAAAAAAATTCACGAACGAACCAACTAACGAACGCACGCACAGACATCACGCTAAAAACGATGGATTAGGATTCTAGTGATCTAGAAACGTGGAGATATGTCAAAATTAGCGATTCGTAAAATCGGACCCATTACAGTAACTACCAATGGGAATTTAATAATAACCAATAAGAATATCGTTATAATATAATATTCTGGTGGTGATAGGATTCGTATGGACAAGGGAAGGCAGGTAGGTATCCTCGTACAAACGTATGTTTTGTTGTAAATGATTCACACTGTATACCATTTGAACAGATGTCAGAAAGTTTTCGATAAAATTTATGCGGCTATTATAGAAAATTTGTTATTCGGGAACATTGAATATAATCAGGTATATGCTGAATGTTAGGGTAGGGATTTAGTGCATCCCTAGGGAAATAACTAGGAAGTTATAGGTATATATGGAGTGTATATGCATACTTACCTATACGCCGATATATCTCTCGAGTTCCCGCTACCATACTCCTACTCGTGCAGGAACCACTGTTACTGTGAATGAACGGCCGTAGTACCATAAACTAGCAATTGTCTCTTCGGTTGGACGTTTCGTCCGATTCCCTATGTAAAACATTAATATATACGATACATATATTCAGATTTATTGTCCATAAAGTGTTTATTTTCTCACACCTAGTCACCTCGAGCACGTGAACATACACAAACATTTGACTATAAAATTTTCTATATTATTGTTTGACAATGAAAGTTGATCGTAAATAATGCGGCCATGTTTTTGGACATTCCGTACTCGGTATGATATTAATGAAATTTCCATTTTAATCTATATATGATTTTGCTTAGATATATGTTTTCACACAATTGGTAAATTCCGATTCTTTGTACGGCTGTACCGAATAATATACGGTACCGTAAAACCGTGTAGACCCGGACACTTTGCATCAATCTTCAAAGTAAATTGGTAAAAGAAAAACAAATTGTCTCACTTTCCAGTAAACGTATTTTTAAAGAAGTGAAAGAAAAAATTAAATACTAACACAAAAGACATTAAATCACAACAGCATGTTTAATTTCCACGCTATTGGTTCTTTTAAGTAATTTTGGAAGTTAAAAACAGAGGGAAATTAAATTTATGAAAGACATTATGTCAGGAAATATACATTATTTTAGATTAACTTTGCATCACATTATTGGATGTTTACACAGAAAAGACTGCGAGGACTTATATCCTTTAATTGATAACCTAACCCCTTCGTTAACGTGAAAAAATTCACAGTAGAAATGTTGTAACCCTTGTTTTCTATGGCATGTTTTTAAACTATATACGTGCCGAGAAGTAAGCAATATTCTTTTATCTTCTCGCCGCGATACAAAGAAAAGTATTTTAAATCATACTCTGTGCAATTACGAAACTATCTCTAAAAATATTTTTAAATCCGATAATAATAAATTGGGTTCGATTTGAACTTTCAAAATTCATTACAAACTTTATAAAGTAAAGGTTTCTACTTATTTTGTATAATTTTGAACGTTATTAAAATTTTACTTTTGTAGTTGATCTTTTTGATTTTGTTACGTCAAGCAGAAGAAAATTTATATTAAACAATAAATATTGAGTTGAACTTGGCCGATGATCACGAATTTAAATCCCTAAATATGCGCAACTGACCTGATTGATTGGATTAGTTTGTAATATATGTATATGTATATCCAGTCTTATTTCGGAGAGGGCTGTATAAATAATAATATGTAAATACGGCAACAAAAATGGTTTTGATATTTTGGCTCAATAACAGTTTTTACCTTTAAATGATGCGCACAAGTTAGAAGAGTAGAGCGAAAATATGTTTGTAAACCCAAGTAACGAACGCTAGATGGGTAATTTAAAAAAAAAAAAAAAAAAAAAAAAAAAAAAAAAAAAAACTACTAATAACATCTACTGTAATTTTTTGTTTATCAATACTTTTTACAACAATAACCCATGTGAAGACTTAAGGGGAGGCTTTCTTGAGATTCCTTAAAAATTATGTATTTTTTTGGAATTTTTTTTCTCAAGAACGGAAGTAAATATCAATTTCAAATTTTGTACACATATTTATTAAGTATTAAGCTATACAAAAAAATTTTTTCAAGGAAAAATATAAAAAATTGTTCATTTTATAGATAGTGCAGTGTGACGATCCGAAAATCCGATGCCTTGTTGGTTGACATCATAGCACCGGTAATAAACCACTGAAATCCAAAAACAAAAAAGATTTATAAAATATATGAACTGAAAGAGAAAAAATGGTGGATGTGTGAACTTTTGATTACGGTTTTTTGTCTTATTTTTCTCTCTTTAAAGTAAAATAAGAAAAAAAAAATTTTGAAAGTGTATCGGACTTAGGTATAGGTATCGGAGAATTGAACTATCTTTAAAATAAAAAAATAAAAAACGCCGTGAGCAGCGGGGCCCCATCACGGTAGTCGAATTTTCCCCTTCATCTTCAGTATTGAATGTTTACAAGCGAAATGTGATTGAAAGTCTACAACCGAATTGTCATTTTGTTGGTTTCAAAACTGGTGATGAGTGTTCGGCTGATCGAGGCTTTAAAAAAAGGTTTTAAGTATTTAAGGGCTGTATCTCAGTAAATTTCAATTTTGTGCCGAACACAGGTAGCAGAAAAAAAGCCAACACAATTCGTACGAGGACATTCCTGCCCATGTTTATCCGCTAATTGCCTTTATGTTTTAGTTTTAAAAATTAAAAAAGGACCTTAAATAGTAAACTGGAAGGCCTTTATAAAGATATTTTTTCTTTCCAAAAAAATCCAAAATTTCTATTTTATAAATACTAAAAATCCAAAATTCCTAATTTATAAATAAACAGTGACTTTAATAACATTTTTAAATTACTTAATATGTATGTATTTCATTTGTCATAAAAGTAAGTTCACTTTTTTTTTAAATTTTTTAAAATTACTATTCGCCTACTTGTATTTAGAATAAACATAATGCTTTTAAAACACATTTAACAATAGCATTCAATTCCGATGTAAAAATGGGAGAAGTGGGGTGAAAAGTGATGCGGACTCCCTACAAGGTACTAGCTGGATACTAACTGAATACACGTACAAAATTTCAGCCCTCTAGGTTTCCTTATGGAGTCTCTAGACGTGTTAGAAAACAAGCAAAAAAATTAAGGAAATATTGGCTTAAAAATCGTGGAGGTAAGGGTTAAAAGTTGAAACCTCCAAAAAACAGTGTCTGGCTATTAGCTTAACCCGTACACCAAATTTCAGCCCTCTAGGTTTATTTGGGGAGATTTTGACCCGAACGAAACTGTTAAAAAACAAGAAAAATCATGTTCTTTTGGGTATAAAAATGGGTGGGGTAGGGGTTAAAAGTCGAGACTCCCAAAAGGCACCCCCTTGATACTAACTCAATCCGAATACAAGATTTCAGCCCTCTAGGTTTATTCGGGTGACCTGTGCGAGTGGTACAAACTTCGAAAACGTCGAAAATGCATGAAATTGTAGCTTAAAAATGAGGGGGGTGGGGGTAAAATATTAAATCCTCCAAAAAGCACAACCTAGGTACGAACTTTCTCAACACACCAAATTTCAACCCTCTACGTTAATTCTGGGGGGCTGGGGGCCTGTTAGATCCAGCGAAAGTCGTTTTTCCCCCCTCTACTCCCACCATATCATCCTAGGAAGCTAAATTTTGGATATGTTGTAGATAATTGACCGAAACATTATTTAAAACCGGTTTGGAAAAGTTTTATTGCTTTTCCGCCCCCCACCACCCCCTTAAAGGTCGGGTCAGAAAAAAAATTTGCCCAAAATTTGACCCCACTTTGATAGTATGAGGTGCCTCGAAAATGAGCCCCATTTACCAAATTTCATCTCTTAACTTCCATAGGGAGGCCCTACACAAATTAAAAGGTGGCGGGAAAATATATATATATATATATATATATATATATATCAGACATTTTTTTTTTCTACATATTCGTGTTCTACGGGTCCGAAAACGGATAGCGCCCCTACTCTCGCCTCTCGCAGCTCTTATCGTATAGACTGTATAAGTCTAATTTTTCGGAGAAAATTCGACTAAAAAAAAGTATCCATCGAATAGTTTTTGAATTATCGTGTCAACCAGTTCCAAAAATGTGGTTCCGAGATATTATAAAATATAGGTACTATATAAAGAAACAGTATTTTCAAAATTTTATATTTAATACTCATTTTTGCGTGAACTACGTTTTTTGAGTGTTTTTTGTTTATAGAAAGCTGGATTCGGTTAATGTTCAAAAATCTTTTTTTAAATTATTTTCAGCAAAATCACTTTGGGAACATATTCTACACATAAGTTACTATCTATTTCGGCAAAAAAAATCGATTTTTTGATCAAATCTCAAGTATTAAATTACTTTCAGCAAAATCACTTTGGGAACATATTCTACACATAATTAGCTACCAATTTCTGCAAAAAAAATCGATTATTTTTAACGACGCTCAAGTAAACCTCCCCTTAATGTAATATTATATTATATTTAATGTAATGGCGATATACGCTTTATTTGACTAAATTTTAATTTTAGTTTAGTGAAATTCTTCTATTTTTCCTCGACATAAAACTGGGTATCACTTCTTAAGTCAAGCAAAGATTTAAAAAAAATTGTCAATTTCGTGTTAAACAGGTATTAAGTCACGATTTCGTGGTAAGTAGCTAGAATTTACTACAATTCTAGGAGTAAGATTCAAAATTAAAAATATTAAAAAAAAATAGTACTTATCGTATAATATAAAATAGTATAAAAAATGTATGGTGTATACTGTGTAGTATTATACACAAACGGACTAAAGTGTGAGTTTTAATCCCGAGTTTGAAGTTTGTTGCCAGAGAGCCTGCCAAATTCCCGAGGGCAACAAATTACACGAGGGATAAAAGAAACACAATGTCCTGTGGTGTATACACTATTTTTTTGCAATTTCGGATAATTTAAAAATTATAAAAATTAAAACAAACTATTATGGGTGCAAGCCAAAAAGAATTTTTTTGCCTACATCTGCATTTATGTTTGTCTATCATATTAATAAATAGAAGTTTACTCACTCACTCATATAAAAACATAATGACTTGGTTTGGTTGGTAAATATGGAAATAATACAATTTGTGTTCCCCTCACTTCAATTTCTGGAAGTCTTTTGTGCTTGCGCCCATTATACTTAAATGTCATTCAAATTTTATGTAATAATATTCCATCAAGTATACTTTGGATAAATCAATCGAATGTACAATACAATATAACTGTTTGTCTTTATCTACAAGTTTGAATTTGTTTATTATTTTAAATTACCTATATAGGCATAGATATTTAATTTAACTTAAATTTCTGTAAATTGTGCTTGTTTATTGGTTTAGAAGTGGAAGCAAAATAATTTTTTAGTCCCTTGAGATTAAAAGTGAATTTTTTAGCCCCTTGGGACTAAAACTGGCACTTTACTCCCTATTATGAGGAACTAAATCATGTCTTTTAGTCCCGGAATTGCAAAAGAAATTGCAAAATTTTTATTAGTCTATTAATTAATATTGGAATTAATGTTGTACAGGAGTTACAGAAATATAGTTACAGCAATTTTTTTTTTTAATTTTTTACTAATTTTTTATATTTTATATGTGACATTTTAAATTGTGAATAGATGTCAACAAAAAAAAAAATGACGGAAGATATCACTATATCCTTAGACTAAAAAATTATTAGAGAATTTATTTAAATATAGAGAAAGTTAGCTTCTCCAAAAATTATTTTCCTACACATTGCTGCAATTTTTCAGTTTGATATTAACACTATAGGGTTGTAACTTTATATCCCTTTTCCCCAGAATTAATTAATATTTTCTGTAACTTTACTAAATTCTCTATTATTTTTGAAGTTGACGTAAAAATGTAATAACAGAATTTATTTTTTTTTTTTTTGATAGGAGCATATCGCGCGTACTCTTTCTCAACCTCGTATCTGAAAAGTCCCAATTTTTGGAGACACAAATAAAACGTATTTAAGTCAGTGTTTTCATCATTATGAACTTAAGATTTATGCTAATTACACCCTTTGATGTTAGCTACCAACATATATAAAAATATATATGGATAAGTGTATATATAAATACAATATTTAATGTTTTTTGTGTGTCCTAAAACATGCAGTTTTTGATATACGAGGTTGAGAAAGAGTACGCGCGATATGTACAAAAATATACCTCCTATCCTCATAAAAAAAAATATTTCCGTTCTGATCAAATACAAAGTGGCCAAGTACGAGTAGACCACCTAATGCAGCACCAGAACTGACGAATTCATAAAGAGTTCGTTATTAGAACTACAGAATCCTAAAAATTAGACCTCAAATTTTCTAATATTTCATACATATATGCATTCTGATTTTGTTGTTAAACAGTACACAACATGTAGTGTCGTCCTGCGAAAATGGAATGTGTACAGACAGTGGACCTCTATTACCATCAGGACTAAACCAATACACAACATACCTATATTTTACCTATACACAAAATTCCTATGTAGATTTCTCTGCTCTGTACAATGTAATTAATTAGTAAAGTATTCTGTGCAAATAACTCATACATTCAAAATGTGAATTAGTGATAGTGTGTTGGTATTTGTTTTTTTTTTTTCGACAATGTATTTGTGATCAGCCGTTAAAATTATTGTATCACATCTTACAATAAATTTGCCAGTCATTTTTGTTATTTGTCGGATAATTTTTGTTTTGGCCCCTTCGCTCTCTCCCCGCCTGTTGTTTTGTTTTTATTGCGTTTTTATTGCAATAGTAGGTAGGAGGAGATATATAGATTGCTGGACTTTTTTGTTTTGTTCAGTGCTACTTTATGGATGTTAATATTTAAATATTTTTTTTTGTAGAATAGAATTTTGTATATTTTATTTTAGATGTTTGTCTTTACAGAGGCTTCAGAAAAGAATTTAAAACTTTGTAACGTAACGTTTAAATGCTATTGTTTGAATAAATGGATTATTTGGGTACCCGTTCGTTTTTGGATTTTTTTTGTGCTTATAACTTAATACTAACTTTTCGCCCTAAAGGTAATATAGTAAACTCCCAGTTTTCCAGGGCAATTGTGGGGAGAACGAGCACGGATACATCAATAGCAGCTAATTGAAAATCATATTAAAAATGTTTTAGCCAAAAACTTGTAACAATATTACATGTGTACCTATATATTTCGAATATTGTCTTTTTGAGAAAAGACAAAACAGAGAACTAAACATATTAAAAGGGGGCCTATAGCTGCTGTTAAATCATCAGCGCAAAAACTGTGCTACGTGATTCCACCTTTCACTTTATCTTTTCTGCTTTCGTTCTTATTTTTAGTAGTAATGGCAAAAAACGATTCTAAATTGAATTTTTGTATTTTTTTCGCATGTTTTTCATCACGATTAAGGATTCTATATGTTTTCTTAAAAATGCTTATTTATTCAATCCTGTTAATTTGTAACCCGGTTAAACCATCCTCGAAAAATCGAGAGTTGACTGCAATAACAGTTACAGATAAACGAATTATTTATAAAAAAAAAAAAATTACAAAATTATTTTCGAGGTTATTTTAAAAATGTGGTTGATCTATAACTCGGAATAATTTGTTGCACACTGAAACCAAAAAGTTAAAATCGATAAGAACCCAAGAAAACTTGCATACCTTAGACCAGTGATTCTTAAAGTAAGAGTCGCGACAGAAAGCTGTATTTTTGCTTAATTATTAACCACTTGTCCGCCTTAGTGCTTTATTCATGGTCCATAAGTTAATTAAAATTCACATAGTGTTTGAAAAATTATCACAATTTGATCGGTTGGGAATCGAACCCGGATCTCTTGGTTACTAGCCAAGCGCCTTAGCTATTAGGCCACCGACCGTTCGTTCGAGTGCCACTCCAATTCTGATAATCAATCAAACACATCCTCTCTTTAATGCGAGACGCAATCACACTTCTTAATTTCAAATGTTATCGAGTGCCTGTGAAACATTATTAATGTATGGCGGACTTTTGTCCGTATTTTAAACATACACCAATATTCATATGTTCACTTAATTGTGTATAATGTATTTAGTGTTTTAATGTATTTATTGATAGAATTGGTCATTTTTGTTTTATTGTTGTCATAAGTGTCTTAATGTATTTATTGATTGAAATGGTCATTTTAATAATGCACTCGAGTTGCATCTCGTACTAGTATGTGTATAAATCATAATTACGTAATACCCAGAGAAGAAATACACACAAAAAAAGAATCAAATATCTAAAGAGTATAATATAACTGTAGAGAATTAAAGATATTTTTTAATAAACTTATATGTACCTTCATAATATCAAAATACCCCTGTCGCAGCATCTGCATAACATAGCGAATTTCCAAATCTTGGGCACTGGCGGATCTCATCTAAGACCTGTACCTATTTAAAATAGTTTAGCTTTCTAAGAGTAAAAGAATTTTTAAAATCAGTTGGGTAATTAGTTTTGGTATTTTTGGGGACCCAAGAACCCGAACGAATTTTGTGCAGCATAGTTGTATCCATCTAAAATAATTTAGTTCTCTAGCAGTGAGAAATTTTTTAGCATCTTTTCGATAGCTTATTACTGGCGTTTTCGGATCTGCAAGATCCCGGTGGACCTCATTAAAAAATCAGCTCGACCGTATATTCTAGGCGGACTTTATGTAATATATATATATATATATATATATATATATATATATATATATATATATATATATATATATATATATATATATATATATATGTATATATATATATATATATATATATATATATATATATATATATATATATATATATATATATATATATATATATATATATATATATATTCAAAACCCGTTGTGTAGCATTCTACGCCGCATTTGCATCCGCAGGACAGTTGTGGATCTCAGATAACACAACCTGTACCTATCTAAAATAGTTTACCTCGGTAATAGTAAAAAGGTTTCAAAATCGGTCAGTTATTTTATTTTTGACACTTTTAGGTCCTACTGACACTTCAGACCTTACATAACGTAATCTATATGTATCTAAAATGGCTTAGCTCCCTAACAGCGAAAAAATTTTCAAAATCGGTCGGTTAGTTTATTTTTGACACTTTTGGATCCGATGGCCCCTGGCAGACTTTACATAACGTAATCTATATTTATCTAAAATAGTTTAGCTCTGTAACAGTGAAAAAATTTTCAAAATCGGTCGGTTAGTTTATTTTTACCACTTTTGGGTCCCATGGACCCTGGCGGACCCTAAATAACGTAATGTATGTCTATCTAAAATAGTTAGTTCCCCAACAGTGAAAAAATTTTCAAAATCGGTCGGTTAGTTTATTTTTGACACTTTTGGATCCCATGGACCCTGGCAGACCTTACATAACGTAATCTATATTTATCTAAAATAGTTTAGCTCTGTAACAGTGAAAAAATTTTCAAAATCGGT
This sequence comes from Brachynemurus nebulosus, assembly GCA_035578155.1. Taxonomy (NCBI): domain Eukaryota; kingdom Metazoa; phylum Arthropoda; class Insecta; order Neuroptera; family Myrmeleontidae; genus Brachynemurus; species Brachynemurus nebulosus. The sequence continues at coordinate 14,054,320 of JAPWDM010000009.1, read as the reverse complement.
CAGTTAGTTTATTTTTGACACTTCTGGATCCTATGGACCCTGGCAGACCTTACATAACGTAATCTATACTTATCTAAAATAGTTTAGCTCTGTAACAGTGAAAAAATTTTCAAAATCGGTCAGTTAGTTTATTTTTGACACTTTTGGGTTCTATGGACCTTGGTGGACCTTACATAACGTAATTTATATTTATCTAAAATAGTTTAGCTCTGTAACAGTGAAAAAATTTTCAAAATCGGTCAGTTAGTTTATTTTTGACACTTCTGGATCCTATGGACCCTGGCAGACCTTACATAACGGAATCTATATTTATCTAAAACAGTTTAGCTCTGTAACAGTGAAAAAATTTTCAAAATCGATCAGGCAGTTTATTTTTGACACTTTTGGGTCCTATGGACCCAGGCGGACCTTACATAACGTAATCGATATTTATTTAAAATAGTTTAGCTCTGTAACAGTGAAAAAATTTTCAAAATCGGTCAGTTAGTTTATTTTTGACACTTTTGGGTCCTGTGGACCCTGACGGACCTTACATAATGTATTCTAAATCTATCTAAAATAGTTTAGCTCTGTAACAGTGAAGAAATTTTTAAAATTGGTCGTTTAGTTTATTTTTTACAATTATGGGATCAGTAAATCCTGGCGAAACTCATACAAGTCTAGTACTCTAACAGTAAGAAAAGGGTTCTAAAGATCTCATATAACTTATGGCAGTCCGTAAGCTTCTTGCGGACATCATTTAATTAATTAATTCAAATACTTTAACTTACTAACTGTGAAAAATTTTTTAAAATCGATTGGTTAATTAATTTCTGGCCTTTTTAGGTCCCGAAAACCTTGACCTCACATAAAATACCTTAAATCCATTTGAAATGGTTTAATTTTTTAACATTATTAATTATTAGTGGAAAAATTTTCAAAATCGACTCAAAATATTTTTCCGGTCATACATATGTACATTGTACATATTTTGTTTTGTTTTATATTCAATAATATTTATATCATAACATAATCTTCAATTTCTTGTTTACTTAAAAATTCAATAAAAAAAAAAAAATTCTTCATTACATTAGCTTAGAAAATCTGTTTAATTTACATTTTTTAACATGGGATAGAACCATGCTAATTATAATGCAATAAATGAGAAACAAAACTCTATACATGTATGTGTGTTATATCACATATATGTGAATAGTTTTCACTTGTTCTCACAAAATTCTTTAATAAAAAAGTGAAATATTTTTATACTTTATAAAGAACTGAGATATAAATATAAATTACTTATTAGACTAACAAAGAAAGAATAAAAGTGAAAATTTACATTTTCTCGAAAAATACTTAAAATAGAAAGAAAATTATAAGAATATTTTCTTCATAATTTTTTTTTTCCTTTTTAACGATGTAAAAATCGAACTGCCTTATGATAGGATCGAATGATAAAAAATGGCCAGAAAACCTACTTCTGGGCATCCGACGTGTCTGGCTAACGAACTTAGCCAAGCCAATTCAGAATCCAGTCCGCACACAAAATTTCATAAGCGTTAGACGTTTCGTTCGAGAGTTATCGCGCGGATACATATATATATATATATATATATATATATATATATATATATATATATATATATATATATATATATATATAAATTTTAGTGAATATCATTTTCGTATTCTAGGGACCTCAAAACATATTTCTGATATGGTCCCGGGCTTAGGTCGCACCATGACACCTGGCGTAAAAGCTGAATTTCCAGTTTTGGAAATTCGCTAAAAGAGTCTCCTCTTTATTTTCAAACCCCCTTCATAAATGAACAGTATAGGGTGAATAATAACTAACAAATATTTTCCTTAAAGCGAAATTAGTGACAACATTCCGCGTTCGTAGCATGCTTATGGTACCATAGAGATCCTCAATCAGTTCAAGATTGTTGCAGGTCTGAGTAAAGTTGATTTAATCAGAACTTAATGGCCATTAGTAAATCACAGATTAACTAACCCTGATTTGTCTCTTGCACCATTTAAAATATACCAATGGTTAACTAGTGTACTGCGTTAACGATCAATTATCTGATTTGTTTTTATATAGGACATGAAATGAGACACAAGAGAAGCAAATGCTAGTAAGTTGATGGTTAAAAATGGTTACATGGTTAAAAACAAATGCTAGTAAGTTGATGGTTAAAAATGATCACATGGTTAAAAACATTTAAATCTGCATATTTTGAAATAGGTAGCGCTTACTTGATTTATATAATATTAGAAAATATATAATTTATGTTTACGTAAAACATTTTGAAACTGTGATTTTACGATTGTGAAGATATTTTTCAATTTAAAAATAAAAAAATGAAATAGATACCAAAATCTTACAGAAAAAGAAAATTTTAATTGAAATTGTACGAAAGTATATTTTATAATAGTAGAAAAAAAATTAAATATAAATTTTAATAAATATAAATACTATGGAAACTAGCATCAAAATATGGACTAAACGTTGATTAAATATTTAACCTAATATCCATCCATTAACTTAACGGACGATTTAATCATCAGTTAACAAAAATTAACCTTGGTGCAACAAATAATCAGAGATTTTAACTACAGTTAAAGTTAATCATTGATTAAGGTTTTAACGGCCGATTAAAAATGTTGGTGCAATCGGCCAAATATCTATTAATTGGAAAAATCTTTGAATAATTTTGCTAAGTAATCAATATCTAGGAAAATTTTAAAGACTTACCTAAATAATATTGTGCAATCAACTTGTGCAATTGATTGATGTTTCTTCCAGACAATTCAAAAATTTGTAAAGAGAATTTGTACAATAAATTGAATGTATGACTTGTACAATATTTCAGTTGTTATTTGATACAAAATGTTAAGTAATAAAGATGCTGCTAAGCTACAATTCAGGAGCGTAGCTACCGCCGTATCAGCCATATCAATAATACGGGGCCCCCGGGCTACAGAGACCCCTAACGTGTGTAAGCAATAATTAGTAAAATGTTATCCACAATTTCACTTAATCTCGTGCTTCCCGGAAAAAAAACATAAAAAAACTGTCATATGTGCCTATAATAGAGTTTTCACTTCAGAAATGACAAAAGTAAAAAAAGCGACCCCTTTTTTTTCCGGGTTAAGCTTGCGCCCAAAAGTTGGCAACATGGGTAACTTAAAAAATGAGACTTCGATGGGGCAGAGACGGCTCTCAGACTTGTCACTATTGTCTATAGAGGCAGAAATTTTAGAAAAACTGAAACCGTCTTCAGCTATAGATGATTTAATAAATCAATTTGCCGGAAAAAAAAGGCAAGAAAAAGTGTATATTTAACTTGAATTGTTTGGCTAGGCTCAATTTCTAGGAGGAAGCGATAACTTATAATCAATAAATATTTATTTTAATTTAATGCAAGCATTTTTGTTTCTTTTGTGAGAAATCTTTACCCTTCATTTGGGCCCCCCAACTAATTTTGATACAGGGCCCCTCCAAGGGACGCTACGCCACTGCTACAATTAATAATTATTTTACAACTTTTGGCTCAACAAAACAATAATCAAACCGATCTTTGTAAACAAATAAAGCAACATTGCACAGTACTATCTACAGAGCCAATGGATGTTACAATATTCACTCATTGTACAATATATTATTCAAATTGTTTTTGATTAACACGGTATTCCAGGGTAGTGGAAAGAAATGGTGGGCCCCGGGAATAAATTGAATTTTTTTAAAATCCGTCCCTAAAAAGTGAGTGGTGAACAAAAAAAAAAACACTTTTCCCGGACCCTGTGCCGACAGTTACGGGCCCCCACCTCAAGTCCGGGGCCGAGGGCTGCAACTCCAGCTACCCCATCTTCTCGTCGGGCCAGACAGTATTATTAGACAATCCTTCAATATGAACATATCAATAACATTGTACTACAAAACAACAGATTTTATGCAATATTTTTAAGTGTGATAAAAATTCATTTTTCTGGACAATCATTTACCCAGAAATTTACCGACGCATAAATTATGCGAGCGCCTCTGGCTTTTTAAATTAGAAGCTGTATCAAGTAAAAATTTTTCTATACATTTAATTGTCGATAGAAATATGTATTATGCAATTTATGTGCGGATTACTAGATTTGATATCACCAATTAAACGTATACGTATATTTTTGATTGATACTAGTTCCAATTTTACCACAAATAAGTGAGAATCTTGCTTTGTCAATAAATCTAATCAAATCAAATTCATTTTCTTATCTCAAGTTTTTTAAATACCAGTGTCAGAGTAGCCGGTTTGAAATACTCAGATTTCATGCTGATTTCGGACTTCAGCTGTAATTTATCTATATATATATGTATACTTATTACATGCATACATTTATTCAAATAGATTTTATTGTATGTACGTTGTATATCGAGGTAATTTAATACTTAAATCACCAATATAAATGGTTTAGGGATGGATTACATACTTTGAAATAATTTCGATTTTACAATTTTGATTCATTACCATTTGAGTTTCATGTACACTGTTAAGAAGAACCATTAATGCTTTGTTCTATCTTTTTTTTGTGTTTTGAATGCGGAAGTATAACAAAAGTGTATTTATCATGTGTATAAGAATATATTTAATATGACTTCTTGCTTAATTCTAAAAAATTTTAAGTAAGGTGGAAATACACATGTATGAACTTAGAACTGTTTAACACGTTGACGGTCGTAACATACAATGACGAAACAGCCAACTGGTATACTATTTTACAAACTAAAACACTTTATATCAAATTGTCGACGCGATCCAGCGTTGCCGTACACTAGCGGAAAAAATTAAAGGATCAAAAAAAAGTTCCAAATATCTTTGACCAACGATATCTCGGTAACCAATGATCGCCCAGAAAATTGGAGATGTGTTTTAAAAACTTAAATAAATTCGCTACAAGAACTAGCTATTGTTTTTTCGAAAAAGATTTTTTTTGCATACTCTACATGAATTTGAAAAATCAACAAAAAAAGAGTTTAAGAGCAAAAACATGATCCATTAATTTTTTCAAAAATTCAATGGAATAAAAAAAAACGGGCTGCATGGATTAAACTATACTCTATATGGGGTTTTTGTGGGTACATTCAACTGTAAAAGACACATTTGACATTAATGGTTTGCTCAATAATTTTAATTCAGCGCTTGATTTTCCAAAAAACCACCAAAAGCTCTTTTTATCTTGATTCTTCAAGTTCATGTAAAGTATGTAAAAAATTGTTTTTCGAAAAAACAATGGGTAATCCTTATAGAGAACTTATTCAAGTTTTTAAAACCAATCTTCAATTTTATGTGCGATCGTTGGTTGCTGAGATATCGATAGTCAAAGACGAAATGACCTTTTCCATTCAAAGTCCGATATCTCAACGAGAAAAGGTCGTATAAAAGTCTAAAAAAAAGAAAATTAAAGCTGAATAAACAAGTTATCCGATCCATATGATGGCTAAGTTGGAAAATTTTTTTTCAAGTCCGTGGACCAAAAAAAGAAACCGAAAAAATTTCAAAATTTTCTTTTGGGATATTTATTAGGATTGAGCGATACACGTTCTTTTGAAAAACTTTTTGTTGCAAGATCTCAAAACTAGAAACTTGCAGCTTTAAATTGCTTTGCTTACGACTCCGATACGATCATTTTTCACGAAGGTACAGTCATTCGAAAAACGGAAAAAAATTTGGAACTTTTTTTTATCCTTTAATTTTTTTCGCTAGTGTAGTTAGTCAAGTTTTATTCGACGCTGTACAGCGTTCATGACCATGAATGTGTGAATTAACACAGATCAGTGAACACTATTATTGTAATTAGACGGTGTGTAAATCAAGTTTATCGACGACTTCATTGAAGCACTTTCATTGTACAAATATAGACTTTATTTATTCATTGATATGTTCAGTTTGGTTTGAGAAATTATAGAACGATGAAACTGGAGGCAAATTATAGGTTCTTGAAGTTGTTCTACGCGCCTAATTTAGATAAAAATTAAGCGCGTAGAACCACTAGGAAAAAGGCTTCAGTCGGGTCATCATATTTTTAACAATAAAAGACAATTTTTACTTTACTTAATTCCACTTTATTTAAAGTATTAACTGTTCGTAAATGGTCATACGGGCCGAAAGATGTCACAGAGATTTAATACTTTAAATAAAGTGGTATTAGCAAAGTAACAATTTGTCTTTTTACTTTTAAAATGGAATATCATAAACTAACGCTCAAATCTATCAAATATAATTTCATCAATTTTATAGTATAAAAATGAAATGCTCAAACTCAAATCACGCTAATTCAATCAACTAGTTTAATTCGAATCACTTCAAGAAGGCTTAATCTGAACAAAACCTAAAATTTTTACTTTAGTGACGTCATTAAGTTTACTAAAATTTTTTAATACCTCAAAATTCACAATCAAAATGGTTCAACAATGAAATTGGATACGAATCCTAGGTTTTCGGAGTCGCTCTTTTCTAAAATTCGGCACATAAGACCCCTAGAAAAAAATTTCAGTTAGATTAGTGATATTTTTGAATGAAATTGCGGTATTTTCATATTAAATATGAAGAGTGTACACCAAAATTGCCTCATTTCGACCAATCATCCTAATCTAAATGATTTTAATATGGCTCGCTTTGATGAATTTGGTAGCGAACTGTAAGTTTTCTAAGACATTCTTTTCATTTATTTATCTATTAAAAGTTCTTTTTGATACACCAATATTCGAACAGATTCTAACGTATTCGTAATAACACAGTATTAATAAATAATTTAATAATCTTAAATTAGGAAACTATATGTATAATTTGATTATTTTAATAAATTATAGTGTTTAAAAATATTCTAAAGCATTTAATTTAGCCATAGGAAAATTGAATACTTCAGTCATTTAGAAAAAATATGTTACAATATTAATTTTATTTGATGCTTTATAAATTACAGTTAAATATTTCCCCATTGCGTAGATTTCGTTTTAAGATGTCTATGTGTGCTTGATACACATAAACTACTATATAAAAAAAAAATTTCTAATATGCTTTCATTCAAAATAATTAACATTAAATGAAAAGAAGAGAAAAAAGAACATCAAAGAAACTAATGATTTAAATATTTTCATACTTTGCTTTTGTACTTGTTTTTAATAACCCTATTCAAAATATAAATCGAGCTGCTTTTGAATGGCCAGTAGAGAGACTGACTGACTACCTACTATCCGGCGTCGTAATATTTTCTCCCCCATTAAATATCTAATGTATTTTTTTGAAATTCTTCATACTCCGTTAATTTTATTAATGAGTAGATATAATAATTATCCGTCTTTGCGTACGTACGTACACTATAGGAAATTATGTGTGTATAATTAAAATATTTTTTAAAGGCCGTATAATTTGATTTGAAATTCACAAATTTTTTAATTAAAATTAAAAAACAAAGGAATTAAAACGTGGTTATGATGTAAAGTAAAATCAGGTTCAAGAAAATATTATATATTTTTCCGGAGTGAATTTAAATAGATTTGTAATAATAAACAAATATTTTACTTGGCAAAAATACCACTTTTATTTTGAAACTGTGACAATATTGTTTCGAACCGTCAGGCCCTCCAAATGCGATGAATCTCGCGAATTAACTGCTATAATGTATATATGCATTTTCCTCGAAGTCTGTGCTTGATATATACCGAAACATTCTCAATCGGATTGGCAACGGGCGACTGTGACGGCTAATCCAATGTAACGATGCCAGCACTCATGGTACTTCCATGTGTTATTCTAACAAAATACCAACAACAACTGAATTTTTGTGCAAAGTGCATCGATGACAAAGGATCACTCTATTGGCTCACAAAAGATTTAGAGAAATACTTTTACCAGTTATGAGTATGGTCGACCACGATCAGACTGTATATTATTATAATTAAACATTTATTCGTTGAAAAAAATTTTATGTGCAATTTTATATTAGCGAATTTCCAAAAGTGAAACTGGAAATACGCTATTACGGCAGGTGTCATGACGGGACCTACGCCCGGGATCATAACAGAAATGTGTTTTGAGGTCCCTAGAATACGAAAATGATATTCACTAAAATTTATATATATATATATATATATATATATATATATATATATATATATATATATATATATATATATATAATATATATATATATATATGTATATATGTGTCGCCACGATAACTCTCGAAAGAAACGTCTAATGCTTATGAAATTTTGTGTGCGGACTGGATTCTGAATTGGCTCGGCTAAGTTCGTTAGCCAGACACGTCGGATGCCCAGAAATAGATTTTCTGGCCATTTTTTATCATTCGATCCTATCATAAGACAGTTCGACTTTTACATCGTTGAAAAGGAAAAAAAAATTATGAAGAAAATATTCTTATAATTTTCTTTCTATTTTAAGTATTTTTCGAGAAAATGTAAATTTTCACCATTATATTAGTTTTCTTTCTTTGTTAGTCTAATAAGTAATTTATATTTATATCTCAGTTCTTTATGAAGTATAAAAATAATTCACTTTTTTATTAAAGAATTTTGTGAGAACAAGTGAAGTCTATTCACATACATGTGTTATAACACACATACATGTATAGAGTTTTGTTTCTCATTTATTGCATTATAATTAGCATGGTTGTATCTCAAGTTGAAAAATGAAAATTAAGCAGATTTTCTAAGCTAATGTAATGAAGAATTTTTTTTTTTATGGAATTTTTAAGTAAACAAGAAATTGAAGATTATGTTATGATATAATATTATTAAATATGAAACAAAACAAAATATGTACAATGTACATATGTATGCACGGAAAAATATTTTGAATCGATTTTGAAAATTTTTTCACTAATAATTAATAATGTTAAAAAGTTAAACCATTTCAAATGGATTTAAGGTATTTTATGTGAGGTCAAGGTTTTCGGGACCTAAAAAGGCCAGAAATTAATTAACCAATCGATTTTAAAAATTTTTTCACAGTTACTAAGTTAAAGTATTTGAATTAATTAATTAAATAATGTCCGCAAGAAGCTTACGGACTGCCATAAGTTATATGAGATCCTTTTCTTATTGTTAGAGTACTAGACTTGTATGAGTTTCGCCAGGATTTACTGATCCCATAATTGTAAAAAATAAACTAAACGACCAATTTTAAAAATTTCTTCACTGTGACAGAGCTAAACTATTTTAGATAAATTTAGAATATATTATGTAAGGTCCGCCAGGGTCCACAGGACCCAGAGGTGTCAAAAATAAACTAACTGACCGATTTTGAAAATTTTTTCACTGTTACAGAGCTAAACTATTTTAGATAAATATCGATTACGTTATGTAAGGTCCGCCTGGGGCCATAAAACCCAAAAGTGTCAAAAATAAACTAACTGACCGATTTTGAAAATTTTTTCACTTTTACAGAGCTAAACTATTTTAGATAAATATAGATTACGTTATGTAAGGTCTGCCAGGGTCCATGGGATTCAAAAGTATCAAAAATAAACTAACCGACCGATTTTGAAAATTTTTTCACTGTTACAGAGCTAAACTATTTTAGATAAATATAGATTACGTTATGTAAGGTCTGCCAGGGTCCATGGGATCCAAAAGTGTCAAAAATAAACTAACCGACCGATTTTGAAAATTTTTTCACTGTTGGGAAACTAAGCTATTTTAGATAGATATACATTACGTTATTTAGGGTCCGCCAGGGTCCATGGGACCCAAAAGTGGTAAAAATAAACTAACCGACCGATTTTGAAAATTTTTTCACTGTTACAGAGCTAAACTATTTTAGATAAATATAGATTACGTTATGTAAAGTCTGCCAGGGTCCATCGGATCCAAAAGTGTCAAAAATAAACTAACCGACCGATTTTGAAAATTTTTTCACTGTTGGGGAGCTAAGCTATTTTAGATACATATAGATTACGTTATGTAAGGTCTGACAGTGTCAGTAGGACCTAAAAGTGTCAAAAATAAAATAACTGACCGATTTTGAAACTTTTTTACTATTACCGAGGTAAACTATTTTAGATAGGTACAGGTTGTGTTATCTGAGATCCACAACTGTCCTGCGGATGCAAATGCGGCGTAGAATGCTACACAACGGGTTTTGAATATATATATATATATATATATATATATATATATATATATATATATATATATATATATATATATATATATATATATATATATATATATATATATATATATATTACATAAAGTCCGCCTAGAATATACGGTCGAGCTGATTTTTTAATGAGGTCCACCGGGATCTTGCAGATCCGAAAACGCCAGTAATAAGCTATCGAACCGATGCTAAAAAATTTCTCACTGCTAGAGAACTAAATTATTTTAGATGGATACAACTGTGCTGCACAAAATTCGTTCGGGTTCTTGGGTCCCCAAAAATACCAAAACTAATTACCCAGCCGATTTTAAAAATTCTTTTACTCTTAGAAAGCTAAACTATTTTAAATAGGTACAGGTCTTTGATGAGATCCGCCAGTGCCCAAGATTTGGAAATTCGCTATGTTATGCAGATACTGCGACAGGGGTATTTTTATTTATTTTATATATCAGTGGTATTCAACCTTTTTCTACCGTATGAGTTACTTTTCTGTCTTGTAATTTATACAGCGATTTACTTTTACACAAATCCTGTTTTAAGATAAAAATAATTATAACCAAATTCGTTTAGGAAATTCCATTTAATTTCCGCGTGTGATTTTTCTGTTCTCTATAAAATTCTGATCTCTTAGTTTCAGATTTGTTTGATTCTTAGATCTGTTTGTGAAATTTGTGTAATCTGAGCGCAAAATTCTCATCTTTCGTGTAATAATTACTAAATTTTCTCTTAATTATTTTTATTTCTTGATCTAGCAGATATAATCTCTGCCTTCATGATGCCGTTGAAAAAAATGCTATATGCTTCCCAGGTCGCCTCCTGAAATAAAGTCCCAGAGTCAATAGTCATATCTAGAACTGGACAATCACACTCGATCTTGACGAGTGATAAACAAAACAGTCTTGATCTTTGGGTCTTGCCTCAATGGTGCATTCTTTGCAACTAAATCAATCTTATTGTCATAATATTTTTACTACATTGCGCCACTAATAAACATTTTTCTTTGAACTGTTTGAAATAAATTACGTATCCCGTATATTTGAATAAATTAGATTAGTTTCTAGTTAAGAAATAATTTAGTGTTTAAATTTAAAACGTAATTACACATACAGAAAATACAAATGACATTTAATTACACAGGTCATTAGAATCAACTCAATTTAATGTTATAACGAGCTTAAACTATGCTACGACGCGTAGGATGTGTCTGTTTGTATGACTCCGCTGTATATGAATGCACACAGCTCAGTGTTTTCACTAACTGAAAGTATACACAGCTAGCACATCCTCGACAGCCTCCATCCGACAGTACTTTTGTGTTACTGTGCGACTTGTTTTCCATTTTACATAAATACTACACCGGAGCTCCGGACTGGTATGTTATGTACTTGTAGCCCCTATCTGTACGATATATTACACACCGTATGTCTCGAAATATAAACGAACCGTTGGAATTAAAATGTTAGAAAGAGATGTTTGTGTCGCGCGAATAAAGTTCTATCAACTTAAATTGTAAAATAGTACTTTACAATATAAGTTCGGTAAGTTGCTTTTACTGATCGAGAAAATGTTGCGAAAACGAGACCCGCAGATCACCAAATTTTGTTGAATACAGTATTTTGATCCTTTATTTACGTCTGATACTTAAACCATTCTTTATTTCCTACATTGACGTCTAGATGTCACTCTATGTGTCATATTACTCATATTACAAGTCTGTTTGTATATAGGTTCCCAACTCCTAGTGTCATTAATATTTCTTTGTTTGGATATAGATATCGACATTTTGTAAAAGAAAAACATTATTAAAAAAAAAATTTTTGGATCATATTTTTTTATAAACATATTCATTGGATTAAAAAAACTGTGTTTCATGTTTATTAAGAAAAAAAATGGATGTTTAATTTATTTGTCAATTTTTATAAGCCAGTTTAATTACACACCTAAAGATACTGTTCCGTTATGGGGACTTTTAGGTTAATCCAAATTCTGTAAAGATAGCGCAAGAGAATTTGCATGAGATTTTACATTTGTTTCAGAAATTTATATTTGTAAATAATATGAAAGAATAACTGGAGAATTTAACACGTTCGCTGCCACTATGAGACACCTATAAACAACAAGTCAGAACTTGAGACCACGCGTCACAAATGTGAGTTATAACTTCCAGTAGACATTAAGTATTAATGGAATTGCTATAAACTTCGATGAGAAATTATACAATGACTATGCCTATGTTATCATCCTAAATTAGAGTCGTTAGTCTGTTAAGCCGGTTCTACACGATGCTACGAACGTTCCGTCCAACGTTCAATCGAACGTTTGAGGCAATTAAGTTCAATAGTTGGTGCGACGAATGTATCTGCTACACGGTGATTCGAATGTTTGATCCAATACGAATGATGATGTGTTGGTACAAACGTTTATTCAGTGGACGAGGCTGTTATCTGTCTGATTATCATTGACCTTCAAACGTTCGAAGCATCCCTTTGACTCGGTGCAAGAATACCGACATCGAGCGGGACATGGCCAAATGCGAATGTTTGACGCTCGACATTGGACACTCGTAGGTTCGAACAACGGCCACACGATGCGATGAACCATCGAACGTCCAATGTTGGAAGGTGTTCGTAGCATCGTGTAGAACCGGCTTTAGAAAAAACTAATGGATCAAATATGAGCCATGTGGTAGCGAGCCAGTTAAAGAGTCTCGCCGGGTAAGTATATGTTTAAATAATTTTGGGTAATTGTTAAAAATAGCGGCTCGACAAAGTTTTTCCAAGAATTTGATGCCAGTTTGGCATCATCTGAAAACGTATAATAGGAATCACAGGTCTTTACACGTTTTTAGTATTTTCTCAGTTGTTGCAATATGACGTTCCGTTTATATCAGTGAATTTTCAGTATATAACATAATAAAATGAATCTTCTATTAAGAGATTACTGTTTTGAAAATATTGTAGTAAAGTTAATTTAACATTAGACCAGTATTAACAATTTTAATAAAAAATATAAATTCTGCGAAATATTTTCTGATTTTTTATAAACACTATAAAAAAATGGATTAGTGCGAACAGTAAGTGAATTTTGATGTTGAATTTTGCGTTGATTTACATTAACTCTCCGCTCTCGGTACGCTCCCACTCCACTCTCGCTCCGATATAATTTTATTGTGTTCACATTACAGTGCTGATATCATGCTAGTGCTTATTCGTCCTCTATTCACATTATAATGCCACTCTAGGTACGCTCCCAGTTCGGTCTCAGTTCGATACAAATATATTTCCATATAAATTGAATGCAAGCGGAGTGGAGTGGGATCAACAAAGTATTTACACTATAGGTACAAGCCATAACAAGTCTGATATCGCTCCGATAAAATATTACCTGAGTGGTATTGATATTGGAGTGGCATTGGACCGGGAGCGAACCGTCACTCATATCGGACCGATATCAGAACGATGATGTGAATGCACTCATTGTTTATTATGTAAGAATATTTTATCGAATCTTAATGGTTACGCACTACTTCATTATAAACTATATCTTTGCCGGCACAGTATACGGAAATACTGTTAAACTGAAATCAAATATTTTTACAGTATAATCAAAAAAAACATTAAATTTTAGCAAATATTCCAAATTGCATAATTATGTTTGAAATTAATATTAATCATCAAAAAACTAATCTAACTAATTGTCATTAATAACCCAATTACGTTACACGATAATAATTATATTATTAATATATTACCTATTTGTAATGTTGCAAGGAAACACTGACAATCGGTGTATGTCCCGTTATAACTATAATGTTTGTATATATATTATGTTTTTCTTATTTATAGCATTAATAAAAATTTTACCATTTCAACTATATGTATGTATATATGTGTTATAAAATTTTTTTTTGTGTTAATTACTTTATTTTTAGTAATTAATTGCGATGTGGAGAATATGTTGCGATGAATACTAATGCTTTATAATTATTTATTCAACAAAAATAATTATAAAATTAAATAAAATTATTATAAATGTCCAGGATGAATATGTATATAATATTCTTTTGGTGGGTTTAAAATAATTAATAATTTATAGAATAAATTAAATGTTATTATAAAAAGAATTCTTGTTTTTCTTTACATACACGTAGTTCTACGTACAGATGTAAAACGGTTTTTCAAAAAGAAAATTTCATTTGTAAATTAATGTTAATTTAATTCTTTGCATTACCTTTTTTAATTGAATTCGACTTCAGTTAAAATAACCATAATATTTCAATTTTTCTGAACTATTTAAAGAACTGAATAATGACTGAGACTAAGTTATAGCTTTAAAAGAACGACCTTGAAAACCAATAAATAATTCATCAGTCTATCATTTCATTAACTATTTTTAAGACACTGAAAAATTTTAATGAACTTGATGATTTAGGATAATTTGGACATGAGCTTTTCTAGTGGACCTATTTGCCTAATTTTGGGGTAAAACTATTGGTTCGGGCATCTGCATAGAAGTTTTACTGTACGGAAATTAGCCATGCTACTGAAATATGAGAATGATTTGGCGAGCAAAATGAAGCACCATAAGTAACTGATTTTGTACAGAATTTCGAAATATTTGATTTAAAAATGATTTAAGCCGTTAGGCCGTACTTAAAACAATTTTACACGAGTGAAGTTGCAGTCGGTAGCTAGTAATTTTATAAAACTTGAAAATATAATTATGTACAGGTAAATAACAATAGTTATTTGTGTATTAAGAGTGTAAAATGGTACATTTCCGCGCGATTGAGAATGTCGACGCGCGACGCCACCAGGCGGAGCGCGTTACTCTCATGAGAGCGGCAATGTATCATTTTGTGCTCGAATTACACACAAAACTTTTTCTACAATCTTGTAAAATGTATTTTTTATTTAAAAGATACTTGAAAAAATAATAATGGACGTTAATATTTACTTTAAGCCCGCTACGGACCGAGAGCGATAATATAATATATATTATAGTTCAGAAGTAAGATATGATATAATATTATATCATATCTTACTTCTCTACTTCTCTACTACGCGCTATCTCAGCGCGTTACTCTCATGAGAGCGGCAATGTATCATTTTGTGCTCGAATTACACACAAAACTTTTTCTACAATCTTGTAAAATGTATTTTTTATTTAAAAGATACTTGAAAAAATAATAATGGACGTTAATATTTACTTTAAGCCCGCTACGGACCGAGAGCGATAATATAATATATATTATAGTTCAGAAGTAAGATATGATATAATATTATATCATATCTTACATATCTTGCACATCATGATATAATTTTATATTATGATGATTGCAGACGAATACTATTTATTATTATATTATTTGAGTCATAGCAATCAGAAGAAACCATGGCTGATCTTTGGGATGTTTTGCAAATGAAAATTTTATTTGATAGCTCATCAGAAGATGATTCTGATGCCGAATTTGACAATACAGTAGCAGCATTTCTCCAAGCACGCACTTTAATTTCGTTATTTTTATAATCTTCTAAATCCACTTTCCATAAACATAGAAATTTTAGCACGCATTCTATAAAATTAATTTTGAATTATAGTGCAGATATACATACATACCTAAAATGTATTTTAACAAAGTATTTAAGTCAAATTTTAACAAATATAATAACGAATTATGAAAACAGCCTTTTTATAAACAAATGTTTGTATAGAAGGAAGTGAACATTGATTAACGTATTCTTATTATTTATTAGTTATAGTTTTTTATTATTTTTAATTAATATTTTGTGGTTATTTTGAGATTTAATAAAATTAATATTTCACTTGATTACGATAAAAATACTAATCCCACCAAAAAACATTTCATGTTAAAAATTTTTCCAAGACTCGCACCTACTTTACTGTTAAAAAGTAATGAAATCTAATCTTGCGCCAAGCCCTAAATAAGTCTACATCATGGTTAAAGCAAGCTATAAGGCTTGGCCGATTCCCGGAGCTATGGAAAATAACCAATGGTCATAGCACAATAATCTACTATGAGCTGTTAATGTTTGGTTTTATTTACCATAGTTTCGCGAATCGGCCAAGCCTTATAACTTGCTTTGACCATGATGTAGACTTATTTAGGGCTTGGCGCAACATTAGATTTTATCACTTTTTAACAGTAAAGTAGTTGCGAGTATTGGAAAAATTTTTAATATGAAATATTTTTTGGTGGGATTTCGGTTCTTTTTGTGTTGTTCGTGTTTTTTTTCCTGGATATCAGAAACACCTATCTTCACTGCCAACTCCCTATCTTTGCCTCTTTTCTTTGTGGGATTATTGGTGGTAATTGGCAACAAGTCTGAGCGGTACTGAGCCCTTAACTGACACACATCACGGATCTCGTTGTTTATACG
Source organism: Brachynemurus nebulosus (assembly GCA_035578155.1). Classification (NCBI taxonomy): domain Eukaryota; kingdom Metazoa; phylum Arthropoda; class Insecta; order Neuroptera; family Myrmeleontidae; genus Brachynemurus; species Brachynemurus nebulosus. The sequence continues at coordinate 14,037,763 of JAPWDM010000009.1, read as the reverse complement.
CTAAATCCGCCCTGTATGCCAACACCAAATTTCATTTTACGAATATTTCTTAAAATTTAAAATTAGTAGTAGTAAAATACATGTTTGTAGAGGGTATTATTAATTTTGAAAACGACTAAATATTTAAATTTCGTAATAAATTCTGTCTCCTGAAATTTAATATAGTCATGGGGAGCAATTTAAGTCCAATTATTTACGCTTATGCGCTTTTATTAACTTAATCTGTGATATCGTAAAGAAATATAAGAACTCACTTGTGACCTACTTTTAATTATCGTATCGATTAGAAACTTTGCAAACTACTGGATATCCTGATAATTTGAGCTCTTAAATATTATCCAGACCGAAGTTATCAGGGTCCAAAAATAGGCTGAATTGCTTCGAGAAAGGCTGTTTGTTTTGTTTTGCCTCGTCTTGGCGGGGGCATTACCTTGCCCCCAGATTTTAGAATCGTTTATTTGTTACCATAGAAAATATATACAACGCCTACCCGATTTTTAATTAAATACACGTTAAGCGAGCGACAAAGTATTACTTGTGCGCTTTAAAGCGAAATCTAGTACTTTGCTGTTCGACAACTAGAGTTCTCGGGAAATACACGTTTTGCGCTCTCTTCGCAGAGCGCAAAAGCTTGCTCCCAACTAAGATTGTAGAAAAAGAAGGTAATCTTTGACTAGCAAAATTTCATATAATTTATATAACTGAATCCTAACCTATACATTTGAAAGCACCATTTTTGCTTAATTTTATATTTTTAAAAATTTCCATTACTCAAATAATATTATAAATCGATTAATAATTCAATGAAAAGTGGGTAAAAATAAAAAATATTATTTTTGAATAAAATAAAATATTATTGTGAAATATTTTTTATTTTCCGTTATGATTATTTAATATTGTTACATTTTCTAAAAATATACCAACCAGATTGAGAAATAAATAAAATATAAAAATATTGATATTAACAAATGGATTACTATTGTTTGAGTTCACATTTTGTTGAAAAATAAGTAAAAAATGAATATTTTTCTTAGAAATTTCTATAAAAGTAATTTGTATAATAAATAAGTACATAAGAGAATACGTACTTATTGGAGATTTGATTTCAATTCGACATTTTCTTAAAGAAAATTAGAAAGAAAATTAATTTACGAAGAAAATTAAAAATGAGGTTGTTTAAAAAATATTATTTCACTCCGTCCAATAGTTTTTGAGAAACTTTAATAGTATATTGTGCAATAAGTGCGGGAAATTGTCGATTGCCCACGAAAGCGAAGTTGAGCGCACGAAAGTAGTGAGTGCGCTCATTCGCTTGAGTGGGGCAATCGACAATCCCGCACGAGTTGCACATACTATTTTTTATTACGAATTTCAGATACTTCTTTTTATTATTATCACTATTTTTGACATTTTAATTACTTTTTAAAATAATATTTTTAAGTGTTCGTATTTTTTTTTCTGAATTAATTATCGTTTAAATTACTTTGTTGGTGGTTTGTATAGAAATAATTATGAAATATTTATTAAATGAAAAACTAAGAGGCGGCTTTGCGTGTTTTGATTAAATTTTGCGTGTTTTATTGTCAATTTGCGTGTAGAAAATTACTTTCCACACGCAAAAAAGTATGTGGGAAGAGTACAGTGGGCAAACAGTGATTTTGCGTACAGAAATGTGTGCGCCAAGTTAGTACTTCTCCCGCATGAGTAATAACCAAATAATTTTTAAATGATGAGAATCATTGCTTGAAATTTTAGTACCATCGACAAAACCAGGCTAAGATTCTTCTCTAGAATACAAGCTTTCTAATAAAAAATATTTCATTTCAGTCGATCTAGTTTAAATATTTCATATGTATAGTTATAATTATTCTATGAATCAAATATATTAACCCCTTTATAAACCACACTAATTTTACACCACTTAAACTCAAATTTGTTAATATATTACCTATATTGAAATATTATTCATAATAACAATATTATTTATATAAGTTAGAATGTGAGAACTTTCTGTAACGAATTTCGGTTACCGGTGACGGAAATGGAAGCCCTCCAAGATGATCCCATTGAAAAAAAGAGAACTTTCTCCACTGCATGGACATTGAATCGTGGATATGTTTTATAGTTCACTAAATACACTTAAAGGCAACAACAAACATTAGTTATATTTTTTATCTGGTTTTCTCACTTACGATCATTTGGACTTCAGCGAAGGGACAAAGCCGTGTTAAAATTTTAAGGAAATAAAAATAAAATACTATTTAAATTATGTGGAATAATATGACATCAAGTATGTTCCAGATAAATTAGTGTCATTCACCGATAATCTCTATGGCAATTATTAAAGGGTTCGTAAGATGGTCAAATGAAATATGTCATTGATTCTCCACAAAATCACTGTTTATATATAGCTATATGGTGTACCGTATACAAGTATTATAGGCTAAGACTGTTATAAGAGTTAATTTTATTAAAAGCTTAAAGAGGAAATACGTAGCAATGGGCTTATATAAACAATAGACTAAAATCGTACATTAGCTCCCAAAAATCAAAATTTACAGAAGAAACATTTACACTAGCTTCTTAGATAATCAACAGAAATTATAACATTAATTTTGAAATATATATTCAATATCGGTGGACAAATAACTTTTGTCACATATAATTAATTGTATTTCACCAAAAAGTTCAAACACCTATTACATACGTACATTATACATTGCTTATTAGTTATTAAATATTGTTAGGTAATTTTTAATAAATTCTTCAAAAATTTCAACAACCCTCCAAGAGGGGATATAGAACAAAGATTTTGAAGTAATTATTTTATTATCAGATAATTAATTTTTTACTATATAAAGGCTCACAATACTCCCAGTTATATCAGTACAACCAGTTTAATACTATTTTAACTAATTTCAAGTTACCAAACTTAAAAACAAATTCAAAATGTTCAAATTGTTAGTTTTGGTGTCAGTGTTTGTTGCTGCTGCAGTGGCTGCACCTTGGCTCAAATTACATCATGGAAAGAGTTACCAAATCCATAACGCACACTATGGACCACATCATCCAATCCCGATAGTACATCATCATGTTGAACCAATTCATCATCATATTGAGCCAATCCATCATCTTATTGAACCAATTCACCACCTGCGCCACAAAGGAGGAGCTCAATACGAATTTGGAATTCAGCATGGAATTCATCATATTGGCCATCATGGGCTCGAACATCAAGGACATCATCATCTCTGGTGATTTGACTTGAGATTTGCACGGTGATTTCTGGGAAAGAAAATTTATTTTTGTACTGCCTGTCTTATTATGTCTTAATAAAATGTTTTAAAGCATAATTTGTATTTTCTTAAAATGATAATCACCATTTTTTTTTGCTCTTAATCTTTCATAACCTTTAACAAAATGAAAACAAGATTTTCTCAGCTTTTTTTACATTTTTATCAATGACAGTATTTAAATTTATAAGAAGAAGAAAATTTCTTAAAATATTTTCAAAAAATAATTTTTTTAAGAATTTTTCGAAAAAATTTATCAAAAATTTTCTTTTTTTAATTTCAAATATCAGAGATCCTGGGTTCGATTCCCGGCCGATCCGGATACTTTTTTCTATCACTTTGTGATTTTTAATTTAAAAATTTTCTTGAAAAGTTTTAGAAAAAAAAATTTTTTTAATTTTTTAAGAAATTTTCTTTTTTTAGAAATTTAAATACTGTTATTAATAAAAATGTGAAAAAAGTTGACAAAATTTTTTTTTCATTTTATTAAAGATTATGAAAGTTTAAGAGCAAAAAAATGATCCTTTGATTTTTTCAAAAATTCAATCGAATGAAACAAAAAAACGGCTGGATGAATTAAATTGAAACTCTGTGGAGTTTTTGTGCATATATTGAATTGTAAAAGGCACACTTAACATTAATGTTTCTCGATATTTTTAATTCAGCGCTTGATTTTCCAGAAGACCACCAAAAGCTCTATATTTCTTGATTTTTCAAATTCATATAGAGTATGCAAAAAAATTTTTTCCGAAAAAACAATGGCTAATCCTTGTAGAGAATTTATTCGATCTTTTAAAACCCATCTTTAATTTTTTGTCTGATGATTGGTTGCTGAGATATCGATGGTCAAAGACGAAATGATCCTTTTCCATTCAAAGTCCGATATCTCAGCGAGAAGTGGTGGTATAAAGGTCTAGGAAAAAGCAAATTAAAGCTGAATGAACAAGTTATCCGGTCTATATCGTGGTTAGGTCGGAAAAATCTTTTCCAAAGCCGTGGACCAAAAAAAGAAACCGAAAAATTTTCAAAAAAAATTTTTTTTAAGTTTATTTATTAGGATTAAACGATACACTAGAAACTTCCAGCTTTAAATTGCTTTGTTTACGACTCCGATACGACCATTTTCCACGGAGATACAGCCATTCGAAAATTGCTAAAAATTTGGAATTTTTTTTTATCTTTTAATTTTTTGCGCTAGTGTATATCTGTATATATGACCAGTTCACGTGTCAGAAAACCTTTTGATTTTTCGCAAACACAAAAACCGAAAAAAATAAAAATATTGTGTATTCAAAAACACTTCAATAAACAAAATTAAAATACAAACACCTTTTTCCTTTAAGTGGCATTGCATTGCATGCCGGGTACTCACCAGTTATAAATATTCAACAATAAAAATGATATTTTATATTCCACCAAAGAATTCGAATCTATCTTCTATCTCGGCTGACTTTATTTAAACAAGGAAAGTAGGACACAGTAAATAATCATGTTCTAATCATTTCGAACATCCTATTCCTTTTTGTCACATTTACGAATATATATTTCGTCGTAGATAATTCGACTGCTTTCGGAGTTCAGTTCAATTCGAATAAGTATTCACATGGGAGTGCAATTACAGCAATAGATTTATAATATATGCTAAGTGGTCCTTAAACCGTAATACCACGCCTTTTCATATCAGTAGTTGAGAGTGGCGCGCGGATGGTCGTAGAAGTCATCAGAATACTTTTCCATACCATGCATAGCGTAGCCCAGCATGTGTATGTTCTATTACGTATGGAAATTGTATTTAATATGAAGCGGAGTAACTTGAATTAAACCCTCCAAAGAAGACCTTATCGTACTCTCGTGTCTGTGCACGGTATGCTTGATGTTACATTTTTGTTGCATATGTATGTATGTATGAAATGTATTAAATTGCATATGTTAATATTATTGAGTTCTATATGAGTAGAACAGAGCACACGTTATTATGTAAATTTTAAAAATTCGATGCAAGAATACTTGGAAACAATTATTGTTATCGCTTTGGAAGTGTAAAGGATACACTAACAAACGTTCTAGACTTAAACCAAGGTTATTATATATTTATGAGGTTCCCCAATCAAATGAAAACGATACTTGACTGTAGACTGTAGTATAGCCAGGTCCGGAATATTTTTCTTTTTATTATGTCTTAGTAATGTTGGAAGTGAACAAAAATATCTAAATTAATGAAAATATAAAATACTCGAGTCAAGTTTTCAGAAAAGAGAATAAATAATAATTAATGTAATTTTTTCAATTAAATATAGATAAAATAAGTATTTGAAATATATTTATTACAGAAAAGTCAGAAAAATAGATGCAAATACATTCGATAATGTTACACATGTGTGTATTCTTTCTCTGTATGTCATAGAATTCGGGAATTATGAAACATTAATGAAAAACTTTGTTAATTACTGATTAATTTAGGTGTTTTCAATGTTTTTAATTCAACGTTATTCTACACCCTTTCTGGAAATCGAAAATAGCTAACGTCTTTATTTAATGTCTTATACTGTGAATTTCTACAATTTGGCACAGAACACCGTATACTAGGTATGACTATAAAAATGCGTAAGAAAAATTTTAGATGCCGGCCCTGAAATAACAATTTTCAAGGCAGCAATTAATGAAATTAGTGAAAATAACTAAATAACTTACGTTTGACACAAAATATTATATTATAATATTTTGTGTCAAACGTAATATATATATTATGAATATTATATTATAATAACTAATAATTATTCAGAAATAACACTTTAAAATTTAAAAATGACAGTTCATATACAAATAGAGTTGATGATCAAGTGATGATCAGTTGACGCTATAAAACAGCTGATTGCAGTCCAAAGGCCCATACATGTGTAGTGTAGGGATTGAATCTACCTCATAACATGCATATAAACCTTGGGTTTAAACATAAACGTTTTTAATGATATCGACATCGTCCTTAAGAAGGCGGTTGCAGACGCACACCTACCAAATCCTTATACCGCTTTTCTTGTCTTCCGCCCAATATTCTGCTGACTCTTGCAATTACTAGAACTTCAGGGAAAATGTATGCTGCGGTTTCAGAGATACTGTGAAATTTAACAATTTCACAGTATCTTTCACATTTCATATTTCCTTATGGTAGGTAAATTTATTTATTATTTGTTGAAATTTCAGCCTATTACTGTTTCTTTTTTGACTATAGTAATTTAAGTCTCTGGAAAATTTACTAATAAGTCAGATCAAAGATTTTTATCATTTTATTTCATTAAAACAATTCATGGTCGAGTTACGTGCCTCTATGGTAAGTTAAAGCTAAATAAATGATATAAGTGTTCCATATGGGTTCTCTAGTCATTTTATTTGCAAACTCAATATGAAATGCATACGAATTATGCAAATTGATGGTAAATTCAGTGTCGATGTTTAAAATATGATCCTTACTTGTTAGGATGGATATATGAAGCCTACTTGAATTTTGCTCTTATAAAATAATTCAAGAGAATTACTTTTATATCCATCTAAGTACAACTACATATTTATTTATACATATATGTATGCTTATGTGGATAGTAAAATCATATAGAGTGAGTTTTTTGAAAGTTGCCATTTTTATTGCTGCTAAATCATTAACATAATCGGAAAACTGTTCAGATAAGTCATGTAGCTACTGCTGAGAGCAATCGATTGCTATAGCCAAGAGCTTCGTAGCTCCTTTAGCTTTCAAGCTATTCATAACTATTCAAGACTACCGGTAATACTCAAATTTTCTATTATTTTTTGTCATGTTCCTGAGTAATTATGTGTTAAAAATCAATTTTTAAAAGTACGCGTTGCGGCTGAGTTCAAACGTCATAAAAACATAACTATTTAAATGCTTATCTTTTAAATCTCTTTCATTTTAGAATAAAAAAAAACCATTAAACGATATGTCATATCTATATTTTAAACCAGAGCTCCTTAAACTTTTTTCATTCACGACCCCAAATAAAGTTATATAAATATTTTGTGATGATTTATTGATTAGATAAATAATATATATACATATGAAGAAATATTTCGCTATGACCCTAAGATTTCGCTAAGCGATTCCAAATGGGGTCGCGACCCATAGTTTAAGAAGCCCTCTTTTAAACGATATACTACCTCTTTTGATATCTGTTAATTGCTTGTTCGTTTTTTGGATAAAGAAAATAAATGGAAAACGATTGAACGTGGCTCTTACAAAAACGTACCCCTCTGCTCCACAAAAAAAAAATTCAAAAGAAAAAGAAAAAGAATAAACTTGTAAAAAATTGTTTTCTTCCAATTGCTGGTTATAGCAATCAATTGTCCCCAGCGATATCGATGACTATATGGCTACTTTAAAAAACTCAGCCTGTATCTATATGAATGCAAAAAGTCAAACTATCTTGCCGTCATCATAAAATACTTTACGAAAATAAATTATCTCTAAATATTGAATTAGAAATTTAGAATAAAACGTAAATAGGTAATATATTTTTGTATACTAATGTACCTATCTAAATCTGTTTTCGTTATTACCTAAATTTTTCGGGTAAATAAAAATTAAGAATATGAGATAAAATTTATTTTGGTTCTTATGAATATCCAAATGAAGGATAACTAATTTGAACAATATATCGAAGAGTAAGGGAGTGGTGGGTGTTCAACCGTTTTTATAATTCTGAGAATACCTTTTCGTGAATATTTTTTTATAATGTTTTCTCTAACTCTCTCTTATAAAGTCCCGCTTTCCCTCTTAAGGTACCCAATTATGCACAACTAAACAGTTAAATATGTATTCATAGATTTTAAAGAACCCATTCTCGTAACCGAAAAACTGGATTAAAGAGCGATAGAAAGTTAATGTGGAAAGTATCATTTGAATTTGGAAATATTTTTGATTACGGATAAGACGATTACGATGTTCATCAACTATAATTGATTCTACCTGCTGTTTGACTTACACGGATCCAATTTAATTTGTTTACCAGTAGGTGCTTTCGTTCAGGGCCTTGGAAAGAAATAATTTTCCCGGAAGATACTTGGGACAATTTCTCCCCAAAAATACAGTTGACGAGCAAAAAAAAAATTTCCAATAGTTGCGGGCCCTCCTTTCAGGCTTGTACCCCGGGGTTACAGTACTGGCTGTCCTCCCTCAACCCTTGGCAAGTCTGCTTTCACTAATTAGACGATCAAAAAAAAAAAAACGAAAAAAAGATAAATAGCAATCAATTATACGTAAAAAAAATTTAAAAAAAAAATTCAAAATGATGTTTCGGCCTCAAAATCCCGCATGGTCAATCGCGAAACTGAACACCGCTGTTATAAGGTTTAAAATAAAATTTTAATTTACAATTTCGTATATAGCAAACATCGGCGGCAATTTTCACGAAAATATATTCGAAGACGGATTATTCGTATGCGGTATAACTTTTTTTTATGCGGTAACGCTGATATGCCAAAAAGTAATTAACTTATCGAGCTAAATCTTGCTTTATTTGCGCACTGGGAAAAAATTCCTAGTAAAATGCCTTTTGATTTTTTTATTTCAAGTGTTCTAGACCAAAATTGTCCGTGTTACCATTTGACACCTCTTTTCTACGGCCTCCACTTCGACGCCCTTTATAAAAAACTGATATGAGAGGAAACAAAATAATTTTTAATGTTTGTTTAATACAAAAAAAAAAATTGTACCTCTAATTAACAAGATCACTGAGAAAAAAACTTATGTATTGAAAACTACGGTTTTTTTTTATTGAAAAATAAGAACCCCCGTTAAGCGTTGAGACAAAAAAATGTACTAACACACTAAACCTAGACAGAATAATTTACACAAAAAAATAATTTTGTATGAATAAAATGAACTGAAACTCAACCGTATATAATTTAACATTTTAAAATAAAACCAAAAAGGGCTTGGATAACACATAAATAAATTATATTTTTGCATAATTTTCCTATACACACACCAAACTGTCAAACGCCTATGCTTACCCACCAACTACATTACCCGCAGCTTTGGCTAATATATATACAATTTGAATTTCGCATAAAAAGTTGTACTAATACCGACAACTACCATTTAAAATGATATTCCACATTATATTATGTTACTCGTCCGTATGCTCTGAACCGATCATCATCATAGGTATTATTAATGGGGGTATTTTTTGTATTTTTCGTAGTTTTTAACGTCAAAAACAATATCTATAAAAATTACAAATGACCACTTTATAAAATATGAAACATGTTACAATTCCATTAATATATGATAGAGGACTATGGTGCGGCGAACTGTAGAGCCTTAAAATGACATTAAATTCGGTAGCATGGTTTATTATTTATTCAACTAACATCTATAACGTATCTATTAGGAATTAATTTTTTTTTTTTTTGATAATTTTTGATGCATACCTACACGGAGAGAAAAATCATATAATTTTTGTAGATAAAATTTCAGAAAATTACCATGCTCTCTTATAATACGTGCGCGATCGATGACTAAAGTAAAAAATATTTTACGATCATGTAAATATTATTAAATTGAAACGTAAAAAGTATTAGTCATGGCTTCATAAAAATTGTTGTGCTAGCATGGTAAAATTTAATGTGCTAACACAACTTCTATCACACTCTTATGCATATATGTTATAGTTTAATTCTTGTTGTCGTACTCTTTCATTTACGCATCCTACCCTCAACCTTATGTTGCTTGGGCTGTACGCACTGAGGAAGAATCGATCTTTTCCAACCTTTGATTCTTTATGATGCATACAAAATGATTGGCAACAATATATTCTAATACTAAATATAGTGAAGTAACAAAATGATGAATTAAACGGTGACCGTCCTGTAAGACATTCTAATGAATACTGTTTGCACATGACACAACACCAGAAGTGACCAGTCTGGCTATGTTACTTGCCACACCACCCTGGCTATGTGACCTTCATGTATGATTGTGTTGATACCTTTTGCAGCCTGTCTCGCTATGTGACAGCGTTGATACCTTCTCTTCTCTTTCTTTCTTTCTACTACTAGCAGAGAGCATTTGAAATATTATAAGACAGCATGGTAATTTTTGTAAGAAAAACAATTAAAAATATTTTTTTGTCGGGAATGGAAGTTTTTACTGTGCTGTTTTACAAATCTTACGGAGCTAATATTACGGAAAGAACATTCTATCCTTTAAATTTTCTATGATTAATTATAATTTTTATATTTTTACCGTACAAAATTGAATATGTTCGCCTTTTACACGTCGATTATAGTGCTGAGAGCAATAATTTTTCTATGAATTTTCTCTCCGTGCATACAGGATGTTAGTGAATAAGTGCGAAAGATTTTAACAGGTGATTGCTGAGGTTCTTTTATGTAAAAAAGTTCATATAAACCCAGGTTCGAAAACATTTAGTTTCGAAGATACAGAGTAGATGGGCTATTAGATAGCCCATACCGGTTTTGTGGTAGGAACAGTAACTGGAAATTATGTTTTATCTTGAAAACGGATACATATACGACAAAATACTAAGAGGTCATTTTTGTCAACAACGTATGGGATATTTGAAAAAACATTTCCAAATTGAAAAAAATCATTGGCGTGCTTTTTCTTTCTTCAAAAATATGTCATCACATTGCTGTATGGACGCCACTGGTTTAAGTGCAAATATTCTGTCTACTTCAGAATATGGGTATTTATCCTGTCATAGCGTGTCCCAAATTTTGTGTCAAATCTGAAAACGGTTTTGAAATATTTAGGAAAGTATTAAAAAAGACGAGAAACTAAACATTCCGTATCTTGGAAACTAAGCATTTTTGGACCTGGGTTAATATGTACTTTTTTACATAAAAGAACCTCAGCAATCACTTGCTAAAAGCTTTCGCACTTATTCACTAACACCCTGTATATAACCGATTGATGTACCGATTGTTTCTTTAGGTACTGAACTATGTTTGAATTGGACTATTATTAAGAACAGTTATATTGCAGCAATGTTACCAAAACAACAGATGATTGACAATGACAGATGACAAACCACTTTATTATAACTCCTGTCAAATGAGTCAAATGATTAAAAAAAAATTGAAGTACGTGAAAGTCATGCGGTTGAAGTAAAAATTTCTAACAGCATTACTGATTTCATTACAATTCTAATTATTAAAGATTTCATTATAGTGCTACTATTTTCGTTGCATCCTCCAATATTATAGATCTTACTATAATCTATTTCACTTAAATTTAAGCATGTTTCATCACTTACGAATTTAAGGGATTCACGTTTTCTTGGCTTTATCTCTTTCATTGTTGCAAATGCGTAAATTTTAAATTTGCAGTTTGTTTATAGAAAAGAATAGATGATTGATTTGTTTCGAATATAAGAATTATTTATTTTTTTTAACGATGACTCATGCTCAGTTGTATTTGAAATGAAGTATACATTCTCAGTCAAGATCAGATTTACCTCTGTGGAGGTTTCGGGGCACTTATCATATGGTGGTCCTTATGGGGGACCCTGAGATGTCTCGACCGGAACGGGTTGGTTTTTTCAAAAACGAGTGGGAGTGGGAATGTGCAGGAATGACACTAAAAATAATGTAACGTCCGATGGGAACTCGAAGTAAAAATCGAGACTAAAACTGATAAATCGGGCGATAGTGGTAACGGAATCAAAATATTACTCCCGGCGATAACTCTACCCCTGATTGTGAGTACTTTTGTGGAGGAGAACCATTTTTGAAGTTTTCTCAAATTCTCCTGAAAAATAGTGTTGACGATCAGAAACACGTCCTCCAAGTGCCCTTATGTAAAGTGTCTTACCTTATGTGTTCTCAGTGTCTTAATTTTATTTAAGTCTTGAAAAATATCGACGTTATCAAGCTTAGATATTTTCCCATGATGTTCATTATTAAAGTCCTGTTATTTAGAATTCATTTTTCCTAATCATTTCTCAAATTAAAAAAATAATTAATATAACGATAGCCTTCTGAAAACCTTATGAGCTTGCAATGAGCACAAAAAACTTTTATACCTACCTATGTAAGATAAGTACTATGAATGGAAGATGGCCTATTAGTTACTGAACTAGAAAATATTTTGTATTATTCGTTTTGTTTTCAACAATTTTATCTAGAGCCTTTCATTGAAATCCTAATGTTATATTCTGAATGTCTCTTAAACATACCGGTTTACGAGTTCGGCTTTAATTTCAAAATTGCTAAGATAATGCTATATGTAGGGTAAGTGCGGGAGAGATGCCGTGTAGGGAGAGATGCCGCAGTAGCCATAGTTCGTCCGTTGATTGACCATTTATTAATTATATGTTTAAAATACGTTATTTATTTAAGCTGTATATGGTTACATTTATGATCAGTGCATTGGTTTAGTAATTATCCAACTTTTTATTATTGAAAAGTAAGTTTTTTAACATAATATTTTTGATCAAGCATTTAATTCATTAGAATTTAAAAATTTATATTTCATTTTTTAATGAAAATTAGTTATATTATTAATTTAGGTATATTTTACAAGTACTGTATAAAATTTTAGTTAGAATTCCGCACTATGCTTGCTATAGCAACATGCGGAATCTATCCCAACAAAAAGGAGAGATGCCGCATTTAAAGTTGGTATAGATGCCGCATCATATTACATATTAAAAACATAGACTTACACCTTAATTATGCAGTTTTTTTTGGACTGTAAATTATGCCACGCAAATATAAAAGATCCATTAATGAATCAGGAAGAGCTCTCATATTAGTGAAGATAACGAAAATAATGATGATTGCCTGTGTATTGAATGTTTTGAAAAGTACTCAGAAACAACAAAAAAAGTTGATTGGTTAAGATATATAAAGTGCCAAAAATGGTTACATATGGTTTTTTGATGCGGCATCTCTCCCATAGGTTTGGGAGAGACGCCGCTTTTCAGGCTCTACAAAAATGTTAATTATGAATCCTTTATGACTCAAAATTTAAAATTATTTATAAATAATTTTAAAGAACAATGTTTACATTTATTGTGTACCAAATTTGAAAACAATTAAATGCATACTTTAAGAATTATCAAGTGTTTTCAAAACGTGGGGTATCTCTCCCGCATTCACCCTATACTTTTTCATGAACTACTTCTGTGCTATGTTTAATACGGTTGACGATATGCAATATTTACAAATAAATAATATATGAAACATTATTACAAATATATAACTAATAAATTATATTATTATTAATTAGTTAAAATTTGTAATCATTTTATATATTACCTCCAATATTAAGTAATGTTTAATTAAGTAAAAACGCAACAATTTCAACGACAATAAGGAAGGGGGAGGGATGGAACGGGCATTCCAGAATAATTATTTTGTTATCAAGATAACAAATTTTTACTATATAAAGACCGACAGCTGTACGAAATATCAACACAACCAATTTAGTACTTACTATTTTAACAATTATTTCAAGTTATCAAATTTAAAAACCAATTAAAAATGTTCAAATTGTTAGTTTTGGTGTCAGTGTTTGTTGCTGCTGCAGTGGCTGACCCTTGGCTCAAACTACATCATGGAAAGAGTTACCAAATCCATAACGCACACTATGGACCACATCATCCAATCCCGGTAGTGCATCATCATATTGAACCAATTCATCATTATATTGAGCCAATCCATCATCATATTGAACCAATTCACCACCTGCGCCACCAAGGAGGAGCTCAATACGAATTTGGAATCCATCATGGAATTCATCATCTTGGCCATCATGGGCTCGAACATCATGGATATCAGCAACTCTGGTGATTTGATTTGAACTTCAAAATTTGTAATGTGACTTCTTGAAAATTTTATTTTTGTACTTCATCTATCTCTTAATAAATTTTAAAAGCATACATTTTGTTCAATTATTTATTTTCGCAGTTTTATATTTTCTTCTTTCTAATTATATTTATGTACATCACTTTGAATACTAGTGATGGCTAGTGACTCTACTAGTGAGTGAGTGATTCAATTCACTGAATTGAATCATTAAAATGACTAATTGACAAGTAAAAGTGCGGCAGGGCTCGCTCCAGAGGGGGGTAACCCGGGCATTTGCCCTTGGCGGCAAATTTTAAAGGCGGCATTTTTTGTTACGAGCAAAAAAGAAAGGGTCGGCGATTGTGCAAAAAAGAAAATGGAACGGGATATAAAAGCTGATAAGCAAAAAAAAAGTCGCCAAATTTAGATCGGGGCGCGGAATTACTCCTTTTTGCCCGGGGTGGCGTAAACGCTAGAGCGGGCCCTGAGTGCTGAGGCCGAACCTACCAATTTTGATGAAATTTGGATATACTGTAGAATATGAAACAGGCAGCAACTTTATGGAACGCAAATTTAGGGAGCTTCTACTGTATTTGACTTTTTTTAAAAGTTTACAAAAGTGTCATAACAATAGGTATTAATCTCTACTTATATATCTAGGTATTACTTAATTATATCGAGATATTATTAACCCTAGAATCATATGTTAGTCTATGAGAAACATTAATCATACATCGGCGTCATTTTGACGAATGAACTTTTTACGGAGAGTTTTAGAGTTCTTTTGCAAAAAACATTTTTTTTTACATAACAATACTACAAAAACGAACAAAATATTTACAAAAATTGGTTTTGGAAAAATTTTTTAATATAAATATTTATTAATTTTTTTAATTTTTTTTATCAAAGTATACTTTCATTACAAAAATTAAAAATAGATAAATACATCAATTGTTTCATAAGACATGTCTTTCAAATAATTAATTTATGAACTATTATGAGTTGGTGGACATGTGCGACTTTACAGAATGTGAAATTTCTCGGTCACAAATATTCCCGTACATATGTAGTTATTTCCTGATTAGGCACATTTGTAAATTTTCTAAAATTTGTTAGTAATTTTTCGAATAAGATCTCAAAATAATAATGAAATTAAATTATTTTCCACAAAATAAATTGTTAATCTTTTATTAAGTCACTTGAAACGCATTCTTTAGTTTTCGATTCAATATATTAAAACTTCAATATTATGTGGTCTCTATAAGTCAAACAGCTGTAATCATCTTTCACATTATCATAATCATTGAATAAATTAATTATAACATCCATATCTTTAATAAATTTTAGAAAAATTATAGGAAAACTTTTATATGTGGAGTACAAAATCTTTAAAAAAAAACATCGGTTAATCATACATCGTCCTTTTGACGCACACTATTTCAATACACACAAAACGACAGCAACTATAAACAAAATTTATACCTTTACTGTATTATAATAGTAAATAAATTAGATAACCGAAGTTTCACAACAAGCAGGCAACGGCAAGTTGTAGTATTGGAGCAGGTTCGTCATTTTGACGAGTATGTATGATTCTAGGGTTAATAATATCTTTTCATCTAAATATGAAATTAATTTATTAATATCATAAATGGAATACACCTGTACAATTTTTTAAATATTCTTTTAACATTTTTTTGAATTTAACTAAATTATTTATATTTTTTAGGTAGTTTATTTGGTAATTTAAACATTATTTTATAACCAGTGTATACCGGAGTTCTTTCATATAGGAAGAATATAACTAGTTCTAAAGAATCTTTTTAGACAAAGTGTATGTGCAATCTAATTTAAAATAATATATTTCGTAAATAACTATCCGGAAAAGTATCCGGAATGTATAACTTCCTTTTAACTCTTCGGCAATCTCATTATCATCAACAGAGATATTTTGATTGGATATTTCAATCCTACAAATTATGGATGACACTCTAGAATCACTGTTCAAATATTGTATATGTAAGGTACCTATGTATCTAATTTAATTTTAAATTCATATCAATCTCAGTATATAAAATTAAAGTTTCAACAATGTCTAACACACAAATCTACACCCCAAGTACAACAATACGCTCAGTACGTGTAGGTAGAGGAACATATATTGCTATCATATTAAATTTTCTGATCCTCTTATTAGATTAATTGTGTGAAATTTCTAGAAAATTGCTCATGCATATCAAATCACTTTATTATTAAAACATTAATTAGTAATTAGTTGTGAGTAGTGTTGTGACTAGATAATAGAGAAAGGATACGTTCCATATCCTCTCTCTATACGCTGACATACAAAAAAGGTCAGCTGTTATCCTTCAAATTATAGAGAGAGAAAGAGAGAAGCAATTTATTCAAGATTGGTACATTAAAATTTGCTTTACTATTTTAATTTTAGTGTTAATATGGTATTGCTTTACAAGGGCTTATAATTATTCCATCTACACAATTAATAATTCTATTTGAAAATTTATCATGTAAATACGATTCGTATTTATTGTTAGAATATACACAGAATCCATAGAGTGGCTATTGAGAGGAAATTAAATTTTCTTTTAAGCTTTTCATTTTATACCAAAGAAATACTAAACTAATTAGAATAATTTAGTTTTGGGTACAAAAACTGAGTTAAACGTAACACATTAAATTCATTCCCAAATTATGGATTTTAGAAACATAACTGTCCCCTTAAAATATCCCAAGGGCACGACTGTTTTATTCTGTTCGTGAGACAATAATGCAAAAAACTATTTAAAATTACTAAAATTGGGGGAGATGAAGCAAGATGACGTAACTTTTGAGGTTAAGATTTTTTTTAAATTGTTTTTATTGTCTTTGATAAATAATCGGTCTTCTAAATTAAGGGGGACCACTAGTGTGACGTTTTCAAAAAATTGTAAAATTTTTTTCAAAAAATTGTAAAATTTTTTTTGCATGTTTCGATAGTCTATACCTTTAAAAATAACATATTAAAATTTCAAGTGCATGTCTCAAATAGTTTTTCAGTTACAGCCATCCGAAGAGCGGATTCTGATTTCCATTGTTAACTTTGAGTTGTTGAGAAATGTATAAAGGGTGATAGTTCGGGAGTTTCTGGACGTGGCTGCCCGTAACATGTTGTGGAGAAGCTAGACCCTGGCACATTTAAACGACTCATCTAGTTTTACTATGACCGTTATAGTGAGTACATCGTAAATAATTTTAGTAAAAATTCTCAATGATTAAAGCTAAAAGGTAAAATATAGAAAAACTACATTTTTCAAATTTGCTGCAGTTATAACTCGAAGACAAATCATCCGATCGAGTTGATTCTTATTGCAGTTTCTTTTATATATGTTTCTTAGTGCCATGAACCTCCAGTTTCCGATCGAATAATAAATGCAATTTTTGCAGGCTAAAAATCATCAAATTTTCGCGCAAATTTTGAAACATTTTTTAAAAAACTCCGCAATTTTATTAAATTTCAACTTTAATTCTTCGATTAAGGTTCACGGTACGGGAAATACCTTCTAGTTTAATAGACTTTTTGGTTTTTTTGATTTCAAGTACTGTGAAGGTCGCTGTCACTGCAGCAGTGGGGGAAGTTTTTTTTTGGAGCCTTGCAAGATCGCGAATAACTCCCTAAAGTTTTAATTTTTGGTCCAAAAATTTTATCATGAATTTATTATATACCAACGAATATATCCTTAAAATATTAAAACATTCCATACAGTAGCTTTCTTTAAACAAATTCCCAATAATCATCTTTTTTTAAGGCCGTCATACTAGTGGTCCCCCTTATATCAGAAGAAAAGATAGCAATAAAATTTTAAAATTTTCATAAAATACACATAGGTATAAATACAAAAGATTATTTATTTATTCTCATCTTGTCCCACATGTGGGGTAAGGCGGGGTGCCCAACAGGACAAGAATCTACGTGCATAATTTCTGATGATTCTGTATAAAAAACACATATGCTATAAAAAAGTAAATACGCATATCATTGAAGAAAATTGAATAATTCGGCCCAATTGATAGGTGAGGAGAAAAATGGGATTCAGCTGAAACGTATGCCTTACCTTGTCCCTCACGTTATAACCTGAAATTGAAATAAAATACTATATAATTTTTAAAAATAGATAAACGAATTAAACATCGTCTAAGAATCCACTTCATTCTCTATTGAACGCAACCTCATATATGCCCAATTTTTGTTATTTGACACCTTTTTTATGTACAGAAAATATTTGAAAGAACTATCTACAATAACGTTAAACCTATTATTTTGACTTTAACGTACAAATACAATTAGGTACTTACATTCACCATTTACCAATGACAAACTCAAATTGAGACAACAGACCAAATGCGAATACTCGCTTAGAATTGGTGCGCTTAGGTGGTAATTTGGGCACACCGTCTTAGCATCATCCCCCGTCTTGTCCTAACTTGCCCCACCTATAAAGTCAATCCGTGAACTCAAGTATAACTCAACAATAAAAAAATTGCTATGTCAATTTAAGGTGCTATGGTTTTCGAGTGATACTCCCTTGCTACTCTCTGGCTATAACTTGTTTAAATATTCTCATAAACTCATTTTTATGACGTCATTAAATATATATTTTTTTTTAATTCACTACTCGAGCGTAATTCATTATATTCTAATTCTGTAGGATTAAACTGAGAGTGAATTTTTTTATCTCAATTTTCACTGGAACGGACGAATATTTTTTTTCTTGGAAAGATACCAATTTTTTTTTCATTATTCAATTAAATAAAATTTCAATTAAAATATTTCCTGGCGTAAAAGGATTATCTTCAAAATATTCATTTTCTCGCCGCATGCATCATTCAAATTTATTTCAAAAGCATATATGAGGGGTGCCAAACCATAACGTTGTAAGTGCCACACAAACTCGAATACGTTTTATTGCAGTAAAGCGTTGTATACACTGGTGTTTACCTGCACCCTTAAAGTTCCGACCGTCCAGACCCTGTAACGGTCACCATCCTCAATATTGCCAAAAAGCAACTCATAATATTGTATGTGCCTGTGATCGTGATTTTTCAGTTATTTTAAAAACAAAAAAGTGTACAAAGCCACTTATTACAAAAGACCTCATTAAGCTTGTTGCGAATGTTGGTAAAGAAATATTGTTCTCAATAGTGGAGACTACAACGTTTTTTGATTGGATAAATCTGGCTAAAACGATATAATTAACACCAAAAAACTACAGATATCGTCGGCTACTATGATTCGAGTAACATCTGAAAATTTTAGTGTAATTTATACAAAGAAAAGCTACAGCGACTTTGCCCAATGGATAACAATTTCACTGTTGAACCTGAAGTCACAAATACGAATTTTGAGGACTTGGAAATTGAGATGAAGCAGGCACCTTGTACCTTTAGTTACTGAGAAGAAGAAGGACATTCATGCCATATTGCCGTATTTATCAGGAGAAAATAAATTGTTTTATGAAAACTTCATAAAACAAATGTTTTAAAAGTTTTAGCTAAATTTGATAAGTGCAAGTACAGATACACTTATAACGTTATGACTTACATAAATAATGGCACTTACAACGTTTTGTCGTTTTCAGTTTTTTTGCATTAATATTAAAATTATTTCTGTTTTTTGGAATATTACAAATTTCTATGTTGATGATGTGTATTAAATGAAAGTTTAATAATAAATATTGTATGCATTAATTCGTTTGTTATTTCTCAATTAAAACGGTTTTTTGTCTCTACTGAAAACTTTTTTTTTTGGCACTTACAACGTTATGGTTCGGCACCCCTCATATTATACCCCAATTCAAAAAAATAAAGGAGATATTTTTGTGCATTGGGCTTTTAACTAAAATTAAAAAAAATAAATACAAATTAAAATTTTAATATTAATTATTTTTGTGTCCTTTTTTTCTAAAAAAATGCGATGTCCCAGTTCTTCTGTTTGAAAATGAAAAAAAATTATTTTTGTTGTTTTAAATTATCTATTATTTAAACAATATTTTCATCTTTTTACATTTATATATATTCTATTATCTTTATAAATTAAAAATTTTATAAAAATAAAAAGGAATTATCTTATATTAATATGGCAGCAAAAGTAAAGCGTAAAAGTTAGATATACATTCATATTTTTTTTTTTTAATTTGAATATAGCATTTAATTTAATTTCATTGTTACATTACGATAAATTTTTATAACGGATGATCTATGAAATATTTTTAATATTGAAAAGAATTGTGCATGTGAAAGATCGAGGTTTTGTAGATAGTTTAGTAAATATTAATAAGAAAAAAAAAACTTTACAAATATGTCAGAAGCGAGTATATTTTTTAATTGAATCGGAACAGATTCGTTTTTGTACAAGAAACACGTTGAACACGACACAATAATCGCTAACTCGAAGCCAATCACTATAAATAACTCAAATCGACTTTCGAAATAATAATTGTCAATGTCAATTAATTCTGACAGCTGATTACGCAGTTGAAATCGCGGATTAGAGCTATAATAGTTGTTTTTGATACATATGCGTAAAGAGAGGTATTCTAGTAGGCTTAAAATGGGGCACGAATCTAAGGGACTGGCGTATCCACGACGAGATCGAGTGCGCTCTGTACCACGAGCGCACGAGATCTCGTTGTGTATGCGTCAGTCCCTTTAGCGAGTGCCCCATTTTAAGCCTACTAAAATACCTCTCTTTACGCATATGTATCGAACATAATTTTTTATAACGACGGCTTCTAAAGTTTAATAGAGAGAAAGAAATTAATTATTTTTAAGTAATTTTAGAAAATATTAGGGTTAATTTTACTTTATAATTACAACAATATTTTTTTTTGGGGTATATAAATTTCACGAAGAATTTTTTCAACCTTCTCCCAAATTGCGTGGACTAGCTTTATAGAAGGATGGACATAATGAAACCAATATCTTCTATTTCATAGCTTTTCTTCATTAAAATTGCCAAAATATTTTCGATATGTTTAATATTATCTTCAGTGGCTAAACATCAAAAAAAAAAAAAAAAAAAATTTTTACAACGTAATAATAAACAATAACATCATTTTTATATATTTACAATTCTTCGTTAACTTATACTATTATTTTTTAGGTTATAAGCTACATATTGGATAGGAGGATTATTTATTTATTTTTGTAAAAACAACAAGAATTTGTGATTTAGTTGATATATAGGAAATTTTATGTTTGGAAGAATATCTATTTGTGTTAACGAAACAAACAAAACCTATTTTTTAATATTAGCGGATTTGAGACAGGACAAACTGAAACAGTATGTATATTAAAATGTTAAAAAATTTTTTTTTACAATCTTACTCACCAGAAATTATCTAAATTTCAGATTGTCATTCTTGGATAACAACCAACCATACCAACAATCCATTAGAACAATTTAACTAGTTTTTTTGCATTTCACATGGAAATTTGTCAATCGAAAAAAATTTTTTATAAAATAATTACTTTAATTTAAAACAATTAAAAAAGTCAAACATATTTAAAATGTAAAATCAAAAAAATTTTTTCAAGAGAATTTTTTTTTTTTTTTTTTTAAATTATCACAGTTTGTACAATGTACTCCTCAAGTACCTTGTTATTGGTATGGTAGCACAGTGATCAACTGAACTAAATTTGTAAATTTTTTGTTTAAAGATAAATTTCTCGAAAATTCTAGACAAAATTAGTCCGGTCTCAATTTACATATTGGTATGTGTTTATTGTTTATGTTTTTTGATTACAATGTATTATATAAGCATCTTTTGGAAATATTGTTTATTGATTTCTATTATTATTATTATTTTATTTTTTTAATAATCGGTAAATAGGCATTATCTAGAGCTAATGATTCTATCTGCTTGTTGCAATTTTTTGATTCATTCAGTTTTATGTAAAAACCTTCACTTAATAATCTTTTTTGGTATTTATTTTCTCTGTCTAATATTTCGACTTGGTCGAAATTAAACCTGTGATCATTATTTATCGAATGTTCAGATAATCCAGTTGCCTCTTTGCCCCTTTTTATGTCATATTTGTGTTGGGCTAATCTATTATTCAACGACTGTGACGTTTGTCCATAGTATGATAATTCGCAATCTTGGCAGTTTATTTTATATACTATATTGTAATCTTGTTTTATATCTGTTTTTACTCTTTTTTTAGTGTAAATGTTTGAAATTTTATTGTTAAAAGAAAAAGTTATTTTATTTTTGCTATTTTTTTCTATTATTGGTTTTAATTTCTTAGTTAAATTATTATAGGGTAAACAAATTCTATTTTTATGTTCATTTATTGTATCTACATTAGTTTTTGTTGTATTATATGCTAAATGTATAACTTTTTCTTTTATCATGTTAATTAAATTTATAGGATAGTTATTTTTAGTTAGAATGGAAACAGCTAATTTTATAGATTCTTTTCTATTTTTTATGCTACTTAAATGTACCGCTCTATGCATTAGATTATGTATCATGTTATTTTTTATGTATTGTGGATGATTCGAGTTGTAATTAATGATTCTGTCAGTGTAATTATCTTTTTTATGCCATATTGTGTTAATCACGTTATGCTTATCTTTTTTAACTAAGGTGTCAAGAAAAGCTATTTGGTTATTTTCTTCTATTTCAATGGAAAACTGTAAAGTTGGATGATAATTATTAAAACTATTTTTAATATGTTCTATTAAATTTTCTGGCGCTACTGTTAAAATGTCATCTACGTATCTATAGAAAAAAGCTGGATTCCATTTTTTGACTTTTTTAATACTGGCAGCACAAAGAAAATCCATTACATACGAAGCAATCGTATGTAATGCTTCGTATGTAATGGATTTTCTTTGTGCTGCCAGTATTAAAAAAGTCAAAAAATGGAATCCAGCTTTTTTCTATAGATACGTAGATGACATTTTAACAGTAGCGCCAGAAAATTTAATAGAACATATTAAAAATAGTTTTAATAATTATCATCCAACTTTACAGTTTTCCATTGAAATAGAAGAAAATAACCAAATAGCTTTTCTTGACACCTTAGTTAAAAAAGATAAGCATAACGTGATTAACACAATATGGCATAAAAAAGATAATTACACTGACAGAATCATTAATTACAACTCGAATCATCCACAATACATAAAAAATAACATGATACATAATCTAATGCATAGAGCGGTACATTTAAGTAGCATAAAAAATAGAAAAGAATCTATAAAATTAGCTGTTTCCATTCTAACTAAAAATAACTATCCTATAAATTTAATTAACATGATAAAAGAAAAAGTTATACATTTAGCATATAATACAACAAAAACTAATGTAGATACAATAAATGAACATAAAAATAGAATTTGTTTACCCTATAATAATTTAACTAAGAAATTAAAACCAATAATAGAAAAAAATAGCAAAAATAAAATAACTTTTTCTTTTAACAATAAAATTTCAAACATTTACACTAAAAAAAGAGTAAAAACAGATATAAAACAAGATTACAATATAGTATATAAAATAAACTGCCAAGATTGCGAATTATCATACTATGGACAAACGTCACAGTCGTTGAATAATAGATTAGCCCAACACAAATATGACATAAAAAGGGGCAAAGAGGCAACTGGATTATCTGAACATTCGATAAATAATGATCACAGGTTTAATTTCGACCAAGTCGAAATATTAGACAGAGAAAATAAATACCAAAAAAGATTATTAAGTGAAGGTTTTTACATAAAACTGAATGAATCAAAAAATTGCAACAAGCAGATAGAATCATTAGCTCTAGATAATGCCTATTTACCGATTATTAAAAAAATAAAATAATAATAATAATAGAAATCAATAAACAATATTTCCAAAAGATGCTTATATAATACATTGTAATCAAAAAACATAAACAATAAACACATACCAATATGTAAATTGAGACCGGACTAATTTTGTCTAGAATTTTCGAGAAATTTATCTTTAAACAAAAAATTTACAAATTTAGTTCAGTTGATCACTGTGCTACCATACCAATAACAAGGTACTTGAGGAGTACATTGTACAAACTGTGATAATTTAAAAAAAAAAAAAAAAAATTCTCTTGAAAAAATTTTTTTGATTTTACATTTTAAATATGTTTGACTTTTTTAATTGTTTTAAATTAAAGTAATTATTTTATAAAAAATTTTTTTCGATTGACAAATTTCCATGTGAAATGCAAAAAAACTAGTTAAATTGTTCTAATGGATTGTTGGTATGGTTGGTTGTTATCCAAGAATGACAATCTGAAATTTAGATAATTTCTGGTGAGTAAGATTGTTAAAAAAAATTTTTTAACATTTTAATATACATACTGTTTCAGTTTGTCCTGTCTCAAATCCGCTAATATTAAAAAATAGGTTTTGTTTGTTTCGTTAACACAAATAGATATTCTTCCAAACATAAAATTTCCTATATATCAACTAAATCACAAATTCTTGTTGTTTTTACAAAAATAAATAAATAATCCTCCTATCCAATATGTAGCTTATAACCTAAAAAATAATAGTATAAGTTAACGAAGAATTGTAAATATATAAAAATGATGTTATTGTTTATTATTACGTTGTAAAAATTTTTTTTTTTTTTTGATGTTTAGCCACTGAAGATGATATTAAACATATCGAAAATATTTTGGCAATTTTAATAAAGAAAAGCTATGAAATAGAAGATATTGGTTTCATTATGTCCATCCTTCTATAAAGCTAGTCCACGCAATTTGGGAGAAGGTTGAAAAAATTCTTCGTGAAATTTACTTTATAATGTTGTATGAAAAAAAATTTTTTTTATTGATTTGTAGATCGTTTTTATTTTTTTTTTATTAATTTGTTGATCGTTTCCATGTTTAATTTGAATATGATTAACATTGACAAATGAATATCATTATTTTCTGGCATAGTTTTAGCTACTTTCACGCACAGTTGTACTTTCGCGCACCGAACAGTATTTTCTAGTTTTTTTTTAGAATTTGAATTTCACTTTCAAAATTTAATTTTCAAAAAAGTGAAGATTTCTGATAAAACTCGCTGTACTATGTTTTTGTAATTAAAATTTTTTTTTAGTGCCGTATATTAATAACAACTCTGTTTTGTTAAATATTTTGTAAAGAATAGATAACATTAATTAATATAACTAAATTATATAAAATTTATATTCATGAAACGTAGAGCTCATATGTTATTTACACGAAAATCTGCTTTTAGAAGATTATGGTTTAATCCGTAGAAATATACCGCACGGCCGTTACTCTTCTCAACTTTTCTTCTCCTATATTATTTACTTTCTGCGTACACCTCACGTACCTATGCTAGGGCTATGTCTTGACAAGAATAAATTTACGTTTAAGTTGCGCAGATAGAGAATATAAAAAAATATATATTTCAAATTAAATAAATAATTCTTGATTCCGTTTTTGAGGGCATTCTAAAAATATTTACTGTACATCAATGTCTAATGTTTTATTATAACATTTTACTATTTTAGCCACAATGAACAATACTCTCTGGAGATATGAATTTTAAGTTTCCAGGCACAAAAAAAAGGTTTTGCTTATTCTGGCAATCGATCATAGACAGCAGTGCCGAATTTACAATACGGTACTTGCCTGTGTTTAAAATCTGTGTCAAATGTTAAATAATTCTATGCATTATCATTAGGTACATAGATATGTTCAATTTTAATAATGAAACATAAAAAAATTTGGTAACTATTTACAAATTTTATTTTGAAAATCGCTATTTGTCAACAAACATTCAAATAAGTGAAAACGCGTCATTTCTTGAATATGACGTAACATCTTGTAGCTAGATATGTCGATTTTGATAATTTTCATCGGTGAGGTGAAATTGTGTTTTTTTTTTTGAATATTTCTATTAGCTTAGATATATAGTAATAATAATCGGCCAGAATTCTAATAAATACTTGCTTTTACTTTGACATTTTATGAATATAATTAAAGTTTTGAGGTTATAAATATTGACATTGACGTTTAATTGCTTCAAACTGTGACGTCACTATTGTGAGGTGTTTTTCCCGTCTTTTTCTCATTTAAAAGTGTAAGGTTATTTTTTTTGATGATTTTTTACAGAATCTGTCGAAGATAAAAAATCACTTAACTGATGTGGAAAAACAATGCTTCTAGAATATTTTTGTAACTGCAGTCAAATACCCTATTCTTACACTAACGAGCTTAACAATGTTTGGCACTACCACTTTTACATTTGTAGTCCAATAGTAGTAATTTTAAGCCCCATCTCACTAAACATTAATTTTAGAATAAATATAAAAATTTTTTAAAAAAAGATTCTTGTAGGGATTTCCGACGAGAACATTTGTGCAAAATGTGAACTCCCGGAAATGTTTTTTTTATATTGTTTAAACAATATTGAAAATTCATGAATAACGTTTTTTGACCTTTTACCGCTTACGTAGCGAAAACGGTGATAGGTACATTAAAAAGTGTTAAGACCTTTTTTGTAGAGAATCGAATTCTCTACAAAAAAGTCTGCGAGAGCACCTGTCTATCTTGTACAGGTCAAAAGATACAACGCTCCAAATGGGCACTCAAAAATCCACTTTTCGAGCGTTCCGGCAGGGTGTGACGTCCGAAACCTTGCCGGAACCGAACCCCATGATTTTTGACAATTTTATAGAAAACGATTGAATAGTTCCAAAGTTATGCCACTAGGTAGGATAGACCGACATACAAGGATGTAATTTTTGTAAAAGGATGTAAAGGGATCGTTCAAGTTTTTCATACTTCAATTGTATTTTTGGTTAACAATTTCCTGCCACGTAATATCAGTTTCAAAATTTTGAATAAAGCATGAAACTTTTTAAAGCGAATACCGATTTTATATTTTATTTCAACGGTTTTTGAGATTTCTTCAGAATAATTGAAACCTGAATTTCAGGATACATGTGACAGATGGAAATTTGACCCACAATCGATGTTCGATAGAAAACAGGATGTTCCTTTTAAATTTTAGATTTATCTTCCAAGTTGTTTTCAAGATATTACTCGGTGAGAACACTGTGGGACCGTGAGATCTCAGATATGTTTAAATAACGGATCTTAAACATTACTACCCGGGCCCATAAGAGCCATACCAAAATTACACATTCAAATTCCCCAAGGCAAACATATTTCGGTCAAATCTCCGGCTTAAATCTCCACCTTTCGTATACATACCCATACACAAAAATAAACCCATACTACGACAATGAGCCAACATTTCAATTATTTTCAATGACAATAAAAGAGATAATATTGAAAATGAATATTATTATTTCATTATTATAAATATTCGTATAAATGTTTAAAATATGAGAAGAATTAAAAGAAGAGATTTAGTGAAGCCAAATTAATATGTAGCCTACCTTGTATATTTTTGCTAAAATTGAAATTAAAATAAATAAAATTCACAGAGAGAAAGAATAAAAGATTTACCAATGTAATAAAATTTTTGTCAAATTTTTAGACGAATAATTTATAAAACTTTTTTACATTTTTGTTTAAAAAAATATAATAATATTAATGTAATTATTTAAATATTTTAATGAAATTTTTAAATAGATAGCTAAATTTAGTAATTATTTTCATAAAAGTCGAATCAAATAACACAAAAAATACATATTTTTAAAAACCTTACATCTTTAACATATATTTTTTATCATACTTATGTAGAAAAATGTAAAGTCTATCTATTACTATAATATATTCTTATACCTAAAACTGATATTTTGGAAGTTACATAGAATTTAAATGTATAATTAAATGATCAGTTAGATTTACTATGGGCACGGCTGACACAAAAATCACGGAAATGTTCAAATATAATGCAGACAGGCTTATAGGGTATGTAGGGATTTAAATTTTCCAATAGGAATAGGGAGGATACTTATTTAGAGTAAAGTCTACAAAATATAAGGTATTTTAGAAATATATAAAATTTGAGTATTTTAAATAATCATACTTTTTTACTTTTATACCAAATTTATAGACACCTTCTTAATAGGCTTACTTTAGATTTTTAATCTATGTTATATGCTTGAATTAAAAATAAAGAGGATTGATGAGTGAGTTTACTAATAAATAAAGCCTATCATTTCAACTTATGATAAGAAAATAGGGGCAAAACATTTTAGCAAACTACTTAAAAAGAATTACCTTTACTAAATTACGAAATTCACGCTTGCGAAGCCGCGGGTGACAGCTAGTGATAGATAAATGTCAAAATATTTTAATATTTTATTTAACACTAACAGCTTATCCTGGTTTCGCTCAGGTATCTATTTTATTTTCATTTTGGTGTTTCATTCGGAAAGGGAGAGTTTGGGGCCAATATGTAATAAGGGATTGATATACAAGAAGGTATTTATGAAAAATAATTCCTCTCCCCACCAAAAAAACGTAATAAAATTGTGATCTTTGTGATTTTAGTGATCCTTAATCATTGTGACTTTACTATTATATCTAGCAGTCCATATTTTACTATCCAGTGGCCCATAATCCCTGTAACTTGACTACTTAGTATTTGACAATCACTATGCCCTTACTATCTAGTGGTCCATAATTGCTATGATCTTGCTACCCAAATTTCGTCTAACTGTTTACTTTAAACTTGTTTGGGGTCTCTAATATCCTGATGGGAAATTTTTACCTTACGTCAACTCTGCTCATAATTCGATAGTTTTTGAGAAGAAATTTCTCCAAAATAGTGTCTCGGCCGGTTTTACATTCACATTTAAAGCCGACTTTAACACTAAAACCAACTTTAAAACTGATTTTATTTTTGGTACAGTTTTATAACCAGATTTAAAGCCCCGTTAGTGTAAAAGTCGACTTTACACTAAAGTAAGAATTATCTCTACTTTTACTGTTTAAAGTCAGCTTTAACACATTTGTTATGGCTGATTATTATCATTGAATTTTATTTATAAGCGTAATTTTTCTATAAAATATTCGTATAAATAAAATAAAAATTTTATTTGTTTGCATATTTTCATAATATTTTTGATTATATTTGCATCTTGAATTAATATCAAACATTCTTTTTGGGTTTAATTGGTTGAAAGATTTGTTTTATGATTCATTGTATTACTTACTATACTTATAAATTTCTTTTAAAAAGAAATAATGTGGTTTCCTATTCCAGTCTCACTGGCAGTAGCGAAATGAGTGAAATGCGTTTTTTTGAAATTCAAACACATTGACATATTTGTTTCTATAACTAGTTATTTCTTAAAAATGTAAGACTGGCTACGATCATTCATAGTTCGTTTTATCCATGCAACACTTAAAAGTCCTTTAACAAAAGTAAGCAGACCTGATCATTGTAAAACAGTGTTAAAAATAAAGTCGACCTTAAATTAAAAGTAGCTTTAGTTAAAGAAATGTAAAACCGGCCGTCTGTCAGTCTGGAATTGTTTAATTTCCCATCAGTAAAAAATTCTCAAAATCGGTTATGTCGTTAATTTTGGAGCTGTTGGGGTCTCTAGGACCGTGACGGACCTCATGCAACATAACCAATATTAATTTGGAACAGTTTATTTTTACCAAAGTGAAAAATTTAATCAATAATAATAATAATAATAATAATAATAATAATAATAATAATAATAATAATAATAATAATAATAATATTTATTTATTATGTAGACCCAAGAAATAGGATACAATACGTCATATAACAATTAGATAATTATACAATTAACAATAATTATAGTAAGTCATTTATACTATATGGTACACTTTCAATTAAATGGAGTTTTAACAGTTTTAGCGAATTTTCAGAATGAAAATTCAGCTATTACAGCAGCTCTTATGGTAAGACCTAAGCCCGGGACTATGGCAGAAATTTGTTTTGGAGCCTCTAGAACCCGAAAATCTACTTCACTAAAATTTATATATATATAAATATATATATATGTATTTATGTGTGTACACGATAACTCTCGAACAAAACGTTTAATGCTTATGAAATTTGGTGTGTAGGTTTGAATTCGATTTCGCTCGCCTAAGTTCGTTAGCCAGACACATCCGATGCCACAGACCGGATATTTTGGGCTTTAAAGTCTTTTTTTGTGTTTTTTGATCAGAATTTATAACTTTTTCAAAAATTTTGTTATACTATCAAAAAAATTGTAAGAAGTTATATTAGCGAGCTTTTTAAACTTTTCCTCTGTATAAACTGGTTTTCAAGAAAAATCAAAAATAATTTTTATATAGTCTCTTTTTATCGTATTATCTCCTTCTGTTGCATTGGAAAAATCCTATTTTTATTTATTTTGATTATACACGTATTTTAAGGGTATTACTACACTTAGTACTTCTACTACCTATCATATTTCAAATTTCTTTGGATAAATATTCAGAATAATGCCTTAATAAATTTCTACGGTTATATAAATGTAATATTATTAAATTTAATTAATTAAACTATAATATTTCTTTGATTAAATAAAATTTTAAAATTATATTTTTGGTAGTGCACAAATAGCCTTATGCATTTGTAAACATAATTATCTCTAGTATAAGTAGATTAGATTTGTTATTTTGTTTTCGAAAATTTATTTTTGCTTTCAAATTCAAATTGTAGTAGAATTGATTTTTTTTGCCCATTAACTGCACATTATTTTAATCTCTTTATTTAACACATTACGTTAAAAAATTATAATAATATTTTTAAAATTATTAATATTTTTAATAATTTAATTATTTAAAAAAATTCTTTAAATATATTTAATAATTTTTTATTTTAAAAATTCTATTGTGTCAGCGTTTTTAACCAGATAGCACCACAGGTATGTACAATACTGCCAAATTAGCTTGAATTTAAACTAATATTTCAACAATCAGAATTTCAAATCAACTCGTCTTTGTGTTGAAATGTTGACATATAGATTCGGTGCTGATATTTGACTGATATTTGAGAAAAATAGGTAATAATTCATGTTAATTTATATATTACATTTTTAAAATCAAATAGTAATTAATATTTGTCCTATTATTTGTTTTTTGTTTTGTTTTATATAGGTAAAAAATTTAAAACCACATTAAAAATTACATGAAACCGTGAAGCAAATGTTATTTATATACGAGAAGAATATAGCTAAAATAAAAAAGAAAATATAAATTCTAAACAGGCAATTATTAATAGAATTTGTCAACATAATAAGGTAAATACATATCTATTAAAAACTGTGGATTTTGTGATTGAATTTTTTCTAATAATTTGAATGTACATGTTAAAAGATTAATATCAACAGCAATACTTTTATGTATTATAAATTCCTATTTAAAACATGGATGGTGAATTTAAAGATATAATAAGAAGAAAAAGAGAACACACAGTAAACTAAAAACTTGGATTAAGAAGGAAAACATCAACTAAGTACATGCCGGATAAGCCCTTGAATAAAGGTCCAACTTTAGTTTTGTTTCCGTGTCGAATGGTTATTTTCTTCAGCAAGAGAATTTAAAAAGGTAAAATCGTCGGTACACAGAAAGAGTGACACAGTTCAAAAAAAAAAAAACAGCTACTTCAATATCTCTATTCAAAAGTTTTATCATTTACTTCAAAAGTTATCATAGTTTCGGATTTCTAAAATTTTCAAAATTTTTTTGGAGATAACCCGTTGGTACTCACCTTGTATTCCAACAATAAAAATAACAAGTTAATTTTGATAACATTAAAGATTTTGATAAAAAAAATTCGCTACTTTGAAGTAAGGAAAAAACGACAAAACCGCCTTCTAGCGGTTAATTTTGGAAGTAGCAATATGTCGTTCTGGGACATAAAAATATGCAAATTTTGCTATACATTTACACAATAAACTCGAAAATGTAAATTTTTGAGTTGTCACTCTTTCGGTGTACCGTCGAAATGTTTTGTTACGTTTGGAAAATAAATTCCGTTCTAAATTTTTTTTCGTAACCGTTAAAAAATTTAGCTCAAAATATTAAATTCAGTATTGGTAAGGCAAAGATTCTCAGTTGCGCCTCTGGTGGTAAAATTAGAACTAGTGTCAAGTAAAAATACGTATATGTTTAATTGGTGATAAAAATACACATAATTTGTATAATAGATATTTCATCGGTCATTTCTCTCACCGGCCCTGTACATAAACGCATCTGTTATTAAAATACCCCTGTCGCAGCATCCTGCATAACATAGCGAATTTCCATTTACAAAAGTACGTTTTTCTTGGAAACTAGTTGATATAGAGTAATTGTAAATAAAAAAAACTTTATGTGATTTTTCCGCCTCATTCCGCCAAATTTTTTTCACGAAACGTTTACGCGATATTTTTTAAAAATAAGATGTTTCGTTTTTGAGTTATCATGCGGACACACACACGTATATATATATATATATATATATATATATATATATATATATATATATATATATATATATATATATATATATATAAGTTTACTAACAAGTAAAGGTCCCGAGGCCGGACCTATCGATTTTGATGAAACTTAAATATGTTGTAGAACACTAAAAACTAAGGGACACGTATTTTTTTTTATCTGCGGAAAAACGGTTTGAAGGGGTGAAATCGCTCTCCAAAAATTGGGGTAAAAATTTAATTTTTCAAATATCTCGAAAACAGTAAGAGATAGAGCAAAAGTTTAAATTGGCGATATTGCTCTTTTTTAAAGCGCTATCTATTGATATGCAATTTGTTCATATTACATCAACAGGGGTGGTTGGGGGTTAAAATTTGGGGGTTAATTTTGCAAAAAGGGGGTGAAAAATAAACAATATAAAAATTTTGTTTACAGATTTGAAATCTACGTCAAAAAATCTAATTGACCTGTTTTTGCTCAATATCCTAATATTAAGTCTAGGGGTAGTTAACTAGAGGGTGACTATGTCGAATAATCGTACTATTTGGGTATTTCAAGAAGTTCTTCTTCATGGAAAATAGCTTAAGACAATTAGAATAACGTAGAAATCAAATTCTCGAATTCAAAATTGAGTTCGAGCACCATTAGAGAGGGGGTGAGTCACCCTCTTAAATTACATACCAGTTTATATAGACTAATTTTTGCTATTAACACACTGATAGTGGATAAAATAATGTCACAATAAGTGGTTCTGAAGTTGGACTAAAATGAAATTCTCGAATTCAAAATTGAGTTTGAGCAACATTGGAGAGGGTGTGAGTCACCCTCTTAAATTACATACTAGTTTACATACACTAATTTTTGCAATTAACACACTGACAGGGGGTAATGATGTCACAATAGATGGTTCTGAAGTTAGACTATCGTATGTAAGGTTTTTATTAGGTTTCGTTATTTTAGGTTAGGTTATGTAATTTTCGGTATCGATAATTTTCGATAAGGAAAACTATAATATCCATTAAAAAACAAACCTAATAAAGACCTTACATATGATAGTCCAACTTCAGAACCACTTATTGTGACATTATTTTACCCACTATCAGTGTGTTAATAGCAAAAATTAGTGTATATAAACTAGTATGTAATTTAAGAGGGTGACTCACTCCCTCTCCAATGTTGCTCAAACTCAATTTTGAATTCGTGAATTTCATTTCTACGTTATTCTAATTGTCTTAAGCTATTTTCCATGAAGAAGAACTTCTTGAAATTCCCAAATTGTACGACTTTTCGACATAGTCACCCTCTAGTTAACTACCCCTAGACTTAATATTAGGGCATTGAGCAAAAACAGGTCAATTAGATTTTTTGACGTAGATTTCAAATCTGTAAACAAAATTTTTATATTGTTTATTTTTCACCCCCTTTTTGCAAAATTAACCCCCAAATTTTAACCCCCAACCACCCCTGTTGATGTAATATGAACAAATTGCATATCAATAGATAGCTCTTTAAAAAAGAGCAATATCGCCAATTTAAACTTTTGCTCTATCTCTTACTGTTTTCGAGATATTTGAAAAATTAAATTTTTACCCCAATTTTTGGAGGGCGATTTCACCCCTTCAAACCGTTTTTCCGCAGATAAAAAAAAATACGTGTCCCTTAGTTTTTAGTGTTCTACAATATATTTAAGTTTCATCGAAATCGATAGGTCCGGCCTCGGGACCTTTACTTGTAAGTGACCGCACGATAACTCAAGAACGAAACATCTTATTTTTAAGAAATTTCGTGAAAACGTCTACGGTTTTTTTGGACATTTTTTTTGAAAAAATTTGGCGGAATGAGGCGGGAAAATCACGTAAAGTTTTTTTTTTATTTACAATTACTCTATATCAACTAGTTTCCGAGAAAAACGTACTTTTGTAAATGGAAATTCGCTATGTTATGCAGGATGCTGCGACAGGGGTATTTTAAATTTATTTTTATTTTTCTCATTTCTAATATGAGGTGGTAATTTCCTAAAAATTAAATGTCCGGTATATACTGGTGATTTTTCATAAAAACTAGTATTATGTACTATTGCTGTCTGTGAATATCTTGTATTGTAATGTTTCTCATCCGTGACGTCAAAGTGATTATATTCGTTCATTATTTTAAGCAATTCAAAGGCATATATTGCGTAAAATGTAAAAATTTTATTTTCCAAAAATATTGGCTTGCAGGAATCTAATCTCTTTAAATCATACATTATTCGTAATATACGTTTCTGAATAATAAAAGCACGTCTGCTCTCAGATGATCTACCCCAGTTTATTACTCCATATTTAAGACTTGAGTAAACAAAGGCATTATAGATAACAAGTAATTTTGCTGGTTCGAAAAAGTCCTTTAGCTGTTTTATTTGGAAGTAATATTTGTTCAGCTTTTTACAAACTTCGGATACTTGTGTCGTCCATTTAAGGGTATCATCAATATAGATACCTAGTATTTTTGAGTACCTTGTTAATTTTATTTCAAATGGAAGATTCAGTGATACGATTGAATCTCTTATTTTAAAATTGATACATGTAGTCTTTTCCAAGTTTACTATAAGTTGATTTCTTTGGCACCATAATTTAAAATCGTTAACCGTTTCCTTAACTTTTTTTTTTAGCTTCAATGAAGATGCTGCTATTACAATTGTTATGTCATCAGCATACATTAA
Source organism: Brachynemurus nebulosus (assembly GCA_035578155.1). NCBI lineage: Eukaryota > Metazoa > Arthropoda > Insecta > Neuroptera > Myrmeleontidae > Brachynemurus > Brachynemurus nebulosus. The sequence goes on along the minus strand of JAPWDM010000009.1, from coordinate 14,002,504 downwards.
TATCTTATCACCACGGACATATTCTACTAAATCATTTGTAAAACAGTTGAACAAAAGTGGGCCCAAACGGTCAACATGTATTATATGTACAAATGTATTATACTTACTTCAACTAATGACAAACAATTAATATGGTCTTTATCTTCAATAGCACAATATCATTTTTTATTTTTAAATACTTTTGGAAAAAATTTTCCAATACAATAATAAAATTCTCATTGGTTAACACATAATAAAATGTATAGCGGTCGGTAATGTTGCTGAACAAACCATTTTTATAAAATATATTACACTGCAAAGTAATTTAAACTACATTGATAGCAATATATTAAAACACGTTGGTTATAAACTTTTAAGAGTGTTTTTCATTCATAAATAAAATGTTGTGTGTACGTACCTATCTACTCTACACTCGGTACATAACACATAAATTTATGTATGTGCATACTCATGCGTATGATATGTCTTATTACCATTGGTTTTCCGCGGATAAATTATGTGAATTAACGCGTCAAACGAGATGAAACATAACGTCGATATTTTATTACAGATTAACCAAAGCTGTGGCGACAACACATACATACACATAGAAGCGCAACAGAAAACTCTAGAAACAACGCGTACAGCAACAATAAAACAACACACACGTACTACAACGTAATAAAATTCCGTTAACCGTACCTACAAATACAACATACACCCATTCAGCACTGCGACGACAAATATACACGTATACTCGCCAAACAACCGAATATTCCAGAATCAGAACCTTACAGCAACGTACGTGCATACAATATCAACAATATACATTCATTCAATACCCTGACGACAATACGCATACACACACAACCAATCGAACTTTCCAGCAAAGATACACAACAACCCCCGTACATCATACGAATATTCTAGCATTGGAACTTTTTAGTAAACCACGCATCTCACTATAAATACACCAGTACAGTGCCAGTGGAGTCAGTCAGTGGACAACCGTCTATACGAATGCATCAACGGTCAACAGTCGTCTACAGCAAGTCAGTCAGTATTCATCCGCCTACGATTAGTGATCAATTGCGAGACGTCAACAAACAACCAATACGAGTGCATCAGTAGTAACAGTGACGACCAGTCTGTGCAGTGTCAGTGCTAAACGTTCAACGTCATCAACCAATTACCGTGCGAACCAGTTGTCAGTGCAAGTCGGACTACCCCTTCACGATACGAAACGGACAAGCGACAACCAGCGAGAGAAGAACCGACATCACCACCTCTTCGATACACCACGACATTCGGAAGTGGAAATTACGCAAACATCATACATCCAATATCCCAACATACTGTATACAGTAATTCTGTAAATAAAGTTTATTCTACTAAACCAACAAGGAGTTTAATTGAACACGCTATACCTCTTCCATACCTATTCCCATAAAGCTTACTTCTTTATCCATTCCCAGGGCCGGCAAAAGGGTAGGATAGGTGAGACAATTGTTCGGGAGCCCGGATCTACAATAAAAAGGATGCCCGCTACCTCGATTAAGAGCCCGGATAAAGTGGAAAGACGATTTTTTTTTTTTGGTCGTCAATAATTGTATTTTTTGGAGAAAAATGTTTGAAAATTTTTATTGTGCCTGGGGGGCCGTCATTTCTATCGCCGGCCCTGACTATTCCCAGTATTTACTTTTTATACAATAGCACAACAATAATTATGGAGTAAATTTACTGTGGTCGAACTAAAAACTATATAAATTCCCAGAATTAATTGCTATAAAATAACAACCCATATCAAATATTCCTATAAAAAAAAAACCTGTAGTTATTGCTAATATCAATGAGTATAAATCGATACGAAATAATAAGGTAAAATTTTATGAAATGCACATTTAATGGATTTCGTCAAGTGTGATGTTTATCAATGGATGCTGACCCCAACGGATTCTAACGGAGTCCGACTTTTCAAATTCGGTTTCTTAAGTTAGCTATGACAAATAATACTTTCTATTATTTCTATTACATTATACTGTATTTGTGAGATTCAAATGGATCACTTGAAATTCTCGAATGGTCTCAGGTATTTTATTTATAAAATAATACACTAGTAATTCTCACATTTTTGATCCCTCCCACTTCCTTTCTCAAGCTACATCACATTTTTTCTAATCTCCTATCTAACATCACGTCATAAAACCTGTGATGCCTGCAATCTCCTCCAAACGAATGATTATTTTTATGATTAGATACAAAAGATATAAAGATGTAAGATACAAAAAATTGTCTAAGCAATTTCATTTAATAATAGAATCTTAGGGTAGGGCAGCAGGGGGTAATTGGGGCCTAATAAGGAAAAATAAAAATATCTCGAATCGTGTTAACAATTTATTTATTTTTTAAACTAAAACACATAGCTTGCCTATTGGATCAACAAATAAACTGAATTGAAGTCAGCTAAACAAAATTTTTCTGCTCGAAAAATTTAATTTCGTGAAGACTATCATCCGCTCCCATTGTCCGATAGATCGGGAAAAAATAGAAGCCAGAAATTTACTTTAAATTCGATAAAAAATGTAAAAATAAAATAAGTGCAAAAATACAGCAAATAAAGATGTTTTAACAATAAAATTCAACATTATAATCAAAATAAAAGAATTATTCTATGGCTTCTAAGGGTTTAGATTCTAAAGATTAGGGCAAAGGAGACAAATAATATCAGCTACGCTATCGGAGGCAAAACATTCTGCGTCTGTCCAGTTTCCACCGCCTCTGCAATGATACCATAACTATAAGCGTTGCATTCAATCATTTCCAGCATGAGAGTCACACAGGCTCTCATTTCCCGAAATCCACAAAATTTACTTAAAAAGCTCCAAAATTCAAGCGAAAAATAAATAAGAAAATACATGATGAGTGATAGAAAATTTTTTATTAAAACTATATAATTTCTATCTGTACATCCACATTCTTCAAGTTCGATAGACAAACGTATATAGTTAGATAATAATTTCCGTTTAATAAAATCAAGGAAAAATAAGACATACTTTACATATCCTACTTCCTGTGCTCTGTATCTATATTCGAGGTATGTATGTGAGTGCACGTATAACACGTATAACCTACTGATATTTTTAAATAACAATTAATAACGCTTTTAAAAGCTGCTTAAAAATAACAAATAATTCATAAAGTTGAACTTTTTACAAAACAATATATCATAATACCATATTTATACATGTGTATGGATGACTAGCCATGGATGTACCGACCAATATCTTTTACTTTTTTAAAAATGATTTATTGCAAAAGGGTTTTGTTGTTTACAAAAATGTTATTATTTATTTGGCCATTTTTATTTTATTAGAATTACGCTGACTATGCATTTTATATAATACGTATAATTTAACGTACCATTCGAAGTATTTTAATTTATTAAAAATTAATTAAAACTCTTGAAACTCTTACGCCTGTCAAACAAATTGTTATGTTCCTGGATTAACTTTTTAAGAAGATTACAGATTTTAGAAATAAATTATTTTCATTCACTTTGTGGCTGTAATTATGTTGACCAGAAATGAGTTAGGATATTTTAAATGAGGTCGTCTTGCAGATTTAGAAGCGCCAAAAATACTACTACACGATTAATTTTCAAATTTTTTTCACTGTTAGAAAGCTAAAATATTTTAGATAAACATACGCTTTGTTATATGAAATTCGGCAGGGTTCTGATGACCTAAAAGCGCTAAAAGTTATCTATCCAACCAATTTTGAATTTTTTTTCAGTTCACAAACCTTTCGAAATTTGCTATGTTATGCAGAATGCTACGACAAGGGTATTTTATGTTATAAAGTTACAATTATAATGAAAAGACGCATATTCGTAAGTGAATATGATTTCGTTTTCGTAAATCTTTTGATCCACCGCACTGTAACCTGACTACTTTTGGTACAGAACTATACTATGGTTTTACTACTTTTGGGATGGAACCGCTGTAACTTTACAACCTTTGGTACAGAATCACTGTAACCTTGCTACTTGTGGTGTTGAACTGTTATGATGTGACATATGACATCGCTTCTTTTTGGTTGAGAAATTTGATGGATAAGATTACTGAGAAAGCAAATCGATCTTAACTAACGATAGGCTCGAAGTAATATTTTATTATATTCAGACTTTAATAGTAGGGGAGACTGGAGTAAAGTGGCTATTGGCCTTTACTCACCGGAAACTACTCCAATCTTGTGACGAAGTTGAATACTAGCTTGTACAGAAGCCATTAGTATTCTATTAAAACGTCAATGATCAGTTCCCTAGATTGTATGAATTATAACGAATTTTCAGAATTTTCGAGTGTTGATGTAAAGTAAGTTTGAAGTTGTATTCTCATTATTTTTTTTTTAATTACGAATACAATTTTTTAATTTGTATTGCTAAAAACACTGTCTAATTACCGTTAAAATAATATAGTTATCGAAGAATTAGAAAATTCTGTCTTGAAATTAATTGTGGTTTGCCGAAATGGCGTCTAACGGAGTTTAATGGTCAGGCTTATAATGGGGCAAAGTAGTCAGTGTCTCCGATCGCTGCTCAAATTGAATCTTAGAACATTTTAACATATTATATTAAATTCAGAACTTTTATTTAGTTCTTTATATTTTATAAACAAAAGAATTGCCTGAAATCAGTTTTTAGGGTTCCGAGAAAAAATTTGAAAAAGGAACCCTTTTGATGAAACTTCAGTGTGCGTCCGTCAATCTGTCCGTTGATATATAATAATAATTAATGATACAAATATAGTTTGATTTTGCATATAAACATGCTTATTACTTCAAGATTTCTTTTTGGATTAAAATGGGTACCCCTGGCCACTTTACCTAACATAGTGGGGTAAAGTAGTCACATTGCACATATTGCGAAAAACAAAAATTTGAAAAATACCTTTCAAGATATTGTTGATAAATTGATGGTTATTGGTTCTGCACTAAAGCAACTATATGCTAAATACTTATTAATCTGTACTTCTTTTCAAATAAATAAACTAAACAACATTTTGTCTTAGAGTGTCCACTTTACCCCAGTCTCCCCTATATTATTAAACGAGCTAGTAATGACAGCTATTACTCACGAAGGTGAAATTGTCGTAATGCATCTGAGTGAGTAATAGCCATTGCAAGTGAGTAGAATACGATATCATCTCTATGACTTTTTTCCTTTTGGATTTAAATAAAATTTAATATAAATTTTAAATCAAATTTTTAATCTCTTTCTAATTTCATTAAATGTTTGTATAATATGTATAAAACAAAACATATACTACTTTGTTTACTTGCACGTTACTACGCAACATATATTAAATTAAAACTTGATATACCTTATTTCAGATACAATTGGTCATGAGTTTTCGTTAAAAAATTAAATAATTCTTATATTCGAGAGAAATCAATCTTCTATTCTTTTCTAAAAATAAACTGCAAATTTAAAATTTACATAAATGCAATAATAATATAGATAAAGCCGCAAGAAAACGGCAATTATTTAAATTCAAAGTGACGAAGCATGGTTAAATTTAACTCAAATGAACCATACATACATTAGTCACAAAACAATCGGAAACTCATTGAATAATTGTTAATACTGTGATTTCATTGGTCAAAAAGGTATTGAGTAATAATCATTCCTCCACACCTTAGAATAATGCCTAACTTTCTCAACAATTAACAGATATATAATGAGTGTGTTCTACAACAGGAGTAGAAAAAAGATCTTTCTGTAGTAATACAAGGGTAATATTTTAAATGATAAAATTAATAGTTTTAAGAATAGTTACAAAATCTGAATATATTTCAAATAAAATGACATATTTTTAAATAAATATTGTAATACGTATTTCTAAATTTGGGATTCTGGAATGCAAAAAAATAAATTTTGATTTCATTAAAAAGATCCGTATTGTGTTTTAAAATTCACATTTAAATTTTTGATTTTACAAAGTTAGTTAGCGACGCGGGGCTTCAGAAAAAGTTTAGTGCGGTGCACCGTCTGCACCGGTCTCGGATCGACCCTGTACGGAACATTCTTAAAATTTTTAATTTAATTTTTACGACTGAAGAAATTTTGTGAAACAAGTTGGCGTGTTTTCGAGTTTCGGTCTCCCAGGTTAAGAAACAAAATCGAAAACTATTATTATTGATTTACATAAGCGATAGTTAGAGAAGTCCAATCGAGTATAAAATTCACAATACTCCGAAAAGCACTTTGAATTTCTTAACTTTTATAATTTTTTTTGGGAACAGCTAGAAGGAGGGTATGGAACTGTTTAAATTTCCTTTTTTATCCAAAAATTCGCATATTACTTGAGTGACATCTCATATTTTCGTGTAAACGAAATACAAAAACTTATTATGGTACTAAAAATGACATACATACATACAATAAAAAAATTTATTCCAGCTAATAGAATTATCTTATTGTTTTAATCATACCTTAATTTACAAGAGTAAAAAAATCCTCTCCAATTTTTTTTCCGTTGTGCTATCTTTTTTAGGTTTGCTAATTTCCCTAGTGATTACATATTCCAGTATATATTTCTCTCTAAACTTATACATGAAACGAAGGTAAAATGACTATTTTACTCCACAATATTGAGTTTATATAGGTAAGAATATAATTTCCTATTTCTTTTTCTTTTTTGACATTATTAATCTTTTTGTTAAAATTAATGATAGAGTTATGTGTGTAATTTACTTCGAGTAAATTACACAGTTTTTTATATGTAAAAAACTTTGTAATCTACACATACTTGTTTTGATAAAAAAAAAAAAAAAAAAAAAAACTGTAAAAAATGTAAAAAATGTAAAAAACTAATTTTTTTTAAATTTAATAGATATGTAAGCGTTACTGATGGTATTCCATATTTGCTATTGAAGTATTTGCTATATTTGCAAAGCAAAACTTAATAATTAAGTAATTTGAACATTAAAAATATAAATGGGGACAAACAAGAAAAAGAAAGGTTAGTTTTGATAGAATAATTTATTTAAGAATTCAATATTAAAAAGATTTTTATTTATTCAGTTAAATTTTATTAAAGGTATCAATCATCTTCATCATCATTATCATCAGTGATTTTATTGTTATTATAATTTAAAGAGAGATAAATATGTAGTAGTTTTTTTGATCTGTCAAAACTCAGTTTGTTAATTTGGAAATTTAAAGCTTTGTATAGTCAGTTGTGGATGGCTTTCCACCAGCAGAAAGTCATTTTTGTTTCGACATTTTGTTAAAACGTTTTTTTATGTGAACTTATAAACAAGTAATAACCGTCAAAATAAATTGTTTGTCACTGAAATGATAAATGATTTAGGTATTTTACATTTTTTACAATTTTCTACAACTTTTTACGGTTTTTTACAGTTTTTTACGTATTTTACAATTTTTTACCTAAAAATGTAAAAAACTGGTTTTTTATACATCACATAGCACAACTCTGATGATAATAGTAATGATAATGAAAGAAAAAAATTAAACTCTCTTGATAACAAAAAAGTTGTCAAACAAAATTTAATAGAAATTCGTGCCAGAACGAGAGCCCAATTGATGAACTCTAAATGGGTCATTATTTCAATTCATACCAAGATTTGGTCAATATCATACGAAAATTTTTAACTTATTATGCTGTCTCCTTTTCCTGTCTTCTTTCAAGTGCTAACTGGATTACTAGGTGTATTTACAGAAAAAAATTGGTTGGTGTGCAAGGGCATATAAGTGAAAAAAAAAATTCTAAAATTAAAATAGTCATATTATTTTTTTCTTTCCAAAATCTGCCATTTAAATATGTAGTATAATATAATAGTACTTTACCTTAACTAACACATACATATATCGCAGCTAATTAAATATACCTACATATAAAACCATTAAAAAAAAATTTTTTTCAAAGAATTATTAATTGTAGTTTTATTTTTTTTAAAATAGTGCGTGAAATAACTTGAAAATGCAGGAAAAGCTACATTTGCGTAGATCTTCTTATAAAAAAAAATCGGCTCTAAATCAGGACGGAAACGGGGCTGGGGCAGTCGGGGAAATGCCCCGGGGCCCCCAGCCAAAGGGGGCTCCCAAGAGAATACAAGAAATTCCAAATTTCAAAATTTCTTGGCAAATTTTAAGGGCTGTATTTCTATAAAATTAGGGCAAGAAACAAGCAAACGACTGACAAGCAAAAAAAAAAAGTCGCCGATTTTTTGTCAGCGGGCTGAATTTTTTGTTTTTGCCCGGGGCGCGGTAGGTCTTCAGGGGCCCCGAACGTACTTTCTGCTCCGGGGCCCCTGAAGACCTAGTTACGGCCCTACGCTAAATACGTCTGGGGCCACTACCCCGCCATGTTCTTTGTATTTATTTTTCAAAGTATAAAACCGTTACTTCCTTGTCTAAAACTTCAAGACATTATCTAAATGTACTTTCCTAAATTAAAATTTATCAAACCAAAAAAAAATTAATCAAGATCAACTTGAACTTTCAACTTTTATTTCTACTTTTTCCCGAACAAAAAGTAAAAAGTTTTTACCAATTTTCACATGCCGGAAATACATGTAGAAAATCGAACATATTTTTCTCTACTTTAGAAACTGTATATAAAATGAAATTTGTTTTTTATTGTCAAGTGCGTGACAATTTTATTTGACAATTTCAACAACTGAAACCAACAACTGAATGTACCTACATATCTATCTGCTTTGAATGGTGGTGGTGATCGTGAGGAAGCCTTAATTCGACAAAATCGTCATGTACAGCAGTGTTGAAGGACGACAGATAGACAGACAGACAACCGTATACAATGTAAAACGTACGGTTTGAGCTTTTCGTATTCGCAGTTGGCTTTATTTATCATCACTTTATATAGTTTGTATGTGTGTATATGGGAGTGTGTGTTGTCAAAGTTTTTGGCGTAAATGAAAACAGATTTACTCGTGCATCATAATACGGAAACCGGAATACGCACCAACGAATGAAATGAATATTTCGCATTTACAGGGTCTCTCACGATTTTAGTAATTACATTATCTTTCCTTGTGTCTATGCGGACCCAGTGGTTTGTATGATGAATGTAGTCTGGTCCATAGGACCTTATTGATCTAGATTTCTATAAAAAAAAATTTCTAATAAAGATTTTTGGAAATAAAAATCACGTTTTGAAATTTAGTTTTTCTTTTTTTTTTAATGTACGGCCCATGATTACACACGTCTAACACAATGGAGCACAACAATTTCTAACTTCATGATTAAATATATTTTTAGGTAAGTATGAAAAAATTCATTTGTGGGATTTAGCCTTAACAGGTCACGACTAGCACAATATGGTATAAAATCTTGAAACAAATGGTGGGGCTAACTTGGTCGAAACATATGTTCGACCAAATGGTCGGAAGACGACATTTCATATTACACGAACTAATACATATATACTGTGTGAGTTTTTCGAGAGTTGCCATTTTTATTACAGCCAAATCGTTGATTTAATCGAAAAATTGTTCAAATAACAGTTGTATATATCGACGGGGCAACCGATTGCTATAGTCAGGAGCTTTATAGCTCTAATAGTTTTCGAGCCATGATACAAACTTATAGATTTTTAAATGAGACTATATATTAATTTTTCGATAAAACTGATCTAATGCCTTAATTAACAAAATACAACAAATGCAAAAATTTTCACCAACACAGACAAACAACAACATATCTGTGAGAGGAGAACCCCACTAAATCGCTGACGTCACAACGTAAAATCGGAGTACGTACCATTGGATGGCCACTGTATATTATCAGAGAATGCTATTTGGGATTAAAAACTCTAGGCAAATAATCATTCATTCAGTCTAGATCAATTCGGGATTCAAATAAAATTAAAATACCGTAAAACCGTCTAGACCCGGAGAGGGGGTCTAGACCCGGACACTTTGCACCAATCTTCAACGTAAGTAGTTTCTACATTAACCTGTTACAATAATCATTTGTTCTTGACGTCACTAGAGAGAGAAAAAAATCCTCTAAACAGCTGTACCAGTAAAAACTACGGATTTCATTTTTTACTATCTCATTTTACAGTATTACTATTCTCCAGTTTTTCAAAGAAATAAAATGTGTGTCTAAATTACAATTAGACATGTAATTTTCATTATAATTGTCATATTGTTATATAATTTTTATATGTATGTGGTCAGAATTTTATCGAGCATCATTTAATGATGTTTGAAGTTATATTCGATGTATATATAAAAAATACATGCTATATACATATATCCGTCTAGACCCGGACACATCAGTTTATTACACTATGGCCGCGATTCGCACTGGCTGTAACTTCCACTATCCGTACGTTATATTTCCGCCAGAATTACGCGGTTTATGCGTCCTTCATACTATGTATTGACCCCTCTCCCTTCCCACAAAATGTTTGACGATATAAAACACTGTCCTAACCCCGACGGGAGAGGTTATTTTGCATGTTATTACATTATTTAAGTAAGTGTCCGGGTCAAGACGGATTTAGGGTGTAGACCCGGACACTTACTAATTATTTTTTATTTTTTTTTATTTTTACTTATAATGAAACAAATGGGTCAGGAATATAACAAATAATGTACACTCTTTCTAATGGTAACACTTTTATTGGTGATATCTATGAAGGAAACATGTATAAACATAAACTTATACCAAAAAAATGTAGAAAAGTGTACGGGTATAGACTGTTTTACGGTACAGCTAATAAAAACGCTTCAGATTACCATTATTATTAAAGTCCTTACCAGAAATTTTGTTACACGTTATACTATCACTACATGCTATATACTAGCACCGTACCGTTTAGTAAATGTTAAAAGTAACAACTTTACTTTCTGTACAATCTATTAAACTTTTTGTACATACACATATTGGCATATGCTTTTATCTTCTACAATATATTATTTGCAATTTTATATTAGAAAGTTTCACTGTATACATACATATATACGTACGTAGGGAGGTATATATAACCGATTTAATTTTGCACTTTCACTTTCTACTTCTTCAACTTTCCATACATATATTACATATTCATCCAAACATACATATACATACATATATGAATGTATGTATGCGCCAGTATGTGAATGTAACAAAATACAACACAATATAACTTTACTTTTGCTATTTTCCAACGGAAAATTAAATTATTTTAAATCCTAGGGAATAATTTTCATCAAACAATAGTCGAGAAAGTAGATAGGTGGAAGGTATTGTTTATAATATTGGTGAAAACTATTCACAAATACATAAAAAAATTCTCATTCAACAATAGTATCTAAAAGGGAATTGTTTAAAAAATTCTAAAAAAAAAATTATATTCCGGTTACTTATATGAGCAGAATTTTGTTGAAAACTTGAAAATAATTAAATTGAAAGGAAAATGAATTCCAGAATTGAATGCAGCAAGTAATTTTTGGTAAAGAAAAAGAAAGAGAATGGAAAATGTTTGTAAATTCGTTCTCTCTAACAAAATGACGATGGCCTCTGGGCCGAAACATGTTAGATTGACATTGATCGCTTAATTTTGTTTTTAATTTCCATCTTTGATTTTTGTTCTTAGATCTATATTTTTTGATTTCGTTTTGCAGGTAGTCGTTTTTTCTTTTTTATTTTTACATTGTACTGATACTAGTCTTGACTTTGTTCGTTCTTGCATTTTTAAATTGTCGATACTGCATTGAAATTTTTTGAACACTATTTAAAAACTTTAGTAGTTTATTATTCAGCAAGCCATACCTACTGAAGATTTTTCATAAATTTTAAAACGTCATTGACGGCCATTAGGCATTACGACGAAAAGCCGAGTAATACTTACACTGTTTTGAAAGCTAATACACCAAGGATTCTTTTTATAATACACGTGCGAGAAAGAAAGAAACCCATCTCGTAATCTTTTTAAGAAAGAAAGAAATATATGTTTTAGTCACATCAACATTATATAAAATTTTAAGATAATCAGCACATTTATTTAAATAATTTAATGAAATAATTATTTTAACAATAATATTAAAGAAAAATACTCAGTAAATTATTAATCTTCGCAACTTGGGCATAAGAGATCATCCTTGTCTTCAGAAGTCAGACCAGATATATGTCGTCCACATCAGATTTTGGATCATGTTTATCCACATCAGATTTTGGACCAGGTTTATCCGCATCAGATTTGGGACCAGGTTTATCCACATCAGATTCTTTCAACTGAAACATTTGTTTTATTAACTCCTGGACGACAGTGTTCATATTAACAGGTTAGAATCTGTTGTTAAAAAATCCACTGTATCAAAAAAAAAAAAATATCCGTTTTTCATAAAAAACACTTTCCATATCAGAACTAGAATTAAAAATGCCACAATTATTAAAATAAAGTTTACGCGCTGAATCTCTTTGAAGTAAAATTTATAAACAAGTATATAACCTCACACGTGAATAACGTTTTCTTTTTTAAAAATCCCACAGACAACATACAGCGACCCGATCTTGTAGAGTGATATTGCTTACTGTTCAGTTGATACTAGTGATGTCGGATGATTAATCGATTAGTCGGTTTAGTCGACTAATTTTGTTTACATTTAGTCATATTTTAATCGACTATTTTACTTTCGATTAAATGATTAAAATGATTAATTTTTTTTAAATGACTAAAAACGACTAATTTAACAATTTTGTTGGACTTCAAAAAAAGGAAATTAAAAAATTATCTATTTGTATGATTTTTCACTTTTATGTGATTAATATATTCTGATATTTCATATCTTTCTTTTTCTTAAAACAAAAATATTAAAAGTCCATAATTAAACACAAAAGTAAATCTCGTTTTTGATAGAGTTATATAGGTTACCTTATTCATGAATTCGACTAAAAATTTAGCCGATTAGTCGACTACTTTGTGCTCGATATTTTCGACTAATGACTAATTTTATCTGAAAAATAAGTTTAGTCGATTAATCGACTAATTACTTGTCGGTCCGACATCACTAATTGATACTAACAGTATTATCTAGAATTATTAGTTCCTCGTAGTTTCGGAGTTATAAGAAAGTGGCCATATTAACTGACTGGCCATATTACCCTTACGTACCTTACATTCTTTTTTTCAGATAATCCATTTTAATTTGATTACAAAACTAATACAAGCCACAACGAGAAATTCTATCATCTGAATTATAAAAACCTAAATGAGAGCTACCACTGTCTATTTACGACGAGGTAACAGTGAACAGTGAATTTTAGTGCACACGCCCCCCCGCCCGTCCAATAAAATAAAGGGAATTAAAATTGTTAGCATCACATTCCTTTTGTTCAGTCAATACCTATGTATTAAAATGCGAAAAATTAATTTATAAACAATTTAATTATAAAATTACATGTTAGATATAAATAATATTTTTACACATAGGTATCCACCACCAAACTGAATCAGGCATTATTCCACTTTACGATTATTAGTTTATTTCACCATCCTTATCATTATCTACATCCATCCCGTTCTATGGAAATGGGATTTTATTGTATCAAGTATCCAATTAAGGGTTTAATTTGTGTTTCATCATATGTACGTTTCATATACATATAGGTGAATCATACATATAGGTGATCGGTAAGTATTTCTACATTTTTAATAACTCGAAGTCAATAACGTATTCAAATTAGCAGGCTGATAACTGGAATAAGAATATAAACCTCCTTTCAAATACAATTGATCATGAGTCATTGTTAAAAAATTAAATAATTCTTATATTCGAAACAAATCAATCTTCTATTCTTTTCTAAAAACAAACTGCAAATTTAAAATTTACATAAGTGCAATAATGAAAGAGATAAAGCCAAGAAAATGGAAATTATTAAAATTCATAAGTGATGAAGCATGGTTAAATTTAAGTAAAATAGAGCATAAATGTTTATTTTTATTTACAACTTTCAGGGCCAGTATTATAAAAGCCAACTAACTAAATTTATGAACTAAATTAATATTATCTGCAGATGGCAGTATTATGAAACTGAAATAAATTAAGTAAGGAACTAAATTTTAGTTGACAGAAAATCTACCGACTAAATTTTATTCGGAGATTAATTTGACAGTTCTGAAAGATTTTTACAAATATTATTTATGTTTATATTTATACATATTAAACAGATTTTATAGACATTGTAATACAAATTAGACGTACCGAATTAATTTTTATATTATATATATGGAAATTAAAACATATTTTTTAGTATTTATAATCATATTAGAGGTTAATCGTCCACTAAATTATTTTAATCATGAGATATCTTTATAATACTGAACCAAAATTTAGTTTACAACTATTTTTATTCGTAGAATAGTTATTCGTTAATTTAGTTGTCCTTTATAATACTGGGCCTGAATCTGTTTATTATTTTAAATTACCTATAGTAACGCTATTTAAGTGAAATTTTGCTTGCTGATTATTAGGCTATGCGCCAACGAGCGACATTTGTCACGGTGACAAAAAAGTTTCTGTCATTGTAGAGTCGCTGAACAATTTTTGAGTGCGCCGATGATTTATAAGAATGTATACTTCATTTGCAAACATGGATTTCTAGCAGACGGTTGTGTTTACTTCACTTGTTATTAAACACAGAAAAAAATATAGTCGGGTTCATTCTCTTTGGTGTGATAGGATATTAAGAGGATAATTTTACACCATGTCCGAAAAAATTTTTCCATTATTTTAGGATGAGTATCAAAAGCTTTGACGAATTGTTTTAAGTATTTTAAGACCTGCAATAACCTACCAAAATACAAATATGAGATTATCTATTCCACCTGAGGCTGTATAATTCTATAGACTAATATTATTACGAATTGAAAATTAAACAAGTAATTGGAAAAATTAAGAATAAAATATAATTTAAGAATATTTTTTGTATATAGTTATATTTTAAATAAATAGATGGGACACAAGATTAATTTTTTTTCGCTTATTGACATTTGCCTAGACCCTAGAGTCTTTCAATCTTCAATTTTCAACCAAACAAAATATATGTAGGGTAAAAGCCCCCTTTGTGGAACGGTATCTAATCATGAACATTTACGTATTAATGAAGTTATTTCTGAAAGAAACGTCTGATAACAAAAATTATTGTTAATAGAATGATTGCTTTTCAATTTAAATTCACCTCGCATTTAAAGTTTCCTTACTTAATTAAAGAAATAAATATGTAAATGTCAAAACTGTTCCAGTATTAGATACCGTTCCACAAAGGGGGCTTTTACCCTATATTAATTATTATATATTTGTAGTTATCTAAATAATATGTAATATACCATATATACGTCCTTTCAACTAAATCAGAGTGACAGTTTTGTCCTGGGCATGTCACTTTTCCCGCGAACAAAAAAGTCACCCAGTTGTGTCGCTACATGTGCGCATCTCCATACTAATACATACACTTGATGTGACAAATGTCACTCATGGGCGCATATCCTTAGGATAAACAACTTCTATTAGTGCGCTAAATGTGAGTTTGATACCGTTAGTAGTTACTGAGAAATGGGTCATGACATACGATTGAACAGACGACCTGACGACGCCTTAAAATATAGTGTATTAAAAGTGTATTAAAAATTTTAAAAATTGTAGCTCGAAATTACTACTGCAAAAAAATTAGTGCTAAATGGGAACTGACTGAACTGACTTCTTTATTTCTGTGTCATAATCAAAGAAGAGTCTGTGAGTAAAAATTTTACATTTCACGGCTAAAATTAATTGGAATTATTACTTAACAACTACTAACTTACACGCTATGAATATTACTTAACAAAAAAATAACTTAATTAACATTTTATTAAGAATATTCATAAATTTAAAAATCAACTTTAGACTAGCAAAATTAACTCTAAATACATATACAACACCACACAAATATAAAGAGAGGTACGTACCGCTCTTGTATCAGTTTTACAATTTAGAATGTAAAGCATATAATAACGAACTTGCTGAATAAATATTAATATATTGTTTGAGGGATGCACGAGATAAATTAAAAAGGGTTATGTCTAACTTACCCTCAATTTTTTTATTATTTTCACTCGTTATAATATTTATTGTGTGGACATTGTTGATTAGATTAATGTCTAAACTTGAAGACGAATATAAAAATGAATCGATATTGATATATTTATTCACAGTTCTACAAATTATGTGCAAAGTAAAAAATAAAAAATTCTTCTGGACTAAATTATGCCCTTGGGTAAAAGGTACTCTTGAAGATGACCAGCTAAATCGGTCGAAACATGTCGGGTTATAATTACTTCTAAATTTACCTTAAGGGGGACCACTAGTGTGACGTTTTCAAAAAATTGGAAAATTTTTTTTTGCATGTTTCGCTGGTCTATACCTTTAAAAATAAAGTCTATACCTTTAAATTTCAAGTGCATATCTCAAATAGTTTTTGAGTTACAGCCATCCGAAGAGTGGATTCTGATTTTCATTGTTAACTTTGAGGTATTGAGAAATGTATGAAGGTTGATAGTTCGGGAGTTTCTGGATGTGGCTGCCAGTCACAGTTGTGGAGAAGCTAGACTCTGGCACATTTAAACGACTCATCTAGTTTTACTATGACCGTTATAGTGAGTACATCGTAAATAATTTTAGTAAAAATTCTCAGTGATTAAAACTAAAAGGT
Source organism: Brachynemurus nebulosus (assembly GCA_035578155.1). Taxonomy (NCBI): domain Eukaryota; kingdom Metazoa; phylum Arthropoda; class Insecta; order Neuroptera; family Myrmeleontidae; genus Brachynemurus; species Brachynemurus nebulosus. The sequence continues at coordinate 13,985,799 of JAPWDM010000009.1, read as the reverse complement.
AAAATTACGAAAAACTAGATTTTTCAAATTTGCTGCAGTTATAACTCGAAGACAAATCATTCGGTCGATTTGACTCTTATTGCAGCTTCTTTTATATATATTTCTTCGTACCATGAACCTCCAGTTTTCCGATCGAATAAAAAATGTAATTTTCGCAAGCCAAAAACCATCAAATTTTCGCGCAAAATTTGAAACTTTTTTTTAAAACCTTCGCCATTTTGTTCAATTTTAAATTTCTTTTTCGATTGTGGTTCACGGCATGGACCATGCTTTCTAGTTTAATAGGCTTTTGGTTTTTTTTATTTCAGGCAGTGTGAAGGCCGCTATCGCTGCAGCAGTGGGGGATCTTTTTCTTTGGAGCCTTGGGAGATCTCGAATAACTCACTGAATTTTCAACTTTTTGGTCCAAAAATTTTATCATGAATTTATTATATATCAACGAATATACCCTGAAATTATTAAAACATTCCATATAGTACCTAGTTTTCTTTAAAAAAATTGCCAAAAGTCACCTTTTCTTCAGGCGGTCACACTAGTGATCCCCCTTAATATGCAGGTTATCGTTCGTAATTTTTTCTTCTTTGTTGTCTGCACCTGCAGCTGGAATACTTTAATTTTAATCTTAAATGTAACCTTCGAAAAACATTATTGATTTATGTATAATGGATTTTCAATTTCAAATATCATCGAATGCCTGTGAAACATTATTGATGTATGACGAACTTTTGTTCGTATTTATACCTACACCAATATTCATATTTTCACTTAATGTCCAGCTTCGGCTGATATTTGAACACTCGATTTACTTTAGCATGTATGACCAATTCATTATGTTAATTAAAATTCACATAGTGTTTGAAAAATTGTCAAACTGGATCGGCTGGAACTCGAACCCGGATCTCTTGGTTCTGGATTTCTCTTGGAACCAAAAGATCCGGGTTCGAGTCCCAGCCGGTCCAGTTTGACAATTTTTCAATCACTAGGTGAATTTTAATTATTTAATGGAATCAAAATTTATCGTGGCGTTTGGCGTTCCAGAATCACAACTTTGCAAATGTGTATTACAATATTTCTTTAAAAACATGTCTTTTATTTGAATTCTATTCAAATTTTGTTACTGTCTGAAAACTATTTTAACTTTTATCAGTTAAACTAATACCAATACAGAAAGATTTTTTTTATTACTCATGCGGTAGAAGTACTAACTTGGCGCACACATTTCTGTCCGCAAAATAACTGTTTGCCCACTGTACTCTTCCCACATACTTTTTTGCGTCCGGAAAGTAACATTCCACACGCTAATTGATAATAAAACACGCAAAGCTGCCTCTTGATTTTCCATTTAATAAATATTTCATAATTATTTCTATAGAAACCAGCAACAAAATAATTTAAACAATATTTAATTCAGAAAAAAAGACGAACACTCAAAAATATTATTTTAAAAAGTAATAAAAATGTCAAAAATAGTAATAATAATAGAAAAAAGTATGTGAATTTCGTAATAAAAAATAGTATGTGCAACTCCTGCGGCATTGTCGATTGCCCACTTAAGCGAATGAACGCACTCACTACGTTCGTGCGCTCAACTTCGCTTTCATGAGCAATCGACAATTTCCCGCATTTATTGCACAATATACTATTTCAAGACTGAATATAATAACATATTACTTCGGACCTACCATTCCTCAGGATCGAGTTACCTCTCCAACAATTTTATCTATCAACCCTTAATACAAAAAGTAGCGAAATCACAGCAATTCTATACCAAAAGTAACAAGGTTACAGCAATTCTGTACCAAAAATAGTAAAATCATTGCAGTTCTGAACCAACAGTAGTAAGGCTAAAGCAGTTCTATATCAAAAGTAGCAAGGTTACAGCAGTTCTATACCAAAATAGTAAGGTTACAGTAGTTCTGTACCAAAAGCAGTAATGTCACAGTAGTTCTGTATCAATAGTAGTAAAGTCATAGTAGTCCTGTACCAAAAGTAGTAAGGTTATAGTGGTTCTGTATCAAAAGTTTTAAGATCATAGCAGTTCTGTACCAAAAGTCAGAAGGTTACAGTAGGGTTGTACCAAAAGTGGAAGATTATGGCAGTTGTAAACAACCAGTGGTAAGGTTACAGCGGTTCTATACCAAAGGTTTTACGAAAACGAAATAAATATCACATATGAATAATATGAAAAACGAGACTAATTATATAATATGATAAACAAGACTAACCGTGGATTTCAGAGTATATTTTCAACTGAATTTTGTATATATGTTGAAAACATTTTATTCCGATAACTTTGTGGAATAACCACAGTCGCATAAGGATCTACCAAATTATTTCATAATTACCAAACCGTTTTCATGTTAATCATCCTGCCCCTGACTGTACAAATTGGCACAACGTAACAGTGGCAAAATAAAATGGATTGTTATATTTTTGTACGAAATTTGAACCGGACCCTGCTTTTGGTTGGCCCGGCTCTGTATAAAGTATAAACTTTCATGTACTGAAAAAATAAAGTTAAAAAAAAGCAAACTTCATAGCTATAAATCAATGTGAATCAAAGGAAATAATTGCTCTTCCTTACTTGATAGTACGTAATAAAAAGATTTGTTAAATTAATTTCAAATAAAAACAACCAAAAAAAAAAAACGGCCGATAATAAATTTTGTATTTCTATATATTATTTATTATCATTTAACAAATCGAGCATAAAACCATATTTATATTTCATCTTTTTTTTTATGTGTGAAGCTCATGCCAGTCCGTCCGCACACATATAACCACAATAACAACTGAAACCGACCATGATAACATCCGTTATTTTATTTTGTCACAACATTGTATGCTTCATAAATTCCTATGACATTGCCAACCATGAACCATATAGCCATATCATTTAAATTATTACCGTATTTTATTATTCGGAAATATGTGTAATATGTATACATGTATATGCCTATGAATATATATGTATTAGACATTTAGTAAAAATTTATTAATGGTTGTCTAAGAATTAATCATATTACTACATATTGAGTGAAAAATATATTTTACGCTAGAAAGAATTGCGGGGTCAATGTAAAATAAATATAAATTAGTAAACAAAAAATATTACTATAACGAAAATTTAATGTAACTTTTAAAATGTCACATTTTCGATATCTGATTATTCATTCAGAAAAGCACAAAAGTTTGTTTTGCTTTCATGTGAAAATAGATAAAATACTGATTGTGAGCAAAAAATTTCACAGTAAATTCATCAAAAAACTTTATTTTTCAGGCGTTTTAAAAATAAATAAAATTCAGATAATATAGGTGAAATTTATATTTCTATGTTATCACATAGAATGCCATGAATAAATATTATAAATTTTTATATTAGCAACTATACGAATCTTTGTAGTGACAATTGACAACTGTATTTGTAGATAAAAAATTAATTGTCAATATTTAATTAGTGTGAATATTTTTTTGAATTTTCTATTAAAAAAATCGGGAAAAATAGTTTGTTAAACTATAATATTAGTGAGAATAATGAAATTGATGAAGAATTTTAATTTTGGCTGCAAATTTATTCTCGTAAAATGAAGGGCGGATTATGAAAACCACAGAGAATTTTAATGATTGAACGACCTTTTGAAATGTCAATAAAATATGAAGACTAATGCCAACAATAATAATAATAATGTGCAAACTAGTGAAAATTTTCATATTAATCGATTTATTTTCCTAATTGTTCGAATTGTACTTTTAATTTCACTATAAATAAATAATTACAATCATTTTTGAGCTAATTTCACTTACCACACTTCTATTAACTTACCACGCATACATTTCACTTACCGCACTGTTATTTTTTGGTTTCCATGGATTAAACAAACGTTCGGGAAATGTAACTTACCAGCATTGTCAACAGCATCGGTAAATGCATGAAAATACACGATCGTGCAAAAAAGTGTTTACACTATAGATACAAGCCATAACATGTCTGATATCGCTCCGTTAAAATATTACCTCAGTGGTATTGATATTGGAGTGACCCTGGAGCGGGAGCGAACCGTGACTGATATCGGAGCGATATCGGCGCGATGATGTGAATATACTTATTGTTTATTGTGTAAGTATATTTTATCGAATCGGGGGCGTAATAATATCGTACCGAGAGTGAAGCGTTAATGTAAATCGGGCCTTATAGTACCTTAAAAGTGATTTCATAAGGTTTGTAGTGAATATACATAAATCTAACATTTTTGGGTTATAGTTACTCGGCCATCATTTATAAAAACAGCAAATTTACAATTTGGGAAATCAACAAATATAAATATACAACATAGTTAAACAATAAAGTCTATTAATTGAAATATCATGTATTAAGCAGCACGTAACAATATTTTAATGTATCTACATCACATTTGTAACTTGTTTCTCGTATTTTGAGTGTCGATTGTCACCAGGATAAACCATTTACTTGATTTATTTATTAAATTTTAATAGAACATTTATTTTTGAAACCCATTACTGAAAATATAACACAAAAATTGAATAAGAGCGAACCGGACTCGCATAATTAGGATTCCGTACATTGAACAATTAATAATCCAAATTGACATGTGAATCTTACCCAAATTTGATAACTGAAAAATGCATGAATTTAATTTTACTGGAATGTTAGTAAATACGTTGTTTATTGGTGTGTTTTCCTGTTTTTTCAGCAACTATTACACTGTCAAATATACTTCTAGTTTTCCAGAAATCTATAACTCAGTATCTACTAACCTTATTAAAATCAAAGAAACTTAGATCAGGGGAACGATCTTCTCTAGCAAATTTTTAGCTACCATTACGACAACTGGAACAAGAACTATGAACAAAATATTTTTGGAACCCACGTTAAGGCGGCTGGCCCACTCATAGATAGCAATGGCACGTTGGAAGCCATCGGAGCAACTACGAAGTTTGTTGTTGATTTCACGAACCGATTGGATCATGGATTTGATATCACATAACTGATTCAATTGACTCAGCTCTGTGACAAGTGTGAAAAAATCATCCAATGATGATCCAGAACTGGATGTGGATTGGATTGGAGTTTGTGTTGGTTCAGGAACTGGGGCGGAAATTCCTGGAACTGGTGCAGGTGGCGGGGCAGGAGCCGTTTCTGATGGCTTCTGTGCTGTAACTGTGGGTAACTCTTTCAAATGATACGTAACTCGGTATATTAATTAAAAATTTTTTTAGACGAAACTAACCCCTCTTCCTATTTTAATTCAAAATAATTTTTGCTTCTGTTATTTGATTAACAATATATTTATTTACGCGTCATCAACACCTACAATTTTTCCGATTTTCAAATTTCTACGTTACATAGTTTTCGTAGAAAACCTCTATGATAGACGGACACGAAAGTGATCTTATAAGGGTTCCGCATTTTCTTTTAACGTGCAGAACCCTAAAAATACGTAAACGTTATAGAACAAAACACAAAAAACTTCAAAGTAATGAAATCAGTTTTTTATATTTTATTTTTTCGATTCTACTATTAAAATTGATATTCGCTAAAGTTTCAACTCTCACTAGAATGTTAAAAAGCTGTTGGCTAATCTTAATACTAAGGATTCGACTTTTATTTTTTGACGGGAAAAGTAAAAACCAATAAGTAATAAGTGTCGTTGTTCGCCTAATCGTTGAAACTATTTTCATTTATTTGCAAAGAAAGTTTAAGCTATTCAGTTATTTGATATTTTTCTCCAGCATAATACGTAATAATATTGAGTAATATGATGTCTGGGTCAGATAAAACTTGCCCACAAGTATAATACTTACTATGACGGGTTATTTTATTTTTCGTATAATTTAAATAAATGAAATGTACTTATCTCTTTTAATACTAAATATACCCATAAAATATTTCACATATATGTGTGGAGGTTAATTTAAAAATCAATTTTTCTATATAACCTCACTCTAAAACCGTTTAGATTATCCAACAACTTGAAGGTATTCTACATCAATGACCAGTGTCACTTCAGAAGGTTTTTTTTTAATTTTGATAATAGATCAAGGAGACAAACTAGATTGGCTTTGCCTCTGTTCCACTTGTAATGAGTTTGTGACGTACTCTGTTTGTGTACATACACACTGTTTGCAGTGTATTAGTTTGGTTTTTTGTAGTAGTATGTGTATACACGCATACAACCACAACACACGTATTACCAGAGAGAGCTGTTCAACGTGTTCAACTAATAATGGGTATATTGTTAATACAATGGTATGTTGACTCGACGACGACTACTGACGGACTAATGCCTTAAGCTGTGACTGGGTTACAAAGGACTCCAAGCGAATTTCACTTTTTTTATGTTAGTTGGCTTCTAGTGTTCTATGTAATAGATAGTTCATGAATACATACCTAAACTAACAAATTAATCTAACAATTACAAATTTTTTTTCTTTCCCTTAACTGTTCTATAACTGCCAGAATACAGTCAAACTGAATAAGTACGTAGTAAGTCATGATACAAAAAATTTTTCTTCTAATTTTTCCACTCCTAATAAAAATTACTACAAATATAAATTTGTTTTTGAAAAATAAATATTATATATGCTAACATGGGAAAACAAGATTATATTTAAAATCCAAGCTAATGTGACCAAATGTTTACTGTATTATAAATTTTTGAGTATGAGACTTGCTTATATACTTGTCCAGTTAATCATTAAGAGGTTATACATAGTTGCCAGCCCAAAAAAACCCGTGTTTTTAAAAATTTTTTCTGAAGGAATCTTTTATTCAATAAATCTATAGAAAACATATATAGGTAATATATTTCTTATATTTTGAAATTACATAGTCTTTTTTTTTTAAAATACAGTATTTTACTGCTCCTGTAGCTGATCTCCTGGAGGTCCTTCAAAAAAAAGTGTCCGGCGGTGAGCAACATATCTCTGGTTTGGATTATCCGAAATGAAAAATTCAAAGAAAATTCTTTAGTGGAGACATGAATCCAGGTATTAATCGAACGAATAGTCAAAATTTTGATTTTAGACAAAATGGCGGCTTCCCCAAAAAAAGTTCCGATTTTCAAGAAAAATTTTCAATTTCAAGTGGTCTAAAAAATCGAAATAATTGTTAGAAATTTTATTCCTTCGATTAATACCTGGGGAATATGTTGACAAAGAATGTGTCAAAATTTGAACCCGATCAGTCAAGCCGTTTTGGAGAAATCGTGCTCACCGACTTTGAAAAGATCATTTTGAGAAAAACGCATTTAAACTTCCTTTCGCCTACTTTCAACCATACGGAAACGGTCGACGAATACACATATATCTTCACGAATATTTGTCGAATCGAATTGAAATTTTCAGAGAATACATTCATATATAAGTATATTCTGAAAATGTAAAAAAAAAAAGATTTTTTGAAAATTCTAACTAGGTATAACCCCTTAATCGGTAACCTTTGAGCCACTTAGATATAGCCTCCACTCCAGTGATCTAATAATCAGAGCCGGATTTACATAAGGGCACTTGAGGCACGTACCCCGGGACCTCCACACAATAGGAGCTTCCACTAAATCAAATAAAATCTCAAAATTAAGTAATAGAATAGAATGGATAAGCGCTTTTTTGCTTTTTTTTCGTTCGCCAACCTTATTTTTCGGGAAAATTTGAAAAATCTCCGAAATTCTCCAAGGAGGCCTCCACAAAAGTACTCAGGGATCTTCACATGTACGATATTCAGGATCCACCACATTAGAAGTGCCCCGGAGCCTTTGCAGGCGTAAATCCGGCGCTGATAATAAAAGTGTTATTATTCCATTGTGGAAAATGTTGGATAAACTTGTTTTTAAAATTCAACTCCATACATAACATACACATACTGTCTACAAAGTTTTAAAAGTATAATATAGAATATTTTAATAAATTTTAATCCCTTCATATTGTTATATTATTTACACAAGGGACCGGTTTAAGGAGATCATCTTTAAATTAATTAGAATTTCAAAATAAATAATGAAAATGTTTTGCTTTATTAGAAAATATTTCACTTAACAAGCACTGGTGTACAGGCACAGTATTGGCACGAGCATGACGGTGGTAAAGGCAAGAGGGGCAATGTGGTGTGTATGGTATCGAGCAATATCTTTACAACATTATATAGATGAATGAATAAATGTCAAACATCAAAAGTGAGGTTATATTCAATTAATTTTATCCCTCACAATCATTATTTTATCTTATATATGTGGAAGGATATAGAAAGATACACTTCGGTTATCTCTTGATCTACTCTAAGATGTGTTCATTTAAAAAGGAATGAGTCATTGAAATGTTTTAGTTAAACTAGAGCGGTGACGTTTCTGGAACGTAGCTAATTCAAATAGAGGACATTAATCCAGAAATGTACTCTCTATTTTAATTTATTTTCCAATCCCAATACTCATATTCCAAGTACTTTTTAGTTCTTTGATATCTATTGTTTGAAAATTGGAGTAGGATATCGTTAAAAAAACTGGTTAAGAAAAATTTAGGGACTTTAAATCTCTAAGATCAAAATGATGAGAACAAATTGGAACCAACGAAACGGGATAGAAGAAAATGCCTTGAAACGCGTACATTTCAATACAGTCACAAGAATCAGTGTATTTGTCTGTTACTGATATTGCTTTTAATAAAAATGTGCATTTTTATACATGTTGAATCATTTTGTGAATTTATTTATATAAATTCTTTTTTTTTATCTTTAAAAATATTGCCAGCCTCTGGGAAAGTTTACTGCGAAAGTGTGCGGACTGTCTAGTGTTAATGGCGATTTCAATATAAGCATTTCTATTTTTTCAAATTTTTTACTTTACCATTATTTAGGAAATGTATATTAGTTTGCAATAAGAATAAATCGACGGTTAAAGTACAAAACTTCGTAAGTTGATTCTTTTAAGTTTTTAACTCTTTAAATGATTAAGACGAGTTAACTCGTCCTGCAATATGGCAGCTCAAAATGCTATGATATGTATATATTTACTGGTACAGGTGCCGCCATCTTCCGAAATACGGTATAATTCTAAATAATGTCCCATTTTATGAAAACATAGTTAAGTATAATTTATATTTAGTAAATTCCTACACGGAGAGAAAATTCCTATAAGAATTACTATGCTCATACTACAATCGACGGGTAACAGGCGGGTAACTAAGCCTCAACTCACAAAACCTCATAAACAATAGACCATATATTTTACAGTTTCTAGAAATGTATCAGATTTGTAAGGTTTCTTATATAGACACTTTAACGTCTAGTGAATCTAGTTTCTTTGCTAACGTTCAAAGAACATTTTATAGACACACTAATTTGAAAACACATCTTTGATCAGAAAGCTAATCATACCGAATAATCCTTAATTAATGTAGAACATTTATTCCAACACCCTACTAAAATGGTACAACTTACTTTTAATGAAGGATAATTTTAGATATATTCATAACTGAGTGAACTTGCTAAACTTTTAAAATTATTAAAATTCTGAATGTACATAGACGGGTAACTGCGTGTTGCTCTTACGAAAAAACTTACGTACCTACAATAAGCCGATAGATACATTATGCAAAGATACATAAATATAAATTGCTATACATACCTAAGTTTAAATTGAAATATTAAAAATTAATAAACTTTATTAGTTCTTATAGACCATCATAATTATTTAATGTGTGATTAAATTTTTGCAACAAACTACTAGGTTTATCTAGATATAACAAGGTTTCAATCTTGTTTCAGTTGAGTTCAACAACTTTTGATTCGTTTTAAGAGTTTGGTAGTTGTTTGGTAGTTGTTGGGCTTGAAAGAAAGATATTTTTTTAACATTATAATTTTCGTTAAAACAATGTTTCATAAAAATTATTCGTTAACGAACAGGATTTTTATATGGAAAATATACCTAGAAATTTTGAAAATAATCGTTACAACAAATTTTGTCTATCTGTACGTTAGTATACATCAGGTCCGGCTAGAGGTAGGTGCAAACAAGACCCCGCGACGTTGACTTATCAGGACGCTAATTATGACGATATTATTAATGAATTTACTACAAAGCATGTATAGAAATCCGCGTGGAAAACTAGCTTATGCTTGACCTCAGGTATTTTATAATATAGGTATATGCTTTCCTATTTAAAGAAAATGAAGTAATTCGCAGTTTCATAGAATTATTTCTAACTTTATAAATAGTGAATATTGTAGACGAACTTTTTCTGATTTTACTTTATTTCCAACAAATATAAAAGTTACGTTATTTTTACAAAATTAAGAAAAAAAGTCATCTTAGTTATCTATTTAAATACTTTATTAATAGCTTATTTGATAGATTTGAGCCTTATTTTATGATATTACAATATTAAAAAAAAAAAAATTTTTAATTTGCGGAAACCATTCGTTAATGGTGATATGAGCCAAAGCATGTCACATAAATTTAAAATAAAGTGTTATGGGCTTTTATTATATGAAATAGTTACCATTGTTATTTAATTTATTAATAATTTTTTATGCAAAATATTAACTTTATTTGATTATTATAGTTTAATTATTCTTTACTATACCAATTTGTACAATTTAATAGATGTGAGCGTTATTTTATGCTATTCCATATTTGATATTAGTAAATAAAAACACTTTACAAAATACCACTTTTATTAATAGTGGTATAATAGTATATTGTGCAATAAGTGCGGGAAATTGTCGATTGCCCACGAAAGCGAAATTGAGGCATCGCTTCAGTGGGGCAATCAACAATCCCGCATGAGTTGCACATACTATTTTTTATTACGAATTTCACATACTTTTTTCTATTTTTATCACTATTTTTGACATTTTTATTACTTTTCAAAATAATATTTTTAAGTGTTCGTCTCTTTTTCTGAATTATTATCGTTTAAATTACTTTGTTGGTGGTTTCTATAGAAAGATTTATGAAATATTTATTAAATGAAAAATTAAGAGGCGGCTTTGCGTGTTTTGCTTAAATTTTTCGTGTTTTATTGTCAATTTGCGTGTGGAAAGTAACTTTCCACACGCAAAAAAGTATGCGGGAAGAGTACAGTGGGCACAGAGCTATTTTGCGTACAGAAATGTGTGCGCCAAGTTAGTACTTCTCCCGCATGAGTAATAAAAAAGTTTTATTTTGATAAGTAAAGTGTTTTCTGGTGCTTATAGTAACTGACTGGCTAAGACGTTACGAAGATACTAAATAGCCGAAAGAAATCCAATCCCCATTATTGAAGTCGAAAAATACATTAAGAAAAGTTAAAATTTGATATCACATGAGACACAAACATTAAGTGAATAATTAAGAAAAAAAAATTTCCAAATTAACTTTTATACCCAAGTTCTGTACCTATAGCGACCCATAAAATTATCAAAAGGATTGACATATAAATTATATTAGTAATATTACGAAGCAACTCATTCACTATATACATAGCTCTACCCGTAATACATTATGCATAGGCATAATAAAATCAAAAAGGATGGGACCAGAACGGTTATGAATATTATACACAAAATAGACATACACATATGCCATAACGTAAGTAGTATAGTCGCTATACGCACACAAATATCCTGTTCCATTGGGAACATTGTTTTTGGAGGCATTACACTAATATTCCATTATGAAATAACAATTCGTACCAGACACATACATTATATATTAAAAGTTTTGGCTTCTCCAATGAGAGTGAACACTCACGAGACATAAGATATTTACGCATAATAGACTAATATCTTTAAATTATTTACGATTTTCCTATGCTGATTTATTATAATGTATGTGTAGTTTCATATTTATACATATTTGTGACAAAATAAATTTAAACATTTATAGGAGTTAGCACATAGCAAGAAAAACAAAAAACAAGTTTCCATGTATGCAGAAATTGGATAGATAAATCATGTGGAAAATAGCTTGGATTTAGAGTATAATTCTTGATAATATTGTAGACAACTACACCCGTCTTGCATTTATTGCAATGTGATAATATTTCACTGTTTAAATATGGTATTGCCAAAGTGCAGTTCGCTATGATGCCACTGGATTCAAAAAAAATTCATATTTAGCTTTTAAATTAGATAGAGCAACTTGGGAGCAAAATTGGTGTAAAGAAATTATGTTAAAAAAACATTATTTGGCAAGATTGAAATATCAGAAAATAATTTTTTTTGTTTATAAAACTAATTAAATAATTATGTTTCAGGTGGAACTTACTGGAATTATTAATCTCCAAGGAGCTATTTTGGAGCAATTTAGCCATATTAAAAACCAGACGATTATTTAACTTCCGGTGCCAAATTCTTTCCGATTATGGAACATATCTTGTAATTCCATACATTTTATATATCAGTAGCGTTCAACTTTTTCTGGTGCCCAGGTTCCTAGTTTAAGTTAAATTCGTTCAAGAAATGTGATTTGATTTCCGCATGTGATTTTACTGATATTTTTACAATTCTAATTTTTTTCCAAAATGAAAAAGGTAGTATCGAAAATCAATGAGCAGCTTCAAATTTTATATTTCTAACATTAAAATTATGGTTTTTTGAGCTCTTAAAAATTTGATGTATTTGATAAGGTCATTAAGCCCAATTTTTTTTAAAATTAATAGCTACAAGAATGGTATGAATTACATCGGCTGGAGAAATTTGGGTAACCTAAAGGCCAAATTTCCATTCTTTCTGTAAAAATTACCGTAAGTTCGTTCAGAAGATATGACTGATTTTGTTGCTATTTACCTGTTAGGCTGGACTCTCATTTCCAATTTGTAAATTAGAATAGGAAATTGTCAAAAAGTCGCCATGCAATAAACGGGTTTCATCAGAACGACAGAGTTTAAGTCAACAAACATAGTTTTCCTTTGTGTCTTTCATTATTTTAAAATTTTTCCTTAACCTATTAAATATTTTGAAAATTTAAAATGTCGCCTGCCTATGCCAATCTTTGGGAATCCCTGACTTAAATCATCGCTTTTATTCTTAGGACGGAGAGTTAATATTTGCGAATTTGTTTCTACATTTAATCGGCCTTACGAGAAGGGTTTTTTACTTAATTAATCAATAATCAGTTTTAAGTGACGTTCTATGTGTTTATTTTTCTCTTTATTGGAATATTTGAAAATGGCCCGCCACGGCGCGCCGTCTAAAAAGAGTTGCCAGTCCTTGACCTAAGAAAGTCAATTCATCCAAGATTCAAACACGTTTTCAAGGGTTTATCAATCTTTTATGGCGGGTTTTAACATACACTACGTCGTCAAAAGTATGGTGACACCTTGGCCTAGGTGGTGCCCACACTTTTAACGCGGCAGTGTACCACAACATAAAGTACAGTACCACGTCAAAAGTGTGGGCACCCACCTGGGCCAAGGTATCCCCATACATTGGACGACGTAGTGTATGCTAAAACTCGCTAAAAGAATTGGTCACCCCGTTTGTGCGGACCAATGCCCTCACTCTACAACATAACCTTAAATTTTACCGCAGCAGTCATGACTCACCTTTTGAACACTACACCCTGCTCTTGTGACACATTGTACATACATACACATACGCATATACATAATAATATACCTATCATATATACAAGTATATGTGTCATATAATCTATTTCACTTAAATTTAACCATGATTCATCACTCATGAATTTAAAGAATTTCCATTTGCTTGGCTTTATCTCTTTCATTATTGCACTTGCGTAAATTTTAATTTTGCAGTTTGTTTTTAGAAAAGAATAGAAGATTGATTTATTTCGAATAAAAGAATTATTTAATTCTTCAAGGATGATTCATGCTCGATTGTATTTGAAATTGGATATACTTATACATACATACATACATGTATGTACTTTTGCGTCTTTATCTGTTGAACCTGTCGGAAGCAGAGTAATACGCAGATATTCCTGAGATAATAGAACCACCGTTGCCACTTTTCCCAATGGAAATGAAGAAATAAACACCCTCAAACTAACAAGTAAAGGTCCCGAGGCCGGACCTATCGATTTCGATGAAACTTAAATATGTTGTAGAACACTAAAAACTAAGGGACACGTATTTTTTTTTATCTGCGGAAAAACAGTTTGAAGGGGTGAAATCGCCCTCCAAAAATTGGGGTAAAAATATAATTTTTCAAATATCTCGAAAACAGTAAGAGATAGAGCAAAAGTTTAAATTGGCGATATTGCTCTTTTTTAAAGAGCTATCTATTGATATGCAATTTGTTCATATTACATCAACAGACGTGGTTGGGGTTGAAATTTGGGGTTAATTTTGCAAAAAGGGGGTGAAAAATAAACAATACAAAAATTTTGTTTACAGATTTGAAATCTATGTCAAAAAATCTAATTGACCTATTTTTGCTCAATGCCCTAATATTAAGTCTAGGGGTAGTTAACTAGAGGGTGACTATATCGAATAGTCGTACAATTTGGGTATTTCAAGAAGTTCTTCTTCATGGAAAATAGCTTAAGACAATTAGAATAACGTAGAAATGAAATTCTCGAATTCAAAATTGAGTTTGAGCAACATTAGAGAGGGGGTGATTCACCCTCTTAAATTACATACTAGTTTATATACACTAATTTTTGCTATTAACACACTGATAGTGGGTAAAATAATGTCACAATAAGTGGTTCTGAAGTTGGACTATCATATGTAAGGTCTTTATTATGTTTGTTTTTTAATGGATATTATAGTTTTCCTTATCGAAAATTATCGATACCGAAAATTACATAACCTAACCTAAAATAACGAAACCTAATAAAAACCTTACATACGATAGTCTAACTTCAGAACCATCTATTGTGACATTATTTTACCCACTATCAGTGTGTTAATAGCAAAAATTAGTGTATATAAACTAGTATGTAATTTAAGACGGTGACTCACCCCCTCTCCAATGTTGCTCAAACTCAATTTTGAATTCGATAATTTCATTTCTACGTTATTCTAATTGTCTTAAGCTGTTTTCCATGAAGAAGAACTTCTTGAAATAACCAAATAGTACGATTATTCGACATAGTCACCCTCTAGTTAACTACCCCTAGACTTAATATTAGGATATTGAGCAAAAACAGGTCAATTAGATTTTTTGACGTAGATTTCAAATCTGTAAACAAAATTTTTATATTGTTTATTTTTCACCCCCTTTTTGCAAAATTAACCCCCAAATTTTAACCCCCAACCACCCCTGTTGATGTAATTTGAACAAATTGCATATCAATAGATAGCTCTTTAAAAAAGAGTAATATCGCCAATTTAAACTTTTGCTCTATCTCTTACTGTTTTCGAGATATTTGAAAAATTAAATTTTTACCCCAATTTTTGGAGGGCGATTTCACCCCTTCAAACCGTTTTTCCGCAGA
The DNA here is from genome assembly GCA_035578155.1 of Brachynemurus nebulosus. NCBI lineage: Eukaryota > Metazoa > Arthropoda > Insecta > Neuroptera > Myrmeleontidae > Brachynemurus > Brachynemurus nebulosus. Next base: position 13,970,401 of record JAPWDM010000009.1, on the reverse strand, counting down.
TAAAAAAAAATACGTGTCCCTTAGTTTTTAGTGTTCTACAACATATTTAAGTTTCATCAAAATCGATAGGTCCGGCCTCGGGACCTTTACTTGTAAGAATACAATTTATTTCGAGCGGGATAAATAATGTTCTTGAACATATATTGTGAAATACGTTCGTAACATAATTAAACAGAATAAACTTTGTGGCAAGTTTCACGTTATTTTAAAATGATTATTGGAAAATAATTAAATGTACAGTTTTATTCTAATGAACACGAATGTAGGTAGATATATACCTTGGTGAAATTCAAGGAAAATAAACGACATTGTAGTAACGATAATTCATATAAAATTTGAATTATGAACGAATGTTTTTTTTTTTTTTTTTGAATAAAATCAAATTGACTTAAAATTAAAGAGGATTTCTTGTTCGTCGGCCAAGAAAACGACAATGTTCAATAAGTTTTTTTCAATTAAATCATTATTTGCAGTTAAATTATCTTTTAAACATTTAAACCAAAGTTACCAAAATTGTAATATCGCAAAAAACTTTTTTCTCAGTGATTTTATTAACTAGAAGTATAATTTGCTCTCCTCCTTTAAACAAAATATATTTATATCATTTTTATTATAATTGGCGTTGAAGTGAAGCCGCAAAAAAGAGATATCAAACGATAAAATGGGTAACTTCGGTCCATGACATTTGAAGTAGCAGTACCAAACGGAATTTTATTAAAAATTTTGTTCTCCAGTGTGCAAACTAGAATAATATTAAAATTTGAAAAACTGTAAATCTACAGGACAATTTTAGTTGCACACTAAGTAAAACATTAACTCTTTAAATGATTAAGACGAGTTAACTCGTCCTGCAGTATGGCGGCTCAAAATGCTGTTATATGTATATATTCACTGGTACAGGTGCCGCCATCTCTGACAATACGGTATAATTCTAAATAATGTTCAATTTTATCAACATAGTTTAGTATAATTTATTTTTTGTAAATTCCTAGGGTTCAGTTTTTTAAGGTTGAGATCTTTAATTTTTTCTTGGCAGTAAAAAGTCCGGCATTTTGAGACAAAAAAATTTTACCATGTGGTTTGTTTAAAAAGGTTAATGAATAGAATAAACCAAGATTTAACCCGATAAGATAAATAAATACTTTTTGAGATGTCAATGTTACTGCAAATCATTTCACGAAAATTCTGCGTACGCAAAGGAAACGCCTTTTATTCTTAATTTGTTTACAAATTTTAAAAATTTTAAATATGTAAATATCCCCCAAACCGTTCGAAATTTTTATTCAATTTTATGTTTATCTTTTCCATTGAAAATATGATAAAAGAAAAATCGATTTCAAGAAAAATCGTTTGGTTTCGTTGTGGAAATGGTTGAAAGCTCAATCTCGCGAGCTACTAGAGATCCATGATTGTGAATCTCGACGGGTGAGCTGCATTCAGCTCTGGTGCAAGTCTGCTCAGTTGGATGTGTGTTAGACTTGACCAGATGTGCATGTGCGGAAGGGGTTCGAACATACCCAGTGAACTGGTGGTAGTTCAAAACTATTCTTCTAGTCTTGTCCCTGTCCATGGAGGCTTAGACATTTTACCCCGAAGATAGTATGCCATGTAAATACAATTCGACATTGTCGTTTTGTGGCATCGATAATCCATTCTTAGCATTACACTTTATTTCTTGAATTTATTATTTGAATTCTTATAATCATAATTAAAAGGAAATTACGAATAATGGATTTTAAGGTGATAAAAATTAAGAATAGTAAACATGTGCTTTAAGACAATTTATTAAGAGATAGAAAATTAATAGCAAATATTTACAAAAATAAAAAATCTCAATAAGTCATAATTATACAAAATATTAAAATTTTTGAATCAAATCACCAGAGATGTCCATGATGTTCGAGCCCATTATGGCCAATATGATGAATTCTATGATGGATTCCAAATTCGTATTGAGCTCCTCCTTGATGATGGTGGTGAATTGGTTCAATATGATGATGGATTGGCTCAATATGATGATGAATTGGTTCAATATGATGATGTACTACCGGAATTGGATGATGTGGTCCATAGTGTGCGTTATGGATTTGATAACTTTTTCCATGATGTAATTTTAGTCCAGGTGCAGCCATTGTAGCAGCAACAAACACTGATACCAAAACTAGGAATTTGAACATTTTGAATTGGTTGTTAAATTTGACAGTTTGAAATTTGTTAAAATAGTATTAAACTGGTTGTACTGATATTTCGTACAGTTGTCGGTCTTTATATAGTACAAAAATTTGATAACAAAATAGTAGTTTTGGAGTATTATTCCCCTCTTTTTTTTTTGATAAAACATATTTTTGTAAATTTTTTAAATATTACTTAATATTATATGTAATAGACAGTAATTACAATTAGTTTTAATAATTTATGTTAGTACTGTAATTTAACTTATTAATTATTCATAAAATCATAATAAAACAACAAATATCTACATACTTGCAATTTATTATTTCATACTAGGTATATAATAAGGTATTATAATGGTTTAAGTGTAGCACTGTTTTATGTAAATATTTAAACATAAAATAGTATATCCAGGGTTACAGAATGAGATTTATTTTTTTAGTGTTCTCCTGTTTCCCTGGGTGTTCTCCTTACAGAGGTCCCTGTGTACTTGACGTGTGGAGGTCCTTAAGTGCTTCTCAGGATTGTGGAGGTGTCTGATGGCGATAAGTAAATTAACGAAATTTTTGAAATTTATCTATTTTTCTATTTTTCTTTTTTTTTTTTGTTTTTGAAAAATCAATTGACTAACAAAAAGAAAACACCTACCCTTTCTATTCTCCTGTCGTCTTGAAGGATTGTGTGGAGGCCCTTGGGCACGTGCCCTTAGTACTCCTGTGTAAATTTGGCAGTGTACGCTTTTCGAGTATTGTCATTCGATTTTTTCCTAAAATATTGACTTAATTGAGAAAAAGTTTATAGAAAAAATATTCGTGCTATAGGGCGACATTTAAGAAAAATATTTCCAAAATTCTGAGTTTAAAGTTTTCTAGAATAAAAATTATTTTTCAAAATAGAAAACATAAGGTTAAGTGTTTTTAAAAAATTAATTTATGACTATTAATATATGAATAATTATTATTAGTCATGCTAAAATTTCAATTTTATACCAATTTTTCTTAAGCTGATGCATTTTTAAATCATAGCTTTTTAAATACGGTGCTCAACTCTGTTCCATCGATGTTAAAACATACGGGATATTAATCACAAAATGTCAATCGGTATTTAAAACTATCTTAAGATATGTTGAGATAGTTATGCTTAATTTATTCAAATAAATATACGTGAAAAATGCAAAAAATAATTTTCAGTAGAGCCTTGAATATTCGTTAAATTAATTATTAGATAAACAGTTATTTTAAATGATAATTTTTTATTCCTATTCGATTTTAATATATATAAATATTTTTTCATTAGAATCTTTAAAACTCTAAGCTGTGAAATGGAGCTTAGTTACGTTAGCTACCTAACAAATGGTGGAATCCAGGCTTTGAAAGGTAAATCACTCATTTAGTGGGTTTTCTGGTTAAATTTTAATTTATAAATATAATCCATTTCACCTAAATTTAACCATGATCCATCACTTATGAATTTAAAGAATTTCCGTTTTCTTGGCTTTATCTCTTTCATTATTGCACTTGCGTAAATTTTAAATTTGCAGTTTGTTTTTAGAAAAGATTAGAAGATTGATTTCTTTCGAATAAAAGAATTTATTATTTAATTCTTTAAAGATAACTCATGCTCAATTGTATTTGAAATTGGGTATACAGTTTAATATTTGTTTGTGCTAAACACTTTTCATTAATTATCATCCACCACATTCATTACTTTTTACTTTCATTTAATTGTTACAAAAATAAGTACATGTTATTTACAAATACAATTTAATTTCTTATAATAAATCAAATTTTATAAGAAACACTATTAAAATTAACATTTTTCAGATTGTTATGAATTTGTACTTATTATAGCATAAAAGTATTAATAAAATACCTTTAAAATTTACATTCAAAGACACCTGATAAATTAACTTTTATAGGTAATCTATTTTATAAAACTCTAACACCTGATTGACAGACAACGCAAATCCTAAACCGGTGGATCTAGAAGCATAAAGTCCTGCGAAGGAATTCCTTACATTATGTTGGTGAGCACTAAGAACAGAATTTTGAAAATTCATTCCCTAAGATGATAAGGGGCAAAATCTGTAGTAGTATGCCATTTTCAAAGTTAGGAATATGGAAGCTGGAACTTAGTCTTCTGAAGAACTTGAAAAGTAACTACCTAATAAAAAAATACGTTTTAACTGATATAAAAGGTTGATTTATCGAAAGAGAAATGTCTTAGTCTTTATTTGGCTACGTGGAAACAAAAAAAACTCGCCGCGATCAAAGGGTAAAAAGAGGGTATGGGTAGAATAAGTTACTCGAAATTCTAACATTTGAGAAACGTCGAATAATTCCTGAGATGTTGTCAATAAGGAATTCCATCAAAAATATTTGTTAACGAATTTGCAACTTTTCCTGTTTCTTCTAAGGGAAACAATTAAAATTAAAAATGAGACTTATAAATAATTTGAAAAAATGGGAAGCAAACACTAAAAGTTTAAACATGCAAATAAATAATCGCGAATCAATCCTTATCAAGATGAAGTAAGATATTTTTAATTCTCAAAAGATATTTGAATCCATATAGAAGTGATTGTAGTTTTATGTAAAAGACAGTGGTGAAATTTTTTTGATCCATCATTGCATTTAGTTTGCTCCTTACGTTCTAAATAAGAAGATATTTTAGAAAAAAATTATTTTGAGCAAAAAATTTATTAACTTTTTTGCAAATTTTTAGATATTGAAAGGGGGACCACAAGTGTAACATTCTGAAAAAAATTTGAAATTTTTTTTTGCATGTTTCGATAGTTTATACCTTTAAAAATAACATACCAAAATTTCAAGTGCATATCTCAAATAGTTTGTATAAAGATTGATTGAAATGTATAAAGGTTGATAGTTCGGGAGTTTCTGGACGTGGCTGCCAGTTATATGTTGTGGAGCAGCTAAACCCTGGCACATTTAAACGATTCATCTAGTTTTACTATGACCGTTAGAGTGAGTACATCGTAAATAATTTTAGTAAAAATTCTCAGTGATTAAAACTAAAAGGTAAGGTAAAGAAAAACTACATTTTTCAAATTTGCTGCAGTTATAACTCGAAGACAAGTCATCCGATCGATTTGATTCTTATTGCAGCTTCTTTTATATATGTTTTTTCCTACCATGAACCTCCAGTTTTCCGATCGAATAAAAAATGTTATTTTTTGCAGGTCAAAAATCATCAAATTTTCGCGCAAAATTTGAAACTTTTTTTAAAAAACCCCGCCCTTTAATTAAATTTCAACTATTTTTTCGATTGTGGTTCATGGCATGGGCAATACCTTCTTGTTTAATAGGCTTTTTAGTTTTTTTTTGATTTCAGGCACTGTTAAGGTCGCTATCACTGCAGCGTTGGGGGTCTTTTTTTGGAGCCTTGGGAGATCTTGAATAACTCGCTGAATTTTTAATTTTTTGGTCCAAAAATTTTTTAATGAATTCATTATATATCAACGAATTTATCCCAACGAAAATATTAAAACATTCGATACAGTAGTTTTCTTTAAAAAAATTCCCAAAAATCACCGTTTTTTCAGGCGGTCACATTAGTGGTCCACCTTAAGGTTCTTTACAATACACTGAGTTTTAAAACTGGGTCACAGAGGGAAGAAACCTCACTCATCTGTCTGAATATAATAGTCAATTAAATCATCTTGGTATTCACCCAAACTTTACTCAATTGATACGACCATTTTAACCTGTACGGTAGCGTAGTCTCATCCTAACTATCTCTGTTAGAAATAACATATTAAGATTTTTGGTAATATTAGGCGAATTTCATTTTCATAGTCATACGAAACAGACGAGTGCGTAATCAAAAACAAATTTATTAAAAAAGAATCGTATTAGATCACTTTAAAAGTTTAAAATATTTTATAAATTTTTTTGGTCGCTTGTGATTTTTCAAGGTCTTAAAAAATACGATTTCATCAATTTTTAAAATAAAAAAAAATATTTTATTAGTAAACAGATAACGTAAAATAATACAAAAGGTATAAAAAAAAATTAAACAATAATTAAAACAAGAAAAATGTCTTTTAGAAAAACATTCAAGGTGGTGTTGGATCCAATATGGACACGATTAAAATTTAAAAAATTTAAAAAGATCAATATTTTCCAATTTTAACAGTTTGCGCACCGTAACCGTGCACTTCCGGTAAAACAAGTGTTGTTGCTGGAATTTGAACATGTTGACCATAGTGTGCAATATTTGAACATGTCAAAATTGTCCCATGTTGCACATAGTGGGCAATGTGATCCTTGAATTTTATCACCGTGTGCGGTTCGTATTGGTAGCGATGATGCTCCAACGGAATCGGGATATTATTTGGACTGATGGTACCTTTATACAACAATTCCGATCCGATATATTTCTGTTGATTTTTTGCCAAATTGAATAGATATTCCGCCTTTGGATATTCTGTTGTCGCCCACGTGACTGCAACAAAAACAAAAGGTAGTATAACAATTGGTTTTAACATTTTGTTTTAATTTTTTAAGTGATCGGAATCACACTGTGCCAATATTTGTAAACACATGAATATTTATAGTAAAACAATAATAACCAAATTGTCAGCTGCAAGTTGTACTTGCACAAATAGTATTCCGTACTATCAGTTGTTATTATGGATTTGATGTTTATATTATAGTATTTGAGAATAGATGGAAGTTTATTTTTGAAATATACTATAATTCTTGGTTCCAAAACGATCGTATTTTTTTCTTAGCCTCACAAGGAAAGGGGAAGAAGTCGAAAATTCAAAAAAATCTGAAACTTTGTCAGTATGTAGAGAGTGCCTACCTAATAACACAAAAAATATCATTTGCTGCTAAAAAACGTTTTTAATGGGTAAAACATCCCCACAAAGTTGCAACTCAAAAATTTAAAAATCGATGAAATTTTGTTTATAGGTACCTTAAAAAGTTCTAGTAACAAATATAACATTATTTTTTGCATCTACAAATTTTTAGGGGTTGAAACCACCCCTTCATATGTGTACTTAAAAATTTATAAATTGATGATATTTTGACTTTATATACTATATAGGGCTCTAGTAATAAATATAACATTATTTTTTGTATCCACAAATTTTCAAGGGTTTTCAACTTTCAATTTTCAACCCTTAAAAATATGTAAATGCAAAAAATAATATTAGAGTCCCAGCCGATCCAGTTTTGATAATTTTTCAAACACTATGTGAATTTTAATTAATATTCCAGTCTAATAATTTTCCTATTTTTAAGATTTTTTTCTGAGCTATTTTCTGGTGATAAGGGTTGGAAGCTTTTCTAAAAAAAAAAAAATATGAACAAAAATATACATTTATAATACATTATTGAATTAGTGCTTTAATAGGCTTTCTTTTGATGCGCTTGTTTTCCTCACCTTCCAGGTTATCGCCTGAAATTAATCCCCATACTCAAAAAAAATGTACTTCACATCTATAATTAATTAGACCAACACATTCTATCTCTGTGCCAAATTCCAAATTTTCACGCCGATTTCCGTATTGTCAGTTTTGGTATGGAATACCAAAAAATGTATATTCTAGTAATTTCTCTAACTAAATTAAATGAATAATTTGCGTACAGTAAATAAATAGTTTAGATTGCTAAAGAGCAAATAACATAGCTTCATATTATCAGTGTTACATAATTTTTAATTAATAATCATCGATACGCAAGTATGCTTGAGTTAATAAAGTAAGACAGTAAAATAATCAATACCATAATACCATAAATACATACACACATTATTTATAGTAAAAACTCTTTCTAACAGAATGATTATACAATAGACAAAAAATATGGGTAAAAATTTAGAAAATAAAAAAAAACCGAGATTTTTTTACAAGCACGTATAGTTTAGACTTATACTGAGCGCTTTTATGTGGATAGCACTACAAATTATTAACTTTAATTTTGTGATTAATCTTATGCAAACTCTACAGAAAGTTATGGGGAACTATAATTTTCTAGACTCCCCGTCGTGATTCATGTATATATTCTGGTAAAACGGTTGAAAATAAACAATTTTTCAAGAATAAAGGAAGCCGATATTACTTTTAGTTTTGGAAATATCGGATACCAAAGTTTAAGTTTTAATATAAGCGCATAGATAGATGTTTTTGAAAATTGATTACCTAAACGATTTGCATTCTGAGCATTTTTCTTTACCAAAGTCACCTTCATAATTAACATTTCTACATATCATTTCCCCTTGCTCTAATTTTCATAATGATAAATAATAATCTACAAAGCATGTTAATTTAAAGTAAATTTTTAAAATTTTCACGCTCGACTTTCTAAAAAACGAAGCGTTAACATCTGCGAGAGGAGAACCCCACTAAATTGCTGACGTCACTACGTAAAATCGGAGTACGTACCATTGGATGGCCACTGTAATACCTCACGGATTATGTTTTGACCAAATATAAGCAATTTATTATTGATGATATGTCTGGTTACGTTTCAAATTTTAATAATATCTTTTTCACAAACTAGATTGTATATCTGTTCCTTATGCAATTTCGTATTTATTTATCCTTCCATTTAAACTATACGGGTTAGATACTATAGTTTTTCTTTTTTGTATTGTTTTAAATTTAGTAGCTCGAGTATACCTATGCCGTTTTGTTTTTGAAAAGATTAAAAGCAAATTATTTTTATCAGTTCCCTGATGTTCAGAAAATATTTTGGTTTTTTTTTTTTTTTTTAATATACCTATAGATTTAAAATAAATAACGGCAAAGCATTCAATAAAATTTCTATTCATAATGAAAAATGAAATATCTTATACATAGATACATGCATAGTGTAAAAATCTATGTCAATAAAAAACTTGTACATCAAGCTAAACTCTAATAAATATTTTTTAATGATAGTATTTTTTTATGTTTGCTAAAGATATCTAACAACTAGTAAATATATTATATTATAATAGATGTATTACTAGTAAAATTATGTTATTTTTTTTATATAAGAAAAAGATTGGTTATACTTCTACATTGATTTTGCAAGGTTTGTTAGTACCTAAATTGTCGGTAAATGAAGGCATTTATTTCATGCATATCAGAAAGAGCTATTTATTAAAAATATATTGTAGTACATAATAAAATTATTTACAACTTTATTGAACTTTAACACGCAACATTAAGTTATTATGCTACGTTGTCTCCAGTTACTTTGTTTATAAATATTGTGGAAAGTACACTGTAAACATACCTATTTATAAACATAGGTATATGGATTAGTTTAAACCACTTTTTCGAATAAAGTCCCACGGCGATATTTAAAATCAGTCGGTTTATTATCTTTAACACATGTCGATCTATTATTATTATTATTATTATTATTATTATTATTATTATTATTATTATTATTATCCTTAAACAACACCCGTTTTTTTCAGAAAAAAGGGCACTGTATTGTTGCTTTAACCATAGACCATCAACTATTAAATGTAATCTTCAGTTTTAGATTTTATACACTTGCTACAGCATTCGGACCTCTTCTGTAGTACAGCTATACAGAAAATTCTAAGGACCAGTTTCACGTAACAGTTAACCATTATTGCAACGATAATTTTGTGAGCGTGGCTCTAGGTAGAGTTTAATAAATTTTTGTGTGAAATATTAACAATCACGTATACGTTTGGGCAGGGGCGGGGGGAGGGTTAAGGAGTCATGCCCCCTCCCCCCTAAAATCAAAAATATACACTAGATATTATTTAATTTTGGCCACCATATCGGTAAATTTATTACAAATATATAATTTGCTAAAATAAATTATTCACTATATGTTTGATAACCATTTTTTTTTGCTCGTCGATTTTGTTCCAGAAGAAGAAACTCCAATTTCTTGCCCGCGTGATCCTATCCCCTTCCAAGAGGCTCGTCTCTATAGTCCCCTGAATATTAATACATTTTAATGTTATCACAATTGACTGTTATATATGAACTAAAATTTTTTTTACTTTTGAGATCAGGGAAATCGGAACACTTATGGAGTCACTTCAGTGTCTGTCAGGCGGTGCGTGTTTATTTCAGGAATAAAATTTATTTGCCGATATAATATGCTTATTTCAGGATTAAAATTTATTTGCCGGGGAAACATTTTGTCTACCGTCATATCCTATTACAACAATTAAAACTGATAGTACGGAATACTACTATTATATACCGCAAGTACAACTTATTTCATTTTAATTCTTAACTGCCAAAAATATTGTGTGCAATAGGTGGAAAACAGACGTTTCTTTAGGCCGTCATAATAAATGTCGTAAACGAAACTATACGATTCGTGACAAAAATACCTTCATTATGCAACTTGTTACATAAATAACTATTATCCACTTTCATAATATGCAATTAAATCAAATTTATAAATAAAAAAGTTAATTAAAAAATTCAAAAAACCCGACTGCGTAAAAAATAAACTAAAACGATGAAAACAACATGGAATAGAGAAAGAGAAAAATGAATAAAAAAGTACAGTAGTCGGAGGCATCCAACATTTCTGTTTTATTTGGTACAATATGTATGCCTCTGACTGCTTTACTTTTTTATTCATTTTTCTTTTTATCTATTTCATCTTGTTTTTATCGTTTTAGTTTGCTCTTTACGCAGTCGGGTTTTTTGATTTTTTTAAATTAACTTTTTTATTTAGATCTTTTTAGTGTTGTTTAATTATCTAATATACTAGCTTTTGAGTCATTGAAGGTTGATTAAATGATATCGTACACTTATTATGTCGTCATCGACTCCACAGAGATGAATTCATCGACAAAAACTAGTTTCCATAGAAATTTTCAACCCTTGTCCTACCACCTTAGGGTATGAAATTTTAAAAATTTGCACTTGGTACTCGCATACGTTACTAAAAAACCCCTGTACAGAATTTCACGCTTCTAGACTCAATGGTTTTCTATGTAAGTTTCCATCCCCTATTTCATATCCTTACGAAATAAAATTCCAAAAATCCCTTCTTATAGCTCACCTACGCTGTGCAATTCCTGTGCAAAATTTCACGTTTCTGAGCCCAGTAGGTTTCTTAAATAAATTTTGACAACCTATTTTATCCCCCCCCCCCCAGGGGATGAATTTGCAAAACCCCTTCTTGGTGCTCGCCTACATTATATAAAGAACCCCTTTACAGAATTTCACCTTTCTAAACTCAACGGTTTTCTATATAAATTTTCATCCCCTATTTTAACCCCTTAGGAAGCGAAATTCTACAAATTCATTCTTGGTGCTTGCCTACGTTACTAAAGGAACCTTTGTAAAAAATTTTTCGTTTCTAAACACAGTGGTTTCGTATATAAATTTTCATTCCCTAATTTACATCATTAATGGATACATTTTTAGAAAAATTCTCCCTCTTAATACTCATGTACATTATTAAAGGACCCCGATGGCACTGTGCAAAATTTTACCTTTCATAAATTTTCATCCCCTACTTTATATCCTTAGGGGATGAATTTCCAAAAATTTTCCCTTGGTGCTCCCCTACGTTAGATAAAGAACTCGTCTGCAAAATTCCACGATTCTAGACCCAATGGTTTGCTATATAAATTTTTCATCTCCTGTTTAGGGTATGAATTTTAAAATTTCATCCAACCAATGGCACTCCCGAGATTAAGACAAATCCATCGATACCTTCCTTACCAAAATCCGTTGAGCCGCTTAGGCTGCAGTCTGCGCCACAGAAACAGACATAGTTAGAGTATACATAATATATACCTACTTTCGAAACACATTTCCCTCCTTCTGATACAGTCGCGTAAAAAACCAGTTAATTATACGGAACACTATTTGTGCAAGTATAACTTGGACTTCAAAACTGTTTTCTGTAGGAGCTCAACGTTCTTAAATGATTCCTTATTTATTCATAGCTTTTAGCATCTTTGCACATGATTTGGAAAAAAGTTCCCCTAGTTTTGTAATGTTACGTTTTTGTAAATCCCATTGATAAGTACCTGTGGGATAATCGAAAAAGTATGTATCGTAAATATCGATTATGATTATATAAACATGAAATTAAATAAATATCGACTGTATATTTTCCCTTTTTGAAAAATAAATTATTTTCATATACCTCCCTTCAGCTATAGCAGTAAAGTACAGACAGCACCTATAACATCTATAAAGTAGTCTAGATATATAAGTAGTATTTAAAGTATTTTAAAGTGAAGAACAGTTTTTTCATTTTATTTTAAAGAAAAACAATTTCTATCTGCTATTTGATAATATAATGCCACTTTGATAGTAAGTTAAAACTTGTTATATCCTCTTTATCAGTTACTGTTTGAAACATTGATGGAAAGTTAATACCAATACAATCCTATTTTATCTATTACCACTTCCTCTTGCAAAAAAAGTTATCCCTCATTTGATGTCATGTTTAGTAAAAACCATTCTATTCTCTAATATTCTTACTGTAGTTTATTTTCTTTACACATACATATTACATTTTATGAAAATATATTAAAAAAATATTTGTAAAAAAATCTAAGAAAAATCCGTGGGTATTATTTTCATCGTATTTTAGGCCCGCCACACACGTACAATTTCAACTGACAGTTTGAACTGAATAGTTTAAACTGTCAGGTGAAACTGTACATTGTAGAATCACACACACGTACAGTTCAATCCTTCAGTTTTTACAATGGATTGGAAACAGCAGGACAATTTCACCTAGCAACATCTTTGATTCCGCGGAAATTATATTGTTAAAAAAAAAAAAATCAAACGCACTTGCTCCTGACCACAGACCAAAGAACATATTCTGTATATCCTATAGACTCACTCTATCAATTTATAAATGAAGCACCCAGATACGGCCAGCATACGACTTAATAGTAATGTAGTAATCAATGCGATAACCTGTGGTATTTGTAGTAACGTTTTCAAATAATTATTGTCAAAATACAATATTGAGAATAAAATTTTACTCTCTTGAGAAGAAACTGCAAAATTTTGAAAGAAAAAGTTATTCGTCTTAATTATAGTTCCATTTGCGGAAAAGTGGACAATATATTATATTCCTTAAATCTCACCCGTCTCACCCCGTTACCTGCCACAAGAAAAATGCCGACAAACTAGCTTTACGCTTTGTCTAGTTGTATAATAATAATAATAATAGTGTTCATTGGTCTGTGCTCCTGACACAAATTGAACTGAGAACTGTACAGTTGAACCCCCACACACGCAACAATCAGTTGAACCTTTCAGTTTAAAAAATTGAAATTTCATTCGTCTCAGTTTAACTGTACAGTTGCGTTGAACTGAGACTGAAATATCCACACACGTAGAGTTTAAACTGTATAGTTGAACTGTTCAGTTCAAACTGTCAGTTGAAACTGTACGTGTGTGGCGGGCCTAAGAAACGTAAACTGCAGTCAATTAGGTAATAAACAAAGATCATTTTGTTTAATTTTCTATTGGAAAGTAAGTAACGAAACTGTATTTTTTTTATTTAACTCTATCGGCAACTTACGATGACCTCAAAATGATCCTGCCTCAAATACATACATGGTGGATTAAGTGGTCGAAAAATGGTATTTCGTGTTAAAGCACCAAATGCTATTCTAAATTATGAAGTAAATAATTCCAAGCTACAATTTTCCTATTTAAAACTGATGAGTTTTTTAAACATTTTCGGAATCTCATATCAAGTCGGATCATTCTAATATCAAGTAGGTGCAATAGGCACTCTGCCGAGATTTTACCATATACTAAAAGGGCCTACGGAAATATAAAATAGGAGTTTTAAACGGGAGTGCAACCTAACATAATAAAGACGATTTTTAAAATATTCTATTTTTTCGGTTTTTACACCAAACTGTCAATTGTCTACATTATAGACTCAACAACAACCATAAAACGATTTGGGATACTCGGATCTCCTCTTTTCATTTATGGATTTAAAAAACAAAACTGAATGAACCCTAAAGTAACCCTAAGAATCTTCTTAGTAACGCTGACTTAGGTATGTCAAAACATGGCCTTGCCGAATTTTTTATTTTATATTTGAAAGTGATTCCTGGTGCAGTTACATTCTTGAAATAAATCAACTATAACAGTTACTTGTTATTCCCAATGCAATAGAAAAAAGAAAAACTCATTTTTTAAGTTAAATTAAAGAAAATCTTCCAGTTAACTTGTTTCTCTATTTTTCCCCCATTTCGTTGGCTCATACGAGGCACACCATCCAACTCTGCGATGGTAGAACTTGTGACTTGTAGTAGCAGCTACTTATATCTGTACCTATCTTCTTATACCTACCTTTTGTGTAATATATTATCGTACGTGTTTCGTTAAAAATGCGATACAGATTTCGAATTACATATACCTACGAGATAATATACATTGTAAAAAAAGTCAGATTTGTTCGTTTTTGAGCAATAATTTTTTCGAATGAATAGCTGATTATCGGTAATTTATATTGATTTTGTTTTTTATTTTACTTGAGTCGCATTTGTTTTAACATTTCTTTGAAATATTAAAAGAGAGATATTTCGAAAAAAAAAATTAAATTGCCATTTCTAAAAATAAATTTAGGTTTTATTTAATAACATACGAGGTGTGATCAAAAAGTAACGGGAACTATTGGTTGGGATACATGTTCCTGACATATGTTTGATGTTACAGCCATCTTGAATGTTTAGTTTATTTTTGTCTGTTGGCGATCTTTTATTTTCGAAAAAGATGGATCAAAGAATTTGTATCAAATTCTGTTTGAAAAATTGAATAAAGTGCAGCACCGTATTTGAAATGTTGACTGTGGCTTTTGGCGAAAGTGCTATGCGTAAGACAAGAGTTTACGAGTGGTACAAACGTTTCAAAGAGGGCCGCGAAGATGTTGAAGATGACGATCGTTCTGGGCGCCCTAACACATCAACAGCCGACAACAACGTCGAACAAGTAAAGAAAATGATTCTAGAAAATTGCCGAATTACTATCAGAGAAGTTGCTGATGATGTCGGCATATCACTTTTTCCAAGCCAAGCCATTTTTTCCGATATTTTAGGCACGAGACCTGTGGCAGCAAAGTTTGTTCCTAAATTGCTGAATTTCGACCAAAAACAATGTCGCGTGGACATCGCTCAGGAATTGATAAATGAAGTCAACAACGATCCAGAATTTCTTAAAACTGTCATAACAGGTAATGAAACATAGATATATGGATATGACGTCGAAACCAAGGCCCAATCGTCCCAATGGAAGCTGCCTGAAGAGCCAAGACCGAGAAAGATTCGGCAAGTTCGATCAAATGTGAAAGTTCTTCTTACTGTTTTTTTCGATGTCAATGGCGTAGTACATCATATGGCCATATGGTCGTGCGGTCAATAAGGAATACTACCTGGAAGTTATGCGCCGTTTGCGTCAGCCAATCCGACGAAAACGCCCAGAATTGTGGCAAAATCACTCGTGGAAATTGCATCACGATAATACTCCCGTTCACACCTTCTTGCTTTTGTTTTGACAAAAAACAAAACGATTATTTTGCCTTAGCCACCGTATTCGCCGGACATGGTCTCCTGTGACTTTTTTCTATTCCCGAGGCTGAAGAGAATAATAAAAGGACGAGGTTTTGCCACTATTGATGAAATTAAAACAGATTCGCTGAAGGAGCTAAAGGCCATACCAAAAAGTGAGTTCCAAAAGTGTTTCCAAGATTGGAAAAAGCGCTGGCACAAGTGCATCATATCTGGGGGGGGATTACTTTGAAGGGGACAATACTGATGTTGATTAATAAATAAAGATTTTTTAAGAAAAACGAAAATTCCCGTTACTTTTTGATCACACCTCGTACATTATTTCATTTTAAGATATTATTGTTAAAATAAATATAATTTAATAATAAAAATTAACTTTTTTTATAACAGCGGTTGTGTAGTATATCCCTTCAAACTGTTTTTGAAATAAATAACAATATTATTAAAATTAATAATAAATAATTAAACAGTTATAACCAAATTTTGTTGCTTTCAAATTAATCTTCTGTAATTTATTTAACAATATGTATAAGCTTATCTTTCAATGATGAATTTTGTGATAAATAACCGAGTGCTTTCTATTTGGAACAGCAATACTTTTGTGGGTACAATAATTTATTACTGCAGTACTCACAAAAAAAGGTACTCAGGATTCTGATGAGCTTTGGTAAATGAATAGCACAAAGAAAAATAATAGACTCCTATTTTTTTTACCGGCCATCGTAGTAGCCATCTAAGAAGCATAATCGCCACTCCAAATTTGACTAAAATTACAGCAAATAGCGAAAAGCTTTAAATTGATATCACACCTTATTTTCTAATACTCCTGTCGCGGCATTATGAACAAGTTGGCCAATTTCCGAAAATTTACTTTTAAAGGAATGACTTTCTGTCACATAAAAAAAGTATGTCCTTATTTCAAGTTCGAAAAAGAAAATTTTCGAAATATTTCTGAACTTGTAATAATTAATAATAATGTAGTTTTACGTTCATTCAACCGGACAAAGATCTGTGAAATAGAACTTTTTCTGTACATATTTATTGGCAAAATTTAATTAGTATAATGAGACCTATCTGCGCAATTACTTACAGACTTATTTGTCTCACATCCTATATAATTAAAAAATTTTTTAATTTTTCTCAAAAATCTGCTTACTTAGAACAACTTAAAATTACTTCAATTATGTGATTTTTCGACTCTTTAAAAATTTCAACAGATTTTTTAATTTTGAAAAATTCTGATACAATACTAAATTTTTTTGACGAAAATGGCCAAAATTCACGATTCCGAGCATCCGAATGTGTCTGGCTGAAAAAGTTTCAAGTGTCTGTTTGGAAGAAGAAAGTCGCAAGAGTTTAAGTTTCAACATTTTTTTTCAACTTTTCTAAAATTGGGATGTTTTGCTCGCAGGTTATCGTTTCCCCGGAGGTTATACACAGCCACATATATAACCATAACAGCAGCGGTTATGGTGAAACTTGAGTTCGGGCCGGTGATAAAAATTGCTTCTTAAGTCCTTAGATAGTTATCATAATTCCAAGCTCAAGTCGTACCCTAACAGCTACTCTAATGTAAATTAAAAATCACAACGTGGTTGAAAAAATTATCCGGATCGGGCGAGAATCGAACCCAGGATCTCCTGGTAACTAGCCAGGCGTGCTAACCACTACACCATCGATCCTATGCTCGGCAAGCGGCCGAGCCGGACACCTATTCAATCACCTATGTGTATTAGTACTCTCTCTGATATTTGAAATTAAAATTGTAACTGTTTCTCGAATCAGAGAGTGTACTAATATACATAGGTGATTGAATGGGTGTTCGGCTCGGCCGCTTGCCGAGCATAGGATCGTTGGTGTAGTGGTTAGCACGCCTGGCTAGTTACCAGGAGATCCTGGGTTCGATTCCCTGCCGATTCGGATAATTTTTTTAATCACTTTGTGATTTTCAATTTACATGTGGTTTTTGGTCATACTATACCAAAGAAATCGAGTACTTAAAGTTTCAGTTTAGCTGAACGATAAGTGAACATATCAATACTGCGTGTGTTGAAATGCAAACAAAAGTTTGTCACACGTAGTAGTGTCTCACAGGCACTCGATAATATTTGAATTTAAAAAAGCTACTATAATGACTGAATTAGATCTAGTCTAGATAGTTATCGTAGTCCCTACTTAAAATCTCACCAAAATAGCTGCTGTAATAGCTGAATTTTCTGTCGGAAATTCAGTAAAATTTTTCTTGATGTACTAAAATCCGAGACAGGATTTACCGTAGTAAACACACTCTTAAAACGATTTTTTTATTCAAATTAATATTTTTCAATAGTCAAAAAAAAAATTCTCTTTGAATCAAAAAAATATTCTTTTTTAAAAGAAGTATTTTTGTTTTTTGAAAATCAAATAAATTTTCAGTTTATAAGCAAAGAAATCGTTTAGGGAGTATACAGGGTATAGTTGGACCTAGGACTCTGTGCAAAAACGGGTAAACTAATATTTTTTTTACACGCAGTCTCTGACTTCACCAGTCAACATCAGAATATTCACCAATAATTGTACAACTATAACAACTCTTTTTCCTTAATCAGATAATCATTATCAACATCACATTGTTATCATTAGGGATATTCTTATTATTTCACTTTGTTGTATACTTACACCATGAGAAATTAGTTTTTCGCACCCGGTATTTGTGTATACTGGATAGATTTTTCTGTATACTAGATACTATGTAGGTGTAGGGGATTATCGGGTAGAAATTTGTGTATAAAACCACATCACATAGGATAGAAAAACCACATAACCGTTTGTGTTAAGTACATATTATGGCAGATATCTGATTATAAATATACTGAAATTATAATCAAATGTTATCATGAATAATAATAAAATTGTAAATTCACATAAATGTACTTTTTATTGATGTATAGAAT
The DNA here is from genome assembly GCA_035578155.1 of Brachynemurus nebulosus. Classification (NCBI taxonomy): domain Eukaryota; kingdom Metazoa; phylum Arthropoda; class Insecta; order Neuroptera; family Myrmeleontidae; genus Brachynemurus; species Brachynemurus nebulosus. The sequence continues at coordinate 13,951,772 of JAPWDM010000009.1, read as the reverse complement.
AACAGACAACTTTACAGTCAACGACAAAGAAACACGAACAGCTCATAAAATGTTCAAGTGTAGTCGTGAGTATATAAAAGTTTCTTTTTACCAATAATTTCATTTTTCGTGAGAAGAAAATTAATTTGTGATCTAAATTAACAGGCTAGTCTTTAGTAATATATTACGTAACTGAGGTTATTAGTTGCAAATTATACAGCCTTGGCCAAAAGTATTAAGCATCCCCATAAAACACGTGTAACTAAAAAATTAATTTAAAAATGATTTATCTTTTTAATAACAGAATGAAAGGCAATACTAAAAGCTAATTTTAAACAATAGATAAAGGATTTTAAGGTACTATAAAATACCTGGTCCACAGACGTGAAATATGAAATTTTTTAAAAAATAATGTAATTTATTTGTTAGTCTTTTATTAACTTTCGGAATAACAAGAGGCTGCTGGGTGTTGTTTATTTATGTAGTAGAGACAGTTTGTAATACGAAATGCCGAAACAATGAGAACTTAACACAGAAACACCGGTAAAAATCCAGATGTTATATGTAGAAGGGAAGACTCAAGTAAAGATTGCTAAATTAGTAAAAGTTTGACGATGTGCAGTGCAATCTACCATTGACGGGTTCGCGGAGACTAGCTCTCACACAACCAAAATGAGAACGGGCAGAAACTGCATTACTACTGACCGCCACGTTAAAAAACTTATCCGTGACTCACTTAAGGACCGCAAAAAACTTCTTCTGAGCTCACTGCAGCTTAATCGGAGGACATTGGGAAACCAATTAGTTCTCGAACTGTAAGAGGAAGACTCACAGAAGCAAGCTTAAAAAGCCGCAAAGCCAGGAAGAAACCTTGACTCTCCGACAACAACAAGAAAAATCGTTTAGAATGGGCTCTAAGACACCGACATTCTTCTGAAGAAGATTGGTCCAATGTGGTATGGTCCGGCGAATCTAATCGTATTGTTTAATGCGATGGTATAAAATTTAACTTACCTCAAAATTAGATTCGTCAAATTATACCACATTGGACCAATCTTCTTCAGAAGAATGCTGGTGTCTTAGAGCTCATTCCACACGATTCTTCTTGTTGTTGTCGGAGAGCCAAGGCTTCTTCCTGGCTCTACAGCTTTTGAAGCCTGCTTCTGTGATCCTTCTTCTTACAGTTCGATAACTAATTGGTTTCCCATTGTTCTCCGATGAAACTGCAGCGAGCTTTGTGTTTTTGCTAAGTTCACTTAGGTCCGGTTAGGTTAGACCAAATTTCCTTAGGTTCGGTTAGGTTAGATCAAGTTCCGTTAGGTGTCGTTAGATTAAGCTAAGTTCCCTTAGGTCCCGTTAGGCTAGACAAAATTTCACTAGATGTCGTTAGATTTGAGACCAAATATTGCTTCACCCACCGCCGGAGGTTTCTAGAACCGTCCCGGTAGTTTCCCTCCATCCGAGGTCGCTCAAAAAATCGGATGAAGGGATGGAGGTTCCAGAACCGTCCAATTCTTGCTACTTATACCTATACGAGAGAAAAAATTTTGCAAAAGCCACGCAGGGAAGAGTGGGTATTACATTTTACTTTCTGTTAAGAAAAAAAAGTAAATAAATGAAAACAATAAGTACCTATTTCCGTAACTATGAATTTTTATCATGTTGAATATTTGAATTTGTTGTAATAAATTTACTGTGCAATATATTTGTGTTTCGCGAGTTCGTCAAAGCCGTGCTTTGAGTTAGTTATTACAAATTAGTTTTCTTTTTACATCAGCTTTGATTATCAAATGAAAGTTTCGTATTATTGAAACTGTTTCCGCTAAGCTTACTATGTGGGGAAACAGACAACTGTTACGCTATTAGTTCTCAACACTGTATACGTTTTTATGACGTATAGGTTAAATTGCCACCATATTAGTTAATACTAAAAAACATTGTTACATGCATACCTATATTCTATATGTAGAATTAATACACAAACACATAGAAGTATATACAGTGAATGTTCTCTATAATTCCTTTTTCTCTCAGTAGTTTCACTTCCCCAGTTTTACGCTCGGGCCTTAACTTCACTCTGTTACCTATTATATTATTTATTTTATAAAAGCTAACAACTAGGGATGTAACGATACCGATTCCGACACCGATATATCGGCCGATATATCGGCATCGCCGATTAGAATACAGCTATGATAGATATCACACAGTTCGAAAAGCCAAAAATCGAAAAGTTTGCAACCGCAGACCTCATGCAGAACGATTTACAGATTATCTGCAAATGATTTGAAAAAACCTTGTTTCCTTAACAAAAATCTGTCAAAAGTAAACTTTAATTAGTGACTTTATGTATCGGCTTATTTCTTTGTAGAATAAATAGTTTCTTTGAATTTTGATTTGACATTTTTTTTCACTTCCACAAGGTCCAGTCTCTGTTAAATACCGGTAAACTTTATGCATATAAACACCTAAGGTACATATAATTTGATTTATTTACTTAGGCATCGATATTGGTATCAGTATCGCCGATTATTTACTACAGTAATCGGTATTGGTGTCATATCGGCAAAATTAAGTATCGTTAAATCCCTACTAGCAACTAAAGTTTGTTTTGTTTATATCAGATGAACGAAAAACTATACACATCTAGAGCGAATAACTTTTTTTACAAACATCGCAACGTAAAAGCCTCTATACCGGAGCGCGATCATATATCCGAACAGTTTTGACATTTATATATTAATGAAGTTATTTCTGAAAGAAACCTCTGATAACAAAAATTATTATTAATAGAATCATTATTTTTCAATTTAAATTCACCCCTCATTTAATGTTTCTGTACTTAATTAAAGAAATACATATACATATTAAGCAATTTTTGTTGAATATAGTATTTTGATCCTTTATTTACGTCTGATACTTAAACCATCCTAAGTTTCCTATTTTGAGGTCTAGATGTCACTCTATGTGTCATATATTACTTATATTCCACGTCTGTTTGTATATCGGTTCTAAATTCCCAATGTCATTAATATTTGTCTGTTTGGATATAGATGTTGACATTTTGTAAAAGAAAAACATTAATAAATAAAAATTTTTGGGTTGTATTTTTTTCAAAACATATTCATTGAATTAAAAAAAACTTTCTTTCATGCTTATTAAAAAAAAAAATTGGGTGTTTAATTTATTTGTCAATTTTTATAAGCCAGTTTAATTACACACCTAAAAATAGTGTTCCTGTATAGGGGCTTTTACGTTAGATCATGTACACAATAGTATGACCCGCGTAACCAGGGCCGGATTAACCCTGAGTCCGCTCCTAGGCATCTTGAAAAATGCCGTCCCTACCTTTTATTTGAAAAAATTCGTCAAGTGCGTGTTTCACACGCACTAAGTAATGTCCCTCACTCAGTGGTCATAACTAAAACTTCTTAAAATATAACAGTCCGGACACATACGCACACATAAACGTAATACATATACGTAATACATACACACACCTAACAAACAAATACATACAAATTAATGTAGCAAAACAGATGGTAAATTAATATACCATAATTTGTTAATTTAATACATTTAATGCCATCTAGCACAACAATGGCGTGATGCTATACTATATATTAAATATACAAAGTCACTACTTGCTACTGGATGGCGTCTTAATCGTTTTCTTACCAAACCATAGAGTTCACAGATACATAAAATATATATAATACACAAGCAATACAGCCCTCTTGCGTTTATTCAATATATGAATGTAAAACTCTATAATTATCTACCACCTCTCTCAAATTTTCGATCACTCAAGGATTTTAATATGTCCCGAACTAACACGAAGTTAGTTCGGGACATAAAAAAAGGAAATCTTAAAAAAAAAACGTCAATCACAAATTTTTCTGCCCTGTTTTAAAAATACCTTTGTTACAACAAAAAAACAAAAACGTTAATTACTCATTTTTCCGGCCTATTTTAAAAATTTACCGCCCCTAAAAATCTCCCGCCCCTAGGCCATGGCCTAGGGTGGCCTTTTGGCTAAGCTGGCCCTGCGCGTAACCAACCATCACTGCTGGTATATGTTGTTGCGTACCAGTACGTAAAAAAGCGAAGTCATTTAAAGAAATTCGTGCATCTTGTCAGCAATCGATTGGCCTTTCATGGGCGTACAATATATATTATAAAAGTTATTCCTCGCCGTTCTATTCTGCGAAACTATAGAGAGTGAACACTGTACCCATCGTTACTAAACACATGCAAACAACATATCACCATACTATGAGTGCTCCACATATTTATTTATTTATATGAATGTTTCAAATGTTATTAAAATCAACATAATAACAACAAAACACACATCAGTTATAGATGTGTATTATGTATTTATAATGTTGATGATGTTCTCTGTATGAGCTACATATGGCTACATAGCGTAATGCCACCGTACGTAACGTTGAGCCATGTTGAGCTTTACCGCCACCAACCAACATGCTCGTGTAGCGGGCCAATGTGTTTGATATGCCTGTTAAAGAGTGAACGCGCGCTTTGTATTTTAATCATATTAACATATTATTATTATTATTTATATGTATACCATCATAAATTAACAAATAGTTACGATTTTTTTTTTCTTTAAGTGAAAACTTCTACCTGTGGTGCGGGTAAAGCGAATGAGGAGACAATGAGTGAGAGTGTAATGAAATATGTAACAGTCGATAAACGGTAATGCTTTGGCTGCATCGAAATCTGTAATGGAAGTAAGGTGAAACAGACGCTAATGATTAGTTGACTATTGTTAAATGATTTATATTTTATACTAGCCGTACCCGCGACGTCGTTCGCGCAAAGCACTGTTATCAACTCAATGAGAAGTATACATATATGTTGTATTAAGTGTAATAATTATACAGACCTTGCAAAGAATAATAATTTTTGTGTAACGCATGCACATGCTCAAAATGGTTTTTCTATTTCTCCGTGGTAATGTGGAATTTTCCCGGAGTAAAAAGTATCTTACATGTTGGCTCAAGTAATAGGTTATCACCACATCAAACTTTATCAAAACCCGTCCAATAGTTTTTGCATAATGTGTGCACATGCACAAAATGGTTTTTCTATTTTCCCGTGGAAATAAGGCATTTTCCCGGACTAAAAAGTATCGTAGCTGTTCCCTAGGTAATAAGTTATCACCACACCAAATTTTATTAAAATCCGTCCAATAGTTTTTGCCTAATGTGTGTACATGCTTAAAATGGTTTTTCAATTTTCCCATGGGAATGAGAAATTTTCCCGGAGTAAAAAGTATTTTATATGTTGACCCAGGTAATAAGTTATCATCACACCAAATTTCATTAAAATCCGTCTAATAGTTTTTGCGTGATATGTGAACAGACAGACAGACTGACAATAATTCTAAAAATCACTGTTTTGATATCTACATCGATAGCTATTTGCAGTACCAGTACAATTTTCAAACAATCTATTGTATTTAGCGCGTAATTTGAATTCTCTCTTTCAATACGGATCCCTCTCATACCACTTTTTACCCCTACCTTTAAACAACTAGCATTTGATTAGTATACATAAAATGTATAATATATTTTCTAGTGTCTGAATTTTATGTTTTGTTTTACTAGATTTTGTTGAGAAATCCTAAGAAAATTAAAAATCACATACGACTAAAAATCACTCAGGATTCTTCATGACCAATCAGGCACTTTGCCACTAGGCCACCGATCGCTATTAAAGATTCAATTTGAGAACTTCTCAATTCCTATGTGCGATTTTTAATTAAAACAATGATTTGGTCTTACATAACAAAGTAAATCATGTGTTCGTGTTTCCGATTAGTTGAACATTAAGTGAGCATATGAATATTAAGGTATGTTTAAATACGAACAAAAGTTTGCCACACTTAATAATGTTTATAAGCAGCCGATAATACTGACATTAAAAAAAAAAAAATTCTGAGCAGTTCAATGAATTTATTGATTTTTTTTCTTTATAAACCGAGCACCCTTAACAATAACCAAACATTTACCCAAATAAAAATAACAAAAACTTATTTTCAACGACACCGTAGCATATTACGTTTTCCACATATATAATTTCATTTAATGGCGCCGGCTCTACAGCACAATATTTACTTGCTATGTACATATATGTATGGGTATAATATATACATCTCACTTACTTGGAGTCCAAGACGTCCAAGTTATACATTTTCTCAATTTATATTGTTGAAGAAGTTGTCTATAAAGTGGACAATCTCCTCTTGGAAAGTGCATTATATTATACATAATATACTCGATATACCTACTCTCATCGTATACGAGACAGAAGATGATCTATTGTCGACACAAGCTTCAATAATGTATTTAGATAAGTACTTTTATCATTCTTGTCCTGATTGACCATTTTCCATCAGATTTTAATTTTTTTTTGTTATTACTGTTATTTTCTTGTCCACTAAAAAAATATGCAGAACTACTGCAATTTTTTCAAATAATTAAATAATAGTAGGGTAAAGTTGCCTATTATGAGATAGTCGCCTATAATATGAGATAGCAGGTTATTTCGCTTATATGAGCAGATATTTACAATTATGTCCCTCGCACCGATAAGCAGAATCGAAACATCAAACTTTTTGCTAGTTTCCCTAAATTTTCGCCGAATGGACCTTCTGTGCCAACAAAAATTTGTTTTTTAATGCCAAAAAAAAATTACATATTGTGTTTTTATGTTATGTATTTTCTTTGTTTATCATATAATTATTTTCAACTTTTTTTTACGAAAAGTTCACATATTGTATTAATAATTTATCACGTATTTCTCCAAAATACTTTGCCTAAGAAAAAAAACATGACCTGAAAACTTTTTATTGGTGATATCTATGAAAGAAACATGTATAAATATCAAATTAACCAAAAAATGTAAAAAAGTGTCCGGGTCTAGATGGTTTTACGGTACCTTATTGTGAGGAAATCGTTCTGAATTATGAAAATCCTTTGTTAAATGATGCTAATGTAAAAAAAAATATATAATAATATTTCTCTTGTAAATGAAATTGCAATTTTTAAAACCACCTATTCCTACAAACATAATTAGAACAATTATTATAAGAGTATATTCGTTTTCATGGTTAATAAATACTGTAACTACTCATACATAAGATTGTAGTAACCCAGAACCATCTTTGACCAATTTTAAAAATTGCATTCTTATTTGTCTTACTGCAATGCAGTGTTATAATGTGCATGTTATACCAATATGCACTTGTGTATATATTTGTACACCATTCATTTACACAAAAGCATCTTGGCATTGTTTAGAGATGGGTCAGTAAGATAATGAATTTCGTGATTGAGAATCGACTTTTCTTCAGGAAAACGTTGTGTATTTTAAGCAGTATCCTTCTGCCACAAAAATTTAGGTAATACATTGTATAATAATACTGTTTATTCCTAGAGCTTTTACTTTTCTATTATACACATTATTAGAAAAAATATTAACGATAAAACTTATAAAAGAAACAAGTCATCAGATGCAAGTTGTATTTGGGCAAATAGTATTCCCTACTACCTGATGTAATATTATACGAGGGCACACGGAGAGAAAATTCCTATAAAAATTACAGTGCTCATACTACAATCGACGTGTAACAGGCGAACATATCCAATTTTTGTACGGTAAAATTATAAAAATTACAATAATATAACTATAATTTTTATAATTTACCGTACAAAAATTGGATATGTTCGCCTGTTACACGTCGATTGTAGTATGAGCACAGTAATTTTTATAGGAATTCTCTCCGTGTATAAATAAAATATTTGTCCTGATAGGTAAATAAATTTTATTATTGAAATAAACTATAATTTTCGATTTCAAAACGGTTGTATCTTTATCTCAGCTTAGCTTACTTACCCTATTATTTTTTTGGAGATATGGTAACCAAAATTTTCGAGTCGATTTTTCTTCAGAAAAACGTTATGTATTTTAAGTAAACAACTACAAATCACATATTTCAATTTATAAATAATTTTTTATGCTGTCAAATCAAAGTACTCTTTGAAAATCCTTCTACCATCAAAAATTTAATACAATGTATATAATAATACTGCAAAATTGAATAATTCTTTCTCCTACTATATAAATTCATGATTCAATTGTTCCCAGAACTTTTACTTTTCTATTATACCCATTAAGTACTAAAAAAAATGTTTTAATAAAACTTATAAAAAAAACCAAAATTTTCGAAAATTCAAAATGAAATTTTACGTAAAGGAAAGAAAATGGTCCTCAGTAAATACAATTTTGGACCGAGAAACGTTTTTTATAAATTTTATTTAATTATCACAAACAGAGGAGTAATTATAAATTTTGGGCCCTGAAGCGACTTTAACAAAAAATGTCGTCATGCTGATTTCTTTCTCCAATTGCACATATTAGCAGACAATTTATTGCACAATTGAATTTCACCAGCTGCGTTGTTAGATTGCATTTTAACAGACAATGATAACTTATTAACAGTGATTTAAATGTATAATTTTTATGGTTATTTACCCGTGTCTAAAACTAAAACTCGAGAACGTGTTATAATGTCGCGCAGCATCGCGCAGTTTCTGTGTCATATTCACGAGTACCATGCTCTGCGTTTCAACGACACGAGTTACAGAAACTACGTCTCAGTGTGCGCCTGGCCTTACAGTCAGGCTTGAGGAGAGGGTAAGATAGCCGGGGTTGCCGTCCCGGGGCCCGGACTTGAAGAGCGGACCCGTAGCTGTCGATAGAGGGCTCGGCAAAAAAGTTAATAGTGTTATTTTTGTTCATCATTTATCTCTGGTGAGGAAACTTTTAAAAAATGCGGTTTATTCCCGGAGTCTCCTATTTCTTTCCACGACCCTGCTTACAATCCAACAATAGCACAAATCAATTAAATCGACAATTTCCTTATAATTACCCAGCACTATTATTGTGTATTTCTATCAGTATGTGAAACAATGAGGCTACTTCATGTACATGCACATGTATTATATTCAGTGACTAAAGCCGGTTCTACACGATGCTACGAACGTTCCTTCCAACGTTCGATCGAACGTTTGAGGCAATTAAGTTCGATAGTTGGTGCGACGAATGTATCTGCTACACGGTGAATCGAATGTTTGATCCAATACGAATGATGATGTGTTGGTACTCAGTGGACGAGGCTGTTATCTGTCTGATGTTATCTCTAATGTTATACACTGATGTTGTCTCTCTTCACATGAACGAGTCGTGCAGCTGCTGAGTCGAACCAACCGACGCAACCAACATTGATCTTCAAACGTTCGAAGCATCCCTTTGACTCGGTGCAAGAATACCGACATCGAGCGGGACATGGCCAAATACGAATGTTTGACGCTCGACATTGGACACTCGTAGGTTCGAACAACGACCACACGATGCGATGAAAGATCGAACGTCCAATGTTGGAAGGTGTTCGTAGCATCGTGTAGAACCGGCATAAGATACTAGTATAGTATAATGTAACATAACAATGTAGGCACTATAAATATATACCATACTACACTTGAAACTATTATTGAACCAAACTAATTGATACTTAAACAGCTACAATACTGTATCAACATGAAAATAAACAGCTAAAGTAGATTTTACTAACAGAAATTTATTACTTTCAGTCATCAGCCTCTTATCCCAGTTCAGGTAAGAGAGTGCAGTGGTAGTAAGTAGTTGGATGGTTCAACTCATTCAACATAAACAACAATGGTGGTATATTATTCAAAACAATACTGACAATGAGTGTAGAGTTACAACTTATAATTCATTATATGTTACTTATTGTTTGGAAATTTTAATCCATTCAAACGTATTCATATCTTCATATCAATGTTTTTATGTTGTTAAGTCAAAAGCTGATATTAAGAATTTTGTGCAGTAAAGGAGAGGTGTGTCAGCAGTAACAGTTGGTCAATTGTAACTTTGAAATTTGCGAGAAATCTATCAATCGTGTTGCGAAGTATCACGTATCATAAGCATGGCAGCTTACAGTCGCCATTAGATACATTTTGTGACGTCATTTTGACCGAGATAAATAATTTAACTTATGTCAAAATTGTTTAAGGATTTTGAATTTAAATTACTTATTTTAGTATTTTGAATTGTAAAAGTTTATAAAATATTTAAAATAGTTATATTTACGGTAAATATATGAAATAATTATAGTGAAAAAAATCTAAAAATAATAAAAAAATTAAATTTTTTGCGTTTCAGTCTGATGGGATTATTTGTGCAAAATGGGTAAAAGCATGTGGGGAAAACGTCGTTTTTAATTTAGCGACAACAAAAATTTGCTCTGATCAGTTTGAAGAATCAGACTACACTAGTTTAAAAGAAAAATTATGAAATACTCCAGTAGAAAAACGACATTTAACTAAAGGTGTTTTACCTTCTAAAAATCTTCCTAAGCTTAATACAGTTACTAAAAGAGAAAACAGAAAAGAAAAAAATTGCATAAGAGACAACTGACAAGTGTCGGAAATTATTAAAATTTATAAATGGTTTGGTTTTAAAATTATGCGTTTTTAATATTAAATTTAATAAAAAGTAATAATTACAAGCCTGAGACAAAGGAAACGAAAGCGCAGCATAATATTAAAAACGATGAAGTTAAATTTAAGGAGATTGGTGTTTTCTTAAGATTATTTTGCATTTTACTAACTAATTTCATTTTTAGATTAATAAATAAAATGGTATATAGACCGATAAAAATTTTATAAATAATCTTCTTGATTATTTATTCATCAATCATCACATATTGATTTACCACTGAAGGTAAAGAATTTATACGATTTATACCTACTTCAAAATACGCTTGTGCAATCGTATTGTTGAAATACTTGATCAGAAAGTTTCCAAACATAGACACTAATCTGTGCATAAAAATATTAAGAAAAAAAACTGAACAAAACTATTTTGTAAATATTTATTAACAAAATGCAATAAGTCACACAAATATCGGAGGGGTGGTTTTATTTAACATTAAATTTCAGGTTAATTAATGAATTCTAATGCGCAAATAAATTAGAATGAAATAAATCAACATTTTTGATTCCTTTTTTCCTAGTTATTGAGTATACATTCATAGGTCTACTATATCTCATTCAGTAGATCGGTCCGGATGACGTCACATTCATCTATCAAAAAATTGAATAGATTGCCTTGGTATCCATAATATAAATATGTGTGTGCCGTGTATCATAAGGTGTTTCCTGAAGTTGTGGTTTACTGACAAAACTTTCAGTTAATATCATCTGGCGGTTTTCTCTTAGCAATATCAAATGTGTTTATATAAGTTAATCGTAAATTTTAAGTTTGTTGACAATTTTTTGATGTTTGCAGTAAATACCCCATCAATTAGAAGTAAAGTGATTTTAATGAAAACGCAGGGAATCAAATAATATTATCAGATAGGTAGTATATTATCAAAACTATTATCAGATATCGCTTTTTTAATCATAGTTAATATTTTACTATTTTTTTTATAAAATTAAACAGCACTGCAACAATTGTAACAAATTTAATAATGTCAATTGTAATACAATTGACACGCTACGGTAGTTTTATATATCCACAACATTTCTTTTTAGTACTTTAAATTTAAGGAACTAAGCACATACAGCCGAGAGTCAGTATAGGGTTTTAAATAAAGTTTAAAACTTTTACGGTTTTTCAGAGTTTTGACTTTTGAGGATTAATTTTATAGCTAATAAAACCTTTAACAATTGATCCTCTGCTAGTGACGATTGTAACATTACATTTTGTTCCATATAAATGAGTCGATGAGTTTCAAAACCATCTAATTAACACAACTAAAAATGTTCAGGAAACACAAAAAACTGTTTTCTTACTTATAGTAGTGATTTTGATGTGGTTTTTACCATTAAATTTTTAGGAAAAGTATTACAGTTCTTATAAAGAAATAATAACAACGATACCACTCTTCAATAATTAGTAAATAATAATTAAAAATTATAATTAACTACTTTTGCAGCAGTTTGCTTTAATTAGATAATTTTGAAACGGTTGATTTTGTAATTAGCTACTTTTGCAGCAGTAACACTAACAATTAGACACTTTTGCAACAGTAACGATAACAATTAGATACTTTTATTATTCTTTCAATAGGTTTTAAATAAAACAAGATTGGTAGAAATCTATCTATTTACATCCTACAACGTCGTTTATAATATAACTTATGAAAACTAAGATATTTTATTATAATTTAGTAGAATATTTTCCTATAAAACAAATCTCTTTACTGTAAATTAACAGTAAAATTCAAATCAGAACCACGATGTTTCACACAATTTTATTCTGCACACACTCGCAGCCTGTTATATTTGACAATTCCACAAGTTTATTTGTATTTTTTTCTAGTTATTTCAATAGTAAATACTTTCTTAGAGAGAGTAATAAAATTATCACATTCAATTATTTGATCCTCTGCAGGCTCTGCAGTGCCACATATTGACCACTAGCTACTTTTGTTCCAGGTTTTTCTAATGACGCCATTTTTATATAAGTAATTAGGTAGTTATCGGCGTAGTTATATGCTTAGGTAATAATAACATAGCGAATTTCAGATTACAAAATTATTTCATTCTGAAACTTAATATTCCTTCAAAACAAATTTATATCACAGTTTCAGGCTCAAATCTCACCATGACAGTTGCCGTAAGGGCTAGTTTTTCCGTTCAAAAATTCGTTAAAAATAATGAAGTTCTCATTTCTCAGGACTAAACATAATTTTGATAAAAATTCATCTTTACAAAACAATATAAGTTGACTACAAGTTTTTTTTACCATACGTAAGAACTTGGTATTATCCCTCAAAATTTGGAGCAAAAGTACTAATATTTTTTAAATTTCTTGAGAATGGTCAGATTCTGAGCAAAGATAAAATTTGTACTCTTGCTCCATTTTATAAGACTCTCTATTGATATGTAAATTGCTTAAATCGTATAACACAGGAGACGAAAGGAAAGATTATTGAAATTTTGTCTACAGAATTGAAATTTGTCTTAAAAATGTGGTTAAAATACGAGAACAATGATAATTGAATTCAAATGAACTCGTAGAAAGATGATAATTGAATTCAAAATTCAGTTTGAATCACATCGCGTGGGTGAATTATTCGCTCGAGTTAATTTAGATACTAGTTTTCATGTACCTATTACCATTATAAACCAATTAACATTCGTAAATGCTTCCGTCTGTGATAATTGTATATCGTTATCGAAAATTTTTAATCGTCAATATCTCGTAAATGGAAATTTTGAAAGCTTTACGGAAATAAGATGTAAGTATTCTAACCGTCATTTTTGTTATCAGATGTCGCATCTCAAAAATAAACTTTTTAATATTATATTAAATTATACAGATTTTTGAAAATTTTCCTTTTTTAAATATTTTGATGTTTTATAATAGGACGACAAGAAAAAAAAATTAAAAAAGAAATGAGTTTTATTTTATGTATTATTCTTTTCAAGAAAACATGTTAATAGAACGGGTTCAATACAATATTAATTCTGAGAATACAAAATAATTAAAAAAACTGATTAACAAAATTAATTTCACAGCACCACCACCAACCAAACTCTGCACTCTTGGTGGTAATAAAAAATGTTTTTACCAGAGAAATAATTTTATTTTGCATACCATTCAGTTATTTGGGGAAAATACTGTTGATGGTTATTTTTAAATATAGCTGCCTGCTAATCATTAGATATTAAGGTAAATTTAAAAAAAATTTAATTAAAAATTGAAAATTTTATTGATTTTTCCAAAAATTGTTAATTAAACAGGTGTACGGTAGCTTCTATGTCTATAAATATAAGATCTATTTTCTTAAAATTATAGGAGTAATATAAAACATTAAAATATAAGCTAGTGTATTACCATTACTCACACGAAAATTACAAAAAACTGTGCAGTGTGTTAGTACGGAGCTCAAATATCAGAAATTCTGTTAACTATGTGTTTACAAAAATTGTCACACACTTTCTATAGGCACTTATAAATGTGTTAAATCAAGAGAAAAGCTTTTACATATTTTGTAATATATTATGAGTGAAATATGTGTATATGTTTGATATGTAGAAACATTATATTCAGGTAATGCCTAATAGTCCAAGCAAATTGCTGAGTAAAACTCTGTCTTTGGCAAAAAATTTTATCTGAAAAAGAAATTTTGGAAAAGATACGAAAAATTCCACAGAATTCAAAAACTACTTTTAAGCAGCTGAATTATTGCTCAAGTTTCTAAAAAATTACGGTCAAAAAATCAAAAACAATTTTTCTGGCCTTTGAAACGAAGTTCCGATTGTATCTCACTGAAAGACTACACTTTCAGCAAGTGCCGTAAAATTTATCGTACCGTAAAGATATGAGCAATTCAGAAACTCCTGATTTTTAAAGATTTTTTCGAATATTTACATAATTTTATTTGTTTATACACTAATTTGCATTAAACTTGTCTCATTCAGTCGGTATTAAATAAGTACTGCTCCAATTTTTGTATTAACTTAGTTACTCCGAGATAGTCAAGTACAAAAGTATATCTTAGCGAAAAAATTTTCTTTTATCAAAAATTAAAAAATTTGGAGAGACAGGTCTACCCACACTGTCAACTTCCCATTGGATGCCCTTGAGCTCCCGGTAGAGGCTTTGCCCTTTGCACCACACCGGGAGCTTCGCTCCCTCTACCTAAGAGTGGGAGCCCCACCCTTATCAAACAAATGATATCATCATTTGTTGTCAAGATATATGTGAAAAAAATTTCAAAAAAAGTTTATTTTTTTTTTATTTTATAATAATAATAATTTACTAACATAGTTAACAACAAGGTTTTTACGTCATTATATAATAAAGCAGGGGTCGGCAACCTTTTTTGGATGGCGGGCCATTTAAAAAAAAAATTTTTAGCGTGCCGCACAGTCAAATATTTTGCAATGTAGTAAGTGGCTTAAGTAGGTTTTTTTAACGAATTTTCGAATCGAAAATTCAGCTATTAGAGTCACTGTCTTGATGCTACTTGAGCCCGGAACTATAATAGAAATAATTTATTTTGAAGTCTCTAGAAGCCAAAAATGACATTCGCTAAAATTTATGTAATTCTCGAACGAAAAATCCTGTTTTTACGAAATTTGGTAAAAATATTGGAAATCCAAAAAGTCAGACACGTCCGATGCCCGGAATGGATTTTTAGGCATTTTTGTCTAAAAAATTTGTGACAGGGGCAGGGATACTGTGACAGGGGCATTTTCTTTTTTTTTTTAACACAAATTAATATTTAAATATTATTAAAAATCAACATGAGGAAAAATTTTTAGTAATAGTTTTATTTACATGTTACAAAACATCGGAGAACAAAAAAAGTATAAAGTATGTGTGTATAAAGTATGTATGTATGCTCAATTCTGCATAGGCAGAGCAAATTGTTCGAAAAGTTATATTGCTTGGCGGGCCGCATGAAAGCTTGTAACGGGCCGCAGGTTGCCGACCCCTGTAATAAAGAATAAAGACATGGTAACAAATCCATATGATCTATGTTGTGTTAATAAAATTAATTCTGTATTATTATCACAACAAACAAACACCGCTAATCCGAATTTGCTGAAAACTTTATCCGGTCTTCATTTTCTAATTACGCATGTAATGAAATTAGTCCGGAGTTGATATCATCATTTGTTCTCGAGATATGCGAGACGAAAAAAATTCACGAACGAACAAACGATCTAACGAACGCACACACAGACATCACGCTAAAAACGATGGATTCGGATTCTAGTGACCTTGAAACGTGGAGATATGTCCAAATTAGCGATCAGTAAAATCGGACCCATTACAATAACTTCCAATGGGAAGTTAATAATGTATTAATATTCTTCAGTTATTATATTTGTATATTACTTTTTTTGAATTTCCGCGCGCTCGTGTTGTAGCAATATAAAAGCATTGTTGTAAAACGATGTTTATGGATTATATTTCAAAAACGGCGTAGTGAATAATTTTTGTTTCTTATTAGATATGGTTTGTAACTTTGAATTTTATAACATATTAAATTTCTATCAAATTCCTTTGATCCGTTTTCATTTTATTAAAAAAAAAAAGAGTTTTACCATAAGAGCCCCTGTTAAAATTACAAAACTTTGAAATCATTTTTTTCAAAATTGTGGTGGTTTATTCGATAAAGGCTCATATTATTGGTATTGAATTAGATAAATACCTAGAGAAGTTTCGTTAAAATCCTTCGAAAAAATCGTTTGATCGACCAACTGCCTTAAACTTTTTCGTGCGAAGTCTAGTTTAAAAAAAAGTGAAAAACTGTTTTTGACCTACTTTGAATGCCATTTTGAGGAACTATTGGAGCGATTCAGATGTTTAAAAATAGTTCATTGAATTCTACCAATTTTTTCCACCAATTTCTTTTTTATATTTTTCCATCAAGGTACGGTATTTGGCATGCAGATATCTTTTTCGCTTAGACTATAAGATCGTATAAGAATGTGGAATTATTTGAATATTTATATAAACGGTTCATTGTGGCTTTATTAATCGTATCTATGAAAAGATTAATATTAAAATCAAGGGATTATTTGTTACATTAATTTGCACACTTATAAGATCATTTCATTGCTATTCAAATCATTCTGGTCACATAATATGAACTAATATTCAACAATTTGGTGTATTTTAGTGGATTACCATTTCTTAATTGTTCTAGGTTACTTGTAATTACTGCCAACTAGGTCATTTGAATTCTACAACATAATCAAATATTTGTATTCACTTACATAATATATATATGTATGTACAGTGTCTGTCAGTAAGTTTGTAATAAATAAAAAAAACTTATTTTTCTACTCGTGTTGAAGAACACATTCATTACATATCCATTAATTATTGAGAAAGTTAAGCATTATTCAAAGGTGTGGAGGAATGATCACAACTCAATACTTTTCCACCAATTAAATCATCCACCGTATTAACCATTATTCAATGGGTTGGCATTTGTTTTGTATATAATATATCTATAAGTTTTAATTTCATATATGTTGCGTAGTAACGTGTAAATAAATAAAATAGTTTGTATTTTGTTTTCATCGTTTGTACATAAAGAGTAAGTGCGGGAGAGATGCCGCAGTAGCCATAGTTCGTCGATTGATAGATTGATAGATAGCGCTATTAATGGATTTTATGTTTAAAATAAGTTACTTATTTAAGCTGTATATGGTAATATTTATGACTAGTCCATCAGTTTAGTAATTATCCAAGTTTTTATTATAGAAAAGTACATTTTTTAACATAAAATTTTATCAAGCATTTAATTCATTAGAATTTAAGAATGTGTATTTCATTTTAATGAAAATGAGTTTTGTTATTAATTTAGATATATTTTAAAAGTACTGTATAAAATTTTAGGTTAGAATTCCGCATTATGCTTGTTGATGCAGCAACATGCGGCATCTATCCCAACAAAAAGGAGAGATGCCGCATTTAAAGTTGGTATAGATGCCGCATCATATTACATATTAAAAACATGAAAATGAGTTTTGTTATTAATTTAGGTATATTTTAAAAGTACTGTATAAAATTTTAGGTTAGAATTCCGCATTATGCTTGTTGATGCAGCAACATGCGGCATCTATCCCAACAAAAAGGAGAGATGCCGCATTTAAAGTTGGTATAGATGCCGCATCATATTACATATTAAAAACCTTAATTATACAATTTTTTTTGGACTGTAAATTATGCCAAGTAGATATAAAAGATCCATTAATAGATCAGGAAGAGCTCTCATATTAGCGGAAATAACGAAAATAATGATGATTACCTGTGTATTGAAAAGTACTCAGAAACAACAAAAAACGTTGACTGGTTAAGATGTATAAAATGCCAAAAATGGTTACATATGACATGCATCATGTATGGACATGTGTGTAATATATGTACAAGAGGGACGCTACGCCAAAATCTTTAATATGAACTATGCGAGGTCTGTCCTTTTTTGATGCGGCATCTCTCCTATAGGTGTGGGAGAGGCGCCGCTTTGCAGGCTCTACAAAAATGTTAATTATGAATCCTTTATGACTCAAAATTTAAAATTATTTATAAGTAATTTTAATAAACAGTGTTTACATTTATTGTGTACCAAATTTCAAATCAATTAGATGCATACTTAAAGAATTATCAAGTGTTTTCAAAATGTACAGCATCTCTCCCGCATTCACCCTATACAAACATTAAATGAAGTTAGAGATAGATTAAAAATTGTATTGTTTTGATTTAAAATTTATATTCAATTTTATTTAAATCAAAAAAGAAAAAAGTCGTAAAAAAATATTGTATTCTACTCGCTTGCAATTGCTATTACTCACTCAGATGCATTACGACACTCGCCTCATAAACTGGGCTCGTGTCGCAATTTCATCGACATGAGTAATAACTATCATTACCAACTCGTTGAATAATATACTATATCATGGATATGGTTTTGGGCTAGACTACAGCTGAAAAATTTGTAATGTTTAAAATTGGTGTCAAAAAGACAGGTATCAAAAAATATGACGATCTATACGTATAGTCGAAGTTAGACTTTATACCTGTAATCGAGTGCCTTTGAACTATACAAATAAATTTTTAAAGAAAATTGAGCCACATATAAGTTGCTAGATAATGAATTACTAAATTATTAGAATCCAACTGCAGGTAAAATGAATAATGAAAAAATTTTTTAGCGACAGCCTGCATATAAATTATTAAGAACGAACTAAAAGAAAAGAAAATTGTTCTACATGTTTCAGTCATTTAAATGACCATCTTCAGGAAAAATCAATAATTCAGTTGTGAAACAACTGAGAAAAAATAATATCAAAAGGACATAAGAGTCCAAGAGATCCAAATAAGAAATGGATGTCAAAAATGACAGACGAAATTAAAAGAAATTAAAAATCAAAGAATCAAAAAATAAACGGACCCCATACGAAATAGGGAAAGTCAAAATCATGATAAAATATTAGAAGACGAGATGCGACCAAATACTTACCGTATCAGGAAACATCAAGAATGTAAAATTCCAACGAAGTCGTAGAAAAAACCGGTATGTCACAAAGAAATTATGTAACATCACAAAATTTTCTAATTTTAATGATTTTCGTAATTTTTTGTCATCCATTTCTTATTTGGAGGTTATGTCCTTTTGATATTATTTTTTCTCAGTTGTTTCACAACTGAATTATTGATTTTTCCTGAAGATGGTCATTTAAATGACTGAAACATGTAGAACAATTTTCTTTTCTTTTAGTTCGTTCTTAATAATTTATATGCAGGCTGGCGCTAAAAAATTTTTTCATTATTAATGAATTACTAATTTAAACTTTAACTAATTTTTCCCGGGCACCTATACTTAATGTCATATTTTATTCCACACAACTAAATATAGCATTTAAATCTTTTCAAAATTTTGACTGGGGTACAGATGATTGTAAGTGAGTAAATCAGATAAATAGCTAATGTTTGCTGTCGTCTCTATGTGTATCTCTTGAACTAAAGATACATCAAGAGTAAAATATTTTAATTATTGAAGCCTGGTAAACATTTTATTGAAAAAAGAAAAGTTGTTTAAAATTGAAAATTACGGGAAAATGCAGGATCACAGCTAACTAAAATAAAAACTGAATTTTTTCGCTCTTTCTGTATCACTCTATATAACATGAAAGTATTTAGGAAACCTCTACTTATAGAGTACTGCAAGACTACAGTCTTTACTTACATAAATAAATTCGATTTATACTATAAGTAATGAAATTATCGTATTTATATTGTATTTATATTATTCACATAAACTATGCATTTATGGATTTTTATTCTTGCAAACAGACACATTCTATATTTTCATAAATATAAATATCTAATTAGTAACTGATTGAACTACAAAATTAAAAATATAATCTTACAATACTTCACAAGTATTCCATAAGATACAAAAGGCAAAATAAAGATAAATTTATTTTTTAGTGAAGTTCGCCATAACTTCGTATTTTACATTAATTTTTTCAAATTCTAACAAATTTTACCAATTTCTTTTTTCAGTTTTTAATAGTTAGGTAATTTTATCTATTTTTTCAAATATAGGATACCTACTTCATAAGGTACGGTCTTCGCTTTAAAATTTTTCCTAACAGAAGATTTCGATTTTCGATATAAGTAAATATAAACTGAAAAACTGAAAAACTGAAAAACTGAAAAACTGAAAAACTTTTGATTGTTACTGAATCAATGTATCCTATATACAATTTAACAATCAAGATTTGACAGTGAATCAGCAATAAAACTTCAAAAATTTTGATTGATGAAGGAAAACGAACATAACTCTGTCAATTAATCTTTGTCGAACTCAATGTTTCTCAGTCTTTTTCGTCTTGGGGAGCATTTCCCAAAGGAGAAAAATTTCGCCTACCTATGTAGTTATGGAAAGAAGTTGAAAGTGTTAAAATAAAAACGATGCCAGATTTTTCACAGCATACTCACAAAATTTTGTAGCAAACTGATGTGCCGTTATTTGCGAAAAATTGGTCTAGCTGACTAAGATTCAAAAGTTGGATTTGAAAATTTTGAAACTGAAGTACCCAAAAAGCTATTATTTAAGGTTTTAAATTTGTGAAATAACAAAAAATTTACAAAAACAATTAACATTTTTACATTTTATTAAAAAATTTTATATTCATCTATTCGTATAAGAATTTTCAGAACTATTTACTTAATATTTTTTCAATGTGAAATTGACTTGTAAACTTTTATTATCCTTAATAATGTCAGCTCGTGCATGTTAAAATATAACAAGTAATTTGTATAACATTCCCATTTAATCGAACATATATACCAACATATTATATTGTATGCTTATGGTACGCCGATGGTTATAACTTCAATTACAAAATTAACACAAAATGGTATTTAAAATGCTAATTGATATTTAGGATTTACAATATTACAACTTATAATGTACAATTTAAAAAAAAAAAAAAAAATAACTACATTACCACAATGTGTTTATTTACATTTATTTTAATTAAATAAAATTATTTTTTATTTTTTATTAAAAAAAGCCAAAACGAGAAAAAATTATTGCAACGTATCTTACAATTTATTTTAATCCCACAGTGTAGTCTATTAAAGCGAATACAACTATCTCATGAGATTAACACTGAATGTTATTTTCCTACGTATTATACTTAATGAAATTTAACCCCTTTTTTTTAGAATCTACTTTGTTTTTTATGTGTATATGAATAAGCTACATACATAAGTACTGATAAAAATGTTTAACTAATAAAGAAAGAAGATTTTAATATTAAAGAATCACAAGAGTTCGCTGATACTGTAGGGGAATTTTCCAAAATTGAATCTATTCTTTACTAAAATTTTCTTAACCATTTTTCGAAATAGTTATTTCATTTACCATACTAATTTATTGGCTAAAGGTAAACATATCAGAAGTAAATTTCTTTTCCAGTTGTAACATTTTTAGGCAATCGAATTTACACTAATGTAGTGTTGATTGCCGCCGCGTAATTTGTTAATTTTTGATACTTATCATGGGTTCAAACCCCAGGTAATGTGTTTAGTGGCGCCAACTAGCGGCCGTAACGTAATCTATGTAAGGCCGCCATCATTATTCCGACATATTGGTTTCTTACACCAATGCTTCATTTTGTGATTCCCCGAACTAAGTGATTTTTAACACAGGACTTGATACCAGAATGACCAGCGAACAACGGGAACCTGATATACGATGCTTCGTGCATCACTCACTCACTAACTGACCTTAGATTGGTTCAGACGTAATTTTTTATGTGAGTCACAATTTTCCTTATTAAAAGATTTAAACAATATTTAAATTAATTTTTTTGTAAAATATTTTTTATAAACGTTTGAAATATAACTAAAAGTGCTTAAAATATAATAAATATAAAATATTTAAAAGGAAATAAACGTTTATTATTTAAAATACCAAAATTTAACCATCTACTGACAAACTATTTTATCAACGAAAAACTGTCGACACAAACCGCCACGCGTAATGCTGGTCTCCGGAGAATTATTCCTCACAAGTAACCCACAACTTTTGGCATCCAATAGCGCGAAAATTATTTATGGGACAAAAATATATTCAAAGTGATGGTTTCGGCGCCAAATTCAAGTTTTTAATATATCAAAAAAGCGCCCAACCGTTATACAGGGCAGGAAGAGATTAAAGGCTTACCTAACGTTCATCTTCCAAAAAATTTTATGGTTAGTTGGTCTTTGAAAAATCCAAATAATGACCCTAGTAGGAGTTCTAACAACACATGTATACTATTGAACTAACAACTTCCAAAACAATCTGCAACACTTTACAAAAGTACCACAAATCTTTTTTGCGTAACGCGTGCACATGCTCAAAATGATTTTTGAATTTTCCCGAGGGAATGAGTCATTAACCTGCAATAAAAAGTATTTTATTTGTTGACCCAGGTAATAAGCTATCACCACACCAAATTTAATTTAAACCAGTTCACACTCCCAATGGCTTTTTGGATTCTCGGTAAACAGTATCCTAAGTGTTAACGCAGGTAATAAGCTATTACCACACTAAATTCCATCGAAATCCATCCAGTAGTGTTTGCGTAATGCGTGCGCAAACAGACAGACAGCAAAAAGTTTAAAAACCACTAAATCAATAACTATCTACAGTACCAGTACAATTTTTAAAAAATATTTCATGTACAGACATGGTCTCGTTACAATTTTATTATATTATATATAGACTTTAAAGACGTATAGATTTTCGAGGAACTAAATCTAAATTGAAAATCCTATAAAATTCTCAAAATTACGACCTTATCCTCATAAACACTTAAAATTTTAACTACAAAAATGGTTGGAGCGCTAGGGAAAAGGGAACATGTTACATTCTATTCGGACCTTTCAAATTGCAATTTATTTATTTTTTCATTTTTAGTAACACAAAAATTGAAAGCATTAGGTGACTCAACCTGTTTTTGCAACTGAAGCAAAAATATTTCCAACATTTTACTTTTTATAAGTTATAAATTTTTAATAATAAAAAAAATATTGACAATTTCATTTTGAATATATCAACCATAATAAAATAACTAATTAAGAGTTTAAGAAATTTATAGCTTATCTATAAAACTTATAATTCGGCAGATTACAATTCTACTCCAGTATCTATGCAGTAATAATGCATAGAGTAATAAAAATTAATGGTTTGTATGAAATCTAACTTTTTTTCTTCATTTTTATCGTCCTAATAACAATAATATTCTTTTCTTTTCACGAATTGTTTCTTCTTGTAAGATTGCCATCATTGCCTCGAATATACTTTATTGTCTAAATACACAGCGGACAGACATAAGAGTTGCCAAATTAAACAAAAACTTTTCAGTTCATATTCTATTTTTATTACTGATGAATTCAGTTGAATTAAAATATTTATTATATTGTATAATATTCAGAATGTATTATTATCGCTAACTATCTATCGTTAGTCTGTTAAATATTTTTATGAAGATTAAAATATTTATTGATCTTAAAATTGGCTGCTAATGGGAAGGCTAGCCAAGCTAACACATTCACATTTGATAATTTGAAAGAAACAAAAATAAAAAAATTATTAGCGAATTTTCATTATGAAAATCCAGCCTACCGCAGGCGTCATCAAGGCCGGTCTGGAGACAATGCAAACGATGCGATCACACTAGCCCCTATGTTTCTGAAGGCCGCCCGTCCAGCCACTCCCAGCGCTGCTGATAAATTTTATAAAATCAAAACCCTAAATGTGATCTTTGTAAAACAACATAATATTTTTGAATTGTATCCAAATTTTGTTACTATTTTGAAAATTATACTACCCTACCAATTGTATTATTACCATCTTATTTCCAGGAAAACGAAACAAAAACTTAATATACGATTATTCATTATAATGATAACCTTTTAAAACGAGAACAACCGTGGATTTTGTTCAAAAAGATTTTTTTTTAATTGAAATTTTTAAAAGATCATTTTTGTATGTCGAAATATATTGTGCCGGTAAGTTTGTAGAATGGCCACAGTCTCATCAGGACCTGCCACTTTTTCCAAATTGCCAAATCGTTTCCATGTAGTTTATCCTACCCCTTACCTACTATATAAATTTTGTATAATGTAAAAGTAGCAAAATCTAGTAAATTGTTATTTTGTCGCTTGAATTTTATTTTAAAGGCTCCTAAATAAACTTTACATCAGGTCTCACTTTAGGTCGAGCCGTGCCTGAATGTCATAATGAGGCTTGAGGCCAGAGGTGTTGAAAGGTTGGACAAAATGGACAACCTAAGTCTCGCGTCTATATATATATATATATATATATATATATATATATATATATATATATATATATATATATATATATATATATATATATATATAGATATATATATATATATATATATATATATATATATATATATATATATACCGAGCGTTCATAAAGTTACGGAACAAGTTAATATTGACTTATTTCAAAAAATTATCCGAACAAAAGTTTCATGGGAAGAAATGAGGAACTAGAAAATGACCTCGAATTTGACCTTGAACATGACCTTGACCAAAATTTGGAGGTCAACTTTATTTTTTTTTTAAATGGAAACCCCTATTTTTGACCTGGGATTCGGAAAGAGCGGGAAATTTTACGTTCAAAACCATATTCACACTTCATATCCCAAAGTCGTGTGAAGGTCATAAAAACGAAAAAAATATGTTGGTTCTCAAGATACTGATTAGTCAAGGTCAAATTCGAGGTCATTTTCTAGTTCCTCATTTCTTCCCATGAAACTTTTGTCCGGATTATTTTTCGATAAAGCCAATATTAACTGAGATTTTGTGGAACCTTGGCGGAGCTGTTCCGGAACTTTATGAACGCTCGGTATATATATATATATATATATATATATATATATATATATATATATATAAATATAATTTATATATACCTATATTATATATATATATATATATATATATATATATATATATATATATATATATATGTATATATGTATATATATACAGGCTGGTCCAGAATTATGTACCGTAATTGCTAGAGCTGATAGTATGTTCAAAAATAATGGTACCTTTTTATTTACACTTTTTTCGAAAACTCAATAATAAGCGAGATAAAGTAGTGAGAAAAAATGTAGAGGGGTGAAAAGAAACTGACTTCTATTTTTTTTTTAATTTTTTAGACGCGCTTTTGATTACTGGATTCATATTTTGGGGGCGCGTATGACAATTAGGATAATTAAATTTATGGTATCAATTATTCCGTCACTTATGATTAGGGGATTATTTGGAAATAGATACTACTGCTTTAAGTTACTCGAAAACGGTAATATTTATCGAAATATGGCACGTATACCTTTTTTACGTGAAATTGTCTGAAGAATCATATTGTCAAGAATTTTGTTTAAATAATTGCAAATTAAAAAAAAAGGCGTGATAACTCACACCCACTCACACCCATCACCCAAAACCACCCCTTAGTCATAAGTGGTGGAATAAGTGTTGATATAAATTTAATCCTTCTAACGCAAAGTAAGTTCCCCTAAAATATCAGTCCGTTATTCAAAAGCATTTGGAAAATATTTAAGAAAAAATGGTTTCCGTTTCACCCTTTTACAGAGTTGTATCACCCTTATTATTGAGTTTTCAAAAAAAGCGGACATGAAAATATACTATTATTTTTGAGCCTATTGTTATTGAGTTTTCAAAAAAAGTGTACATGAAAAGATACTATAATTTTTGAGCGTACTATCAGCTCTAGCAATTACGGTACATAATTCTGGACCACCATGTATATAGGGTGTAAAACAAATAACTCTCGTCCTTTTGTGGGATGACTCATAGCACCCTGTAGACACTAAAACCGCAGGAATTTTTTCGGAATTAACAGTCGTGTCACCTCTCAAAAGGATTTCCCTTACACCCTGTATATATATATATATATATATATATATATATATATATATATATATATATATATATATGTATATACATATATATATATATATATATATATATATATATATATATATATATATATATATATATAGGGTGTAAGGGAAATTACTCTCATCCTTTTGAGGGGTGACGCGACTGTTAATTCCGAAAAATTTCCTGCGGTTTTAGGGTCTACAGGGTGCTATGAGTCACCCCACAAAAGGACGAGAGTTATTTGTTTTACACCCTGTATATATAGCACAGTTTCAAATAGTTTTTTAACTTCAGCCCGACACTCTGTTATCTACACAATATACTACATCATAGTCGTTGGAACTTGGGAGAAATATGAATTAATATTATAATTTTAATAGTTTTTTCTTTACGACCCACGTATAATTCTCTCATACACAAAAGTGTCTCCTTCAATAATCTTTGTAAATAATCCTCGTATATACTTACCTGCGCTTGATCCATATATAATGTTACCAACTTTTAAAATGAAAACACAAATTAAAATACTGCCAACATACCGCGAATATATAATACTTACCTATATACAGCTTATTCGTGGTGTCTTTTAATATAAGTTTTATGTTATACTTTAGTACAAAAGCATTACAAACATTTGTTATACTTTATGTCAGGTAATTGCCACTCTTATGGTATGTAAATAATTGCCATGCCGCGGTGTTGCAATGCAGAGTTAAGAGAACACAACACCTTGTGTTCATTTTGTTCCCTTTTTCATATTAAAACTTTTAGTCGTAGTCGGTTCAATATACATTTACATGGGTACAAAGTTATAGAGCGCGTACGTACCAAACATAAGATCACATTACAAACAATGTGCTTAAAATTAAAAAAGAGCACAAAACTTTCATAAATTGTTATCTTAAGTTTTTGACAAATATGTGAGTGTAAACAAGGATAAATGAATAGGGGTAAAGTCTACTGGGTTGAAGAAGTATTTATTTGAATGTTATCATATACAAAAATCTTTTCATTTGCATTTACTTTAGTGGTCGTGTTAACTCAAAAATTGAAAGTAATACACTAATACTTACTAAGGTTAAAGATGAGCATATACAGAAGATACTTTTGACAAGTATCTAAACAAATTAATATTTGTTTATTTGAACAAATATTAATATTTTCTTTGACACTCTTTACTAATTAGATTAGCTACAAGATTCAAATTTCGAGTTACATCCCATCATCGAGAAAACTTAGTTTTTTAGTGCTCCGTACCAAAATTGGCAAAACGGAACACATATGCCACTTATGAAATCACTTCGATATTGATCGGTACCATCACAGGCTCTACTTGTAAAAATTTAAAAATTGGCACAGAGATAGAGCGTAATAGTCCAGTTATACATTAGAAATTGAATTTTGATTCTGGAGGTCAATTTCAGGAGGTAATCTGAAAATGAGGAAAATTTTTCCCTAAAAGCATCGAGTAGTCTCTTAAAAGAAAGTTTATTAAAACATGAACTTAACATTGTATGTATTTCTTTGTTAAGTTTTTGGTGGAAGATCTTTTAAATACTTCGACCCCAATCCTTATCATCAAAAGTACCGTTCAGAAAAATCTGAAAAAATTCATGAACATCAAGAATAAGATGTAGATTGTATGAAAATTATCAGAATCGAATTTACTCGTGTAGATAATTTCCTTAACACATAAAAAGAAAGCTTGATGACATACAATATTTTGCTTTGATCAAGATGTTCTTAATCAATAATCATATAAATGTTAAATGGATACTTTTGTGAATCCTTTTGCAAATGAGTTTTATAAATTAAAGAAGAAAAATATACACTAATAATCGTAGACTATTTTTACATTTTTTATATTTGCTAGCATATTTATAGAAGTAATAAATAAAAAAAAAAAAAAATTGACAAAAATTTTTAAATAATTTCTGTGTTAAAATATTATCTATTAATACATGTTTTATAAAACAGGTTGGATACATTAATACATTCACTAAATATCTCTGTTTCTTGGTACAATCGTTTTGAAGTAGAGAATTATAGTTTATTTCATTAATAATATTTATTCATCAGGCAAAATATCTAATCTATCCTCATATGCTATTACATCAAATTTATACGGACAAACAAAAGTACGGGCAACTTTTTGCGCAAGTACAACCTGCATCTGATAACTTGTTTTTAATTCAACATAACCAAATTTTTTGAAAACAAAAAATTTAAGAATTATTTCGTAAAATAAAATGTACTGAAAACTTTCGGTTCCGATTCTGGGCTCTTTGAATTACGGATCCCATACAACTGTCTTTCTTATGTATTATAGTTAAACCAGCGAACCATTATTTTCGCTTCATTCTAATTAAGTTGATGCTACCGTCAAATGAATAAACTGACTATGAAAATATTACGTGTAAATGGGGTAAGAATTAGGTTTTTAATCTATCTAAATCGGTCTCAATTTCACTGTAGCGCATTCGAATTTTGCTTTTGAGTTTACACGAACAATAGTTTAATATAATTTTTCTAATATTCTTTTTCTTTTTTAGTTTAGTGTTTGACTGTTCAAGTCTACAACTAACCTACTTATTTTAGCAAAACCTATTAAATTATCTTACTAAAAATGTTAAGTTTAAAACAAACCCTGATAACAACAGGAATTTACTTCTTTAAATTTGTAAACAAAACAATCTAATAGTACTTTTTAGAAAACTTGCAGGAAATTCGCTAAGAAATACATTTTACACTAGAATACCCACTCACTTACTCCCGCAACGTTCAACTAACTGATTTTCTTGTTGGAATGGAAAACAAGTTTGTAAATACGGTGAGAGAAATAAAAATAAATTAGTTTCACGTTTCAATAGCATTGTAAATAACGGTCTCATCACATTTATCGTTATACATGTTTATTTATTTCTGTTTTTTTATGTTTTTTGGTAGTAAGTATTCCCTATACTATACTGTGTTTAGTTATGGTAAAAAATGTTGCTAGAAGTAGGTACTCATAGTAAATTAAAACCGAAAAACTAATTGAAATTAAAAATACAACAAAAATGTAATTTTCACTGGATCGACCTGCTGTAATTACTAACGGTGTAATTACAAACGAGTCATCAATTATGTTAATTTATTAGCCCTTTGCTGTCACATTTGTTTGTCTGGTTGATTATCGTGAAAAATATTTGTCGAAATTAGTTTTTGGTTAAATTATGGATCATAAAAATATTTTAAGGTGCGTCCACATGCTTAAGTTTCATCACCGTATCTCGTATAAACCTATATTGGTGCAGCTTCTTAAATAGCGCATTGCTGAGGATTTCACTCGTACAAATCAAGTTTGCATGATTTTCCTTGGGCATATGGATATTTTTCAAATCGCACTTTCGCTGCAATTTGTATACTCAAATATAGGGAAAACTGGCGCAACCCAAATCCACATTCGATATGCCCTCTCAGTTAAAGTTAATTATATAGAAAAACTGTAGAAGTGAGTAACTACATTCGCAAGTTAGAGGTAAAAAAGTGATTTTACATGGTTGTAAAATTATTTCCCCATATTTTCTACATTCAGAGGGAGTATCAAAGTAAAGAAAAGTGGACATATATAAACTTGAGTTGAATTGGGAATGAAGTAGATTGTTAGACGATATTTTATTCCTCTATCTATCTTTTAAGGTCATAGAGTATTTAATTTTAATTTTGAATAATTACCTACATGAGGGGCAAGCTGGGACATACGGTTCAGCTGAACCTCATCTCGCCCCCCCCCTATCAACGTAACCGAATTTCAATTGGTT
Organism: Brachynemurus nebulosus; assembly: GCA_035578155.1. Classification (NCBI taxonomy): domain Eukaryota; kingdom Metazoa; phylum Arthropoda; class Insecta; order Neuroptera; family Myrmeleontidae; genus Brachynemurus; species Brachynemurus nebulosus. Next base: position 13,921,893 of record JAPWDM010000009.1, on the reverse strand, counting down.
GCGATTTAGTAATTTGTTTAGAAATTTAATTAATAAAAAGATATGTGATTTTTATACAGAATGGCTAAAAATTATATATATATATATATATATATATATATATATATATATATATATATATATATATATATATATATATATATATATATATATAATTTCTTGTCCTGTTTGGTACCTCACCTATGGAACAAAAGGGGCAGAAATGAATTTTTTTATTTGGATATTTTATGGAAACCTTAAACTTTAATTTGTTTCTTTTTTGGTCTAATTTGAGAAAATGGTTATCAAAAATTGTAAAATTAATTTAAAAAATTCTTGATCTCAAAAACTCTCTATTTTGCCCCACCTTCCCCTATGAAATTTGTCATAAAACACATTGTAGTATGAACAATAACAAATATTTTTCATTTTGGAAAATATTCCTATCACAGAAGGTCAATCTGAAAAATTAAATACAACAGAAATCACCGTGACAAAATGGTATCAATACTACGAAACAAATAATTTAAATGAAATAACATTCATTGAACTCTAATTTATGTTTTGCACAATTCTGTATTTTCATGCATTTACCAATGCTTTTGACAATGCTGGTAAGTTACATTTTCCGAAAGTTTGCTTATATCCATGGAAACCAAAAAATAACAATGTGGTAAGTAAAATAGATGCCCGGTAAGTGAAATTAGCTCAAAAATGATTGTAATTATTTATTTATATTGAAATTAAAAGTACAATTTGAACAATTAGGAAAATTAATCGATTAATATGAAAATTTTCACTAGTTTGCACATTATTATTATTATTGTTTCCATTGGTTTTCATATTTTATTGACATTTCAAAAGGTTGTTTAATCATTAAAGTTTTCTGTAGTTTTCATAATCTTCCTTTCATTTTACGAGAATAAATTTGCAGCCAAAATTAAAATGCTTCATCAATTTCATTATTCTCACTAATGCTATAGTTTAACAAACTATTTTCCTCAATTTTTTTAATCGAAAATTCCAAAAAATATTCACGCCAATTAAATATTGACACTTAATTTTTTATATACAAATATAGTTCTAAATTGTCACTACAAAGATTCGTATTAATAGTTGCTATAAATATTTATAATATTTATTCATGGCATTCTATGTCATAACATAGGAATATAAATTTCATCTATGTTATCCGAATTTTATTTTTTATTTAATGTACTTTTATTCTTTAATTATTTTAAATCGATCGTGCAAAAAATATTATATAATACACGATTCGTTAAGTACTTTTACTGATCTCGAAAATTGCAGAAACTCGACCCTGCGGGTCTCGTTTTCGCAACATTTTCTCGATCAGTAAAAGCAACTTACCGAACTTATATTGTAAAACACTATTTTACAAAGCACCTATGAAATATTTATATAAAAGTCGGGAATATTTTCCATGGATGCTTACTTACCACATCAGAACTATTTTTATATTTAAACTGGTTAAAATTAAACATAATTTTCCAAGAATAGGTATTAATTAACATTTTCTAAAATATTCTAATACATTTTATTTTTTGTCCTTAAATATGTATTAAAAAACAAATTCAAATAAAAAGTCTGGACGTGTTTTTTTTTTTTTTATTTTCTAAAAAAAGAACATCGTTTATTTTAATTTTATTTTTATTTACTGTTCTTCTTTTTTTTCATTACAACACTCCCTTCGTTTCCATTATAAATAAAATGTTTGCACGTATTTAATTTTATTTTAAATGAATTTTTATGTTGTAAAACTCTTAGTACACTAAACAATTTTTGTAGCATAACTTTAGAAAAAAAAGCGGCAAAATATCAACAGACTAAAGAATAAAAAGAGTAAAGTCGTGGAAAGAGAATAAGTGAACGTAACGTATATATTTATTTATTTCTTTATGATGATTACATTTTATTTTCCTATTTCATGCAGGAAGAAATTTTAATTTAAAATCATATGGAGCTGTTTATATACAAGGTATCCCATCAACTTTAATACATCAAGAATTTAAAAGTATTGACAAGTTGAGTAATTCTACTAGTGCACTCTAGTGGCATTTTTTATCACAATTAACGGTTACCATTTATACAGAGTGGGACCGATCAAAAGCGGAGCCCGGTGCAAAGTTAACTTGCAGAGCCTGGAAATTTATTTCGTACAACAAGATAACAATTTATTGCGTCTTGTACAGGGTGGGGCAGGGAAACATCCCTACTTTCGAGGTGGCATTGTGAGTAGTGGGGACATGTTGGAGGAGTGGGGGTAGGTTCGAATGACGCTGTGGCCACGGAATTTTCCGATAGTAGCGCTGTCAGTTGTAGACATGGCTTGGTCGAATGAGCAACGCGCTTTTGCTGTCGAGACGTATTTTTCTCAGAATAAGTCTATTGTTGCAGTGCAGCGTGCGCTGCGAACTCGTTATCGGATTCCCCCTCGAAACCCTGTTCCTGACCGCAAATCCATTTTGTTGTGGGTGGAAAACTTCCGTGCATGTGGTAGTGTAGTGAAAAAGAGAGTTGGGGCTCGGAGAACTGTCCGAACTCCAGAAAACATTGACCGTGTCAGAAGATCGATCTTGCAGTCTCCTAAGCGTTCTGCCCGCAAGCATGCATCCGCCCTTGCATTGTCTAATCGCACTGTGCGTCGTATTCTCCACGAAGAACTCCACTTCCATCCATACAAGATGGTCATCGTTCAAGAACTCACACAACGGGACTGGCAACAACGAGTACAGGCATGTGAAACTTTAATTGCTGACTTGCCTCATGATGCACGAGTTTTGTTTAGTGACGAAGCGCACTTCCACATTTCTGGAGTTGTTAATAAGCAGAATATGCGTTATTGGAGTGGTGCAAACCCTAGGGTAGTTCATGAGAGGCCTCTACACAGTGAAAAAGTGACTGTTTGGTGTGACTGGTACTGATCAGTGTGTTGACAATGAGGGACATCACTTGAATGATGTATTGTTTAAAACAAAGTAAGAATTAACTTCCATCTGTACCCTTTTGATGCCACAATAAAGTTTTGTTCTAACACTTTTCGTTTTTTTTTAATTTACCTTCAAAGTTAGGGATACTTCCCTGCCCCACCCTGTACAGTCAGGAGAAGGACAATTTTTGTGGAAACGTTTGGCAATTCTGAACAAATAGTAGATCCATATGGAGCTGCAGTTCAACAAATTTACCAGCACATGTTTTCAACACAGGTTCTTATATACATAAATTAGTTTGGATAAGTTTTATCTTTTGTTATAGAACCACCTAACTTTACTACTTTTGGTACAGAACCGCTGTAACCTTTCTTTTTTTGATCCTTTGATGATTAAATTACTGAAGAAATAAATCGCTCTTGACTAATGGTAAGTTTAAAGTAATACTAATTTATTATCTCCAGTCGTGAAAAAGATTTATCTGTAGCTATATAATGGTAATATTTTAACGAATAAAGTTAATATAGTTTTCAAAATAGTTAATTCGTTTTTAAATAAATGTTGTAATTAATACATATTTGTAAAATTGCGATTCTGGAACGCAAATCTCGGCGACAAATTTCGATTTCATTAAATCAGTCAATATGTCTTTCAAAATCTATTTTAATGAACTGGAAAACAAAATAAATAATAATTATAATTATTCATCTAATACAATTTTTCTTTAATAAATTTCCGTATAAATTTCATTTAATACTAAACGCCCTTAAATTTTTTTCTATATCATAATCAGGTATCGGATTTCTTTCGGATCAGACAGTTTCGTCTTTAGCATATGCAGGTATACATATTGCACTCAATGTGACTAAAAGTTCATAAAAACAACGTACACAAGTTACAGACACACATACATCTGTGTATCAAAATATTATTTATACGTATTTTATGTAAACATCTTTTTTTTTCTTTTATTTATTACCTGCACAATTGAAAAGTGCCACTGTAATTTTAATTGACTATCAAAAGTATTTTTGTTTATATTATGTATGTGATTTATGTGACATGCCATTTAAATTAAATAAATTCATCTTTTTTTATTGTTTTCAATTTTGAGAGATAAAAGTATAGTTGCTTGTTAAAAATTTTTTTTTCAATAATAAAAAATCTTAGTAAATACGTACGTCTTAGCTATTATAGTGGACCGTCTAAATATTCAACAACTTTTCAATAGGTATATTTTATAAAAAATTTTTCCGATTTTGTTGAATTTTCTTACTTTCGTCAAATAAAAATTGCTGTTAGTATTCTAAATGGTGAAAAATGTAATTTTTGACCAATTATATTCATTAAAATGTGCATAATTTACTGTAATTTAGTTGCAAAATTTTATTGAAATAAGTACGGTCCTGACCTGTCCGAAGAAACCCGGTACCTAATCATAATATAATACATTATTGGCGATAATTTGCATACTAATGGAACCGAATACGCATCCCTATCTTCCTTGTGTTATAAATTAATTTTCCGTGTTTATAGTTTGATGAGAATCTCTGTATATATGTGTTCATATTACATATATAATTTACTAGTTTTTATTTCAGGAACTTAGTACTGCATATGATTATGAAAACTGCATAATCTGGTTGTAACACAGTTGTTACTCTGTGTAATTAAAAATGTGGGGCAAAACATGAAAATTTTTGTAGTGCAGAAAATTTCTGGTATTTCCACAGTAAAGCAGGAAATAATATTTGATTATGATCATTATTTCATGCTGTGAATACTTTTTTTTTTCATTTAAATTTTATTTTTTAAATATTTTTAAATTATTTTCTGTGGCATCATTTTCCGTTAAAATGATACAGCACTTATTAATTATACTAAATGTAACCCTTGAATACTACTTAATAGTTCATCAGAATTTTCTTAATTGATAAGTTTTAATACAGTGCTCCATGGAGGTTTCATTTGTGGTTAAGTAAAAACATGGACACTTCATAAACATCCAAAGGTAGGCGTAATTGGCCTGTGATGAAGGTTGTGTAAGTATTAACTACATTTGAATAATTATCCGCGAAAAGTTACATGGAACTTACATTAGTTATGTAAACACAACTAGCAATAGGTAAACTTACATTATAAGTTTTTATTTTCTTTTTTATTAAAAGAATAATTATAATTTGATTATAATAAAATACCTTTGTTATCTTAAGCTGGAATTTGTACCCTTATATGTTTGCAATTTTTTTTAATGGCACTACTCAAGAATTGATGACCCTATTGTGATCAGAACTAAGTAGACTTTAAATTCCACTAACTTATAGTTAGATATTTACTAAATAGGATTGAGGAAATCTAACAATAAATTTATAAATTTAATTTTGGTACAGTCAATCCAACTTTTCCTTAAAATTTAAAATGAAAATAAATATTAATTTTAAGATTCCTTTAAATATTTTACGGTAGTTGTTTTTTGAAATTATGTACCTTAAATATTCTTATACAAAAACTAAATGAATTTTTAATATTTTTAATTTTATTAAAATTACAATTTTTTTTATATTCCTGCAGACCAAATTTTCTGCTCAACAATGTAGTAATCTTCGATATTCTTCGATATTACTTATTTTTCGGTACAGACAGTTTAAACTTTTTTGCATGAATGAACCGGTGTAGTTCTTTAAAAAATAGCTGATCACGCAACTATTGGACTTTCCAGTAACGTTTTTATTTTTTGGAATTTGCTAAGGGAAAGAAGTTGGTAAAAAAAAACTCAAAAAAAAAAAATCGATCCGTTCAAAAGTTAGAAGAAATCAAAAACGATTTTGCAATTTTAGTCGTAGAAGAGTGCATTGTCACGAAAATTGTTGGAAACTAAGTTGTTGCAAGTTCTAGTCATTTCTACAAAATATATTTTATACTTTTTTGAAATGTTGTCCTCACCTCCTAGGGGGAAGTTCATATTAAACTCATCCTCACCCAATGAGACGTTATTTTCAAAAAAAAATTGATTGCCGATTTGAAGTATGCTACGAGTCTTACCTTGCTGCAAAATTTCAAAAGTTTCCCAATTACAGTAAGGGAAATAAGGAACAAAAAACCAAAAATTCTCTTACAACTTACCCTGTAATCTTACTACTCTTAGTATAGAAACATCACGATCTTCTGCTTTTAATATAGAACTGCTGTAAACTTACTACGTTTGGTATAGAATCTCTGTAACCTTACTACTTTTGATATAGCACCAGCTTCACCCTACTACTTTTAATGTCAATTTCTGAGACCTTGAAGAGACGAAGAAAAACCGATTTTCTGTATATGGGGGTTATCTCGAAGATGATGCTGCAGTAAAATATGTCTCAGAATTAAAATAATTTTTATAGAGTTTTGCATTCTTCCTGGGAAATGGTCTAAGGTGAGAACGATTCTCAGAAATGATCCGAAGATACTTGACGAAGAGCAGTAGAAGATGTGGTTAAGAAAAGAATTAATTCTGATAAAGCTGAAGACACATGCGTGAAATGTCTACAATCGTATTTCCATATACGAAATCTAAATCAAACTGGATATGTTATATGCCTTGTTTGCGGTTACGCGAACACTGTTCGCGGACACTATTTAAGAATAATTGAAAGAAATGCGGAACGAAGTAGAAAGGAAATGGAAGAAGCAAAAAGGCTTTGAAATTTTTGGGGGGCACGATAAACAGATAGATTCGTCAAATGTGTTTCACTTGTCATTTTTGAATTGTTGATTTTTTTGCAATTACATAGCACGCTCCCATATCGCACGCTCCAATTTAACAATTTCGTCGCACGCGAGATGTGTACAATGGCATGCCTCTGTGTTTTAAAGCAAATATGTTTGAATGTGTTAGTGTCTAAGTAATAATTTGTAACAGTAAAGCATACAAATATATAAATCAGAAACATTGACGCCCGTGATCTTTGACTTTCTCATTTAACAACTTGGTCCCAGTGGATTGCGTAATGGGAGTTTCCTATATATATTCTTATTTTTGTAAAAAATATTTCATTGAGTTTCTATGCTTTGAACCAGAGAATCGATCTAACTATTTAAATAAACTGAGTTACTTACGTTATGACTTTTATTTCAATAGATTTCTAGATGCAAATCCGCTAAAAAGATTTTCCAGTAAACAGGAAACTTATTTTTTTAATGTCAAAGGGAAGTTGGTATTTCGGTTGGTAAATTAAGAATTTTGGTAAGACATTAAGGGGGTATTCTAGTCAAAAAATTCCAAAAAATCGATTTCTTTTTTTTCAATTTTCAGATCTTTAAGAATAAGCCTCTAAAAGGATTTACGGAAATTCGAATTATTTTCGGAGCTATGGTTATTTTTTCTCTGCGTACTGTGTATCTTTCCAGTGTTAAATTAAAATTTTTAATTTAAATTTAACATTAAATTACTTGAAACTACTTTCTTTGATATGGTTGACATGATATCTCAAGTTCTAATGCACTGATTTACTTGAAATTTGGTAGACCTTCTTAATACTATCAAAACTGGTCCGACGCCGTAGGGTTTTTTGGAATTTTTTTTTACTTTTTTTAAAAAATTCTCAAAGTTGAAAAAAGAAGGTGAAAAAATGAGTTTTTTTTAAATGGACGCCATTTTGTTAAAAAATTTATTTTTTGAAATCGGCTACGTCAAACTAATTCTACATCCTTGTTTATTAAAAATTAACTAAAATTTTTTGTTTCAGATCACCAGGAGGGCTGGAATCACATTAACCAGGAGACACCATTTTTTTAAGTCCCCAATTTGCCGGCCTGTACCGATTTCAATTTTGAATTTTTTGTACAATTTTTATACATTTTTGTACCTTTCAAATAGGGTGAATGCGGGAGAGATGCCGCACATTTTGAAAACACTTGATAATTCTTAAAGTAAGCATTTAATTGATTTGAAATTTGGTACACAATAAATCTAAACATTGTTCTTTACAATTATTTATAAATAATTGTAAATTTTGAGTCATAAAGGATTCATAATTAACATTTTTGAGAGATGCCACATCAAAGAAGGTGAGACGCGGCATAGTTCATATTAAAAATTTTGCATTTTACACACATCTCCATACATGATGCATGCCATATGTAACCATTTTTGGCACTTAATGCATCTTAACCAGTCAAATTTTTATTTGTTTCTTAGTACCTTTCAAAACATTCAATACACAGGCAGTCATCATTATTTTCGTTATCTTCACTAATATGAGGGCTCTTCCTGATCCATTAATGGATCTTTTATATTTACGTGGCATAATTTACAGTCCAAAAAAAAAATTGCATAATTAAGGTATATAGGTCTATGTTTTTAACATGTAATATGATGCGGCATCTATACCAACTTTAAATGCGGCGTCTCTCCTTTTTGTTGGGATAGATGCCGCATGTTGCTATAGCAAGCATAGTGCGGAATTTCAACCTACAATTTTATACAGTACTTTTAAAATATACCTAAATTAATAACAAAACTCATTTTTATTAAAACAATGAAGTATACATTCTTAAATTCTAATGAATTAAATGGCTGATAAAATATTATGTTAAAAAACGTACTTTTCAATAATAAAAAGTTGGATAATTACTAAACTGATGGACTAATCATAAATATTACCATATACAGCTTAAATAAGTAACTTATTTTAAACATATAATCCATCAATAGCGCTATCTGTCAATCAACCGACGAACTATGGCTACTGCGGCATCCCTCCCGACGCGGCATCTCTCCCGTACTTACCCTATCAATAAAAAAAACTGTTAAAAAATTGATACTAAAAATGTTTACTTTTTTTTTGTTACGCCCGTAAAATCACCTCAAAATCGAGTCTCTAGACTAGCATAACCACTTAAATAATATATACAAAGTTTCATTAACAAACTTTTATTAAAAGATACGATGAACTGATATGAATGAAAAAATATTAAAAATGTTATTCTTATTACAATATCACGATAAAACCATTTTTAAGATTAATTTTTAAAATTAAGATTTTTCTGCCACCACGTAATTTTTACTTAAAACGGAACATTTTGTAATACATCATAAAATAAAATACAAAACTCTACAGAAATATGTCTGACGACTTTATACAACATTTCTACACTGCACAGAGACGGCGAATACGTAGGTACGTAGAAATAAAGTGACGCAAGACATTCATTTTTGTACATGAACGTCTGTATTTTAGTTAGAATTGTAAAGGAAATGGAGTGTTACAAATACAATATTACAACATCAAGAAAAAAGAAAATCTTAATAATATTATACGATTCAGTTGGCAACACTTCACTCTCAAAGCTCATTCATACTAGACATGGTGGGAGGTACCTATAAAGCGCCGACATACTTATATTTCACATCGTTACAATTTCATTACTAGCTTAATAAAAGCTTTCAGGGAACACGACTAATCACAGTTTATTAAATCATATTTAACTTTATGTTCGTTCAGTAATGTTTGAAATTTACAACTGTAGATAAATTTATTGCAATAGAATTTTTTTTTTTTTGTATTATTAAATCCTGTCGTCTTTTTAAATTATCTCAAAAGGTAATATTATTGAAAAAAGTAATAAGTGAGAGGATATTTGAATTTTATCGTCTAGTGAATTAGTATAAGATATTTATGAATCGATAAGCACAAGCTGGAAAGTCATTGTTAGGATGGATATCACCTTAGCTGTGAGTTGTGGCACATCTAATTAATAAACAAAAAGCTGACAACATAGTTGTAGGATTTTCCCAAAGAAAATCCCACAGAAAAATGTCAAAAAAGAAAATTCTCTTCAGTTGTTACAAAAAATCAACATATATATTTTGTATTGTCAGCGGTAGACAAATGCAATTTTTAGAGAAGTTGTCAGGAACCAAGCTATTACAAGTTAAAATTATAAAGACTTATATTTTATAAAAAGTGAGGTTTTCTTTTTGGGGTGCAGAATAATTATAGTATTCAATTTTGTGACCTATACCCAAAGCAATCAGGATTGGGATTAATGGATTCTGGTGAATTTTGAATATGTTTCCATTAATTCTATTACTGATTGCTTTGGGTATAAGTCACAAAATTGAATACTATAAATATTTTTTCAAATTTTGCACGCCATTTCTCCTTAGGCGGAAAGTTCATATTTCAAGTCAAAACCCACGCGCACTGCGACGCCATTTTGAAAAAAAAAATCTATTGCGATTGGAAGTACAGTACGTAGGTATTACTCGTGATTCAGTAGGCTCCGCTTTGATATTCTATACGATGCCACATTTTTAATCTAGCGAATATTCGAATCGAAAACTCAGCTATCACGATCACTGTCACGACGCAACTTGAACTCGAGACAATATACATATATTATGTATGTATATATGTATGTAATTATGTATTTATGTATCAGCACGATAACTCTCGAACAAAACATTATAATTTTATGAATTTTGGTAGAAATATTGAAAGTCTGAATGATTTTTTCAGCCAGACAAATCCGATCCCCGGAACATGGTTTTTTGGGCATATTTCGTAAAAAAAATGATTTTCAAAATTTTCTCAAATTCAAAAGTTTTTGCGATATTCTTTTACACCAATGAAAAGATGAAAAAAATCACATAAAAGAGGCTTTTAAATCAGTATTCTATGTAAACTAGTTTCCAAGAAAAACTAATTTTTCTAAACGGAAATTCGCTGTTATGCAGGGTATTGCGACAGTTTTATTCTTACAAACAAACGCCTATAACTGGGTCGCCATAAACTATCGTTATCATAAATTTCAATATTTTTCGTTGAGTAGTCTCCAGAAATGTAATAAACGACCGAACACTGCACTGAATCTATTTTGTCAATTTAGGTACGGAATACTAAAAATTACATTTATCAATTAACTCTTAATCAACTATAGTTTTTCCAGACATTTAATTTTTTCGGAAATTACCTTTTTTTTCGTTGTATAGTATTTGAATTTCTATCCTCAACTTCCATAAACATTACCGTTTACTCGTAATTCAACATGGTAAAAATTAATACATCACATCAGTCAAAAACATACAATTTTCATGTCCATTTGATAGAATTGATGACATTCATTTAGTCCCTAATTTATTTCTAATTAACTTGATAGCATAAATAAATACCATTCATTTTGTAAATGTTCTATGCAGGGCATAATTGAAATCAGTTGTTGTCAACAAAATGTCAACAAGATTGCTATGTATTTGTAGGTATACGTATTATATTTTCAGTATTATATATTGATTGCAATTTACCATTAAGTACTTCTATAATAGTATCTACTTTAACAAAAATTAATTGAGTACAGTTATAAAATTAAAAAGTTGTGAGTATGCTTAAGGACCATACGACCGAAGTGACGATTTCTACAGTGATCTCGTAATCTATTCTTAGTAAACAAATAACTGATCTGGTCGCGGTTATAGATGAGCGTTCGAAGCCAGTAACAAATAGGAGAAAAATAAATGATAACAAATTATTTTCAAATGGTGTTCAGGATCAGATTTCATCAGGTTGGAACTAAAATAAAAAGTTAAAATATGTCTAAATTTAATAATTTGGTTGAAGTATTTATAATTTTTTTTTCAACTGTTTGATAAGGGTCACCACTCTTAGATACAGAGGGCGAAGTCCCCGGTGTGGTACAACGGGCAAAGCCTCTATCGGGAGCCAAGGGGAGGAGCCCCTGAAATGAAAAAAGAATTATTTATGTACGGTAGTCTTTAGTCTTTAAGGACACCCAATGGGAAATTGATAGTGTGGGTAGACCTGTTCCCCCAATTTTTTTTTTTTTTTTTTTTTTTTTTTTGACCACTTTTAAAGTTAATTTACCATAAAATAATTTATGTCGCAGTGCTGGCTTTGAAATTATACAAACATAAATATTTGATATCAATTAAATGCAAATTAAATGAGATGTGATTTGTTTTAATTTTAAAATTTATTTTGATTTAATTTGGTTAGTTTTGTTGAATTTTAAGAGCCTAACAAGAACAGAAATTAACTGATAAGAAATAATGAAAGTAAAGATATTTTTAGAATATTAATTTAATTGTAGGAATACTCTTATTGTTAGTATCTAAAATATTTGTTTTTATTATTTTATCATTAAAGAAACAATTCCATTAAAAACAAAATTTTTGGTCAGTGACATGCTGATACACACCTACTATAATACCGATTACATTAGTTTAAATAATTTGGACATAATAAAATATTAATTACTTAACAATGATCAATAATCACTAGAGTTTATTTCTTCTTACAACCATTACGAATTTCATTACAGTTAAAGCATGACCCTTTTCAGTCTCGACCATTATAGACTTCATTACACTCTCACGCAAAGTTATCCTCTATATATTTTAACTTTGAATTTTTTTTTTTTTTGAAAATTCCATATAGGTATTAGTCTCTGATGGTCCACACAGATATATGAATTGTATGTACATTTCATTAAGATCTGACTAAAAGCAAGTAGATAATAACCTCTAAATAAAATTTGTCTAAGTTTTTGTTTCTAATCATTTTATGAACAACATAAGTTTTTATACAATAAATAATTTAACCCTTTGCACTCGATGGGCGCCGCCACGGCGACACAATAAATATTTATTCCACTCGTTAGGCGCCGCAGCGGCGCTATATACAATAGGTACGTATTTTATTATTTACAACACGCTAGGGGACCCAAGGCCCGATTTACAGTAACGCTCTACTCTCAGTACGATATCACTCCACTCCCGGTTCGATAAAATATTCTTACATAATAAATAATAAGTGTATTCCCATCATCGCTCTGATATCGGTCCGATATAAGTCACGGTTCGCTCTCGCTTCAATACCGCTCCAATACCAATACCACTGAGATAATATTTTATCGCAGCGATATCAGACCCTGTATCGATAGTGTGAACACGTTTTGATTCCAATTCGCTCCGTTTCTCACTCAGCCTTCTTCATTTATTAGAAAATTTGTATATTAGGAAAACATGATACAACACAACGACGCGACGTCTGGCTACAATACATTGTGATACATACTACTAATTAACTAATAGATATATTGTATTATGATATAATGTTCTCCTAATACAATAGTGTTTGCAGCGTTTTAAAACTACTGTCGGGTAGCTGAGTACCCATAGGTACTAAAAAATGGTTCGAGTGCAAAGGCAATTATTTTGGTTAACATATATGGACAAAAAATATAATTTTATTTCAAAATATATATTATTAGTAAACTAGAATACCGTAAATTTATTAATAATAAAATTATTATTACTCCATAGCTATGTAACGTACGGGTTCTTTCACTAATTTCTGATAAAATGCCATATAAATCAGTATTACATATCCAGTTCTGTGCGTTATTTAATTGATAATTATCCATTAATTTAGAAATTATTATTTTAAAACAAAACAAGAAATTGAGAATAAAGTAAGAAACAAATAATTAAAATGAAGCCAACCAAAAGTTATTCAAATTAAAAATATTTATTTTTCAAACTTTATTTTTCTATATGGAAAACAATAACCATAACTGCAATCAACAAAAGTTGTGATTTGAAATAATCACAGACTATGATAAAACATTCTTGCTTACAAAATATAAGTCATAGGAAATAGAGTTTCGTTTAAATATCATGAATTACATAAAAGCACTAGAGCTTTTATGTAATTCAAAGAGAGTCGGGGGGCCAAATTTTACATATTAAAACACTTGGTAAGCCAAATAAAAATTTTAAAATAAGGAAAGACACAAGAAAACAATACGTCTATTTACCTCAATTCTGTGATTTGCTTTGTGGTCAATCGCAAAGCGAATTTTGGTCGGTCTGCATTTCTAATTTACATATTAAAGATCGAAGTATACCCCAACAGAACAATCACATTCGGAAAATAAATCAAAATATGTCATATTTTCTGAATAAACATGCCAAATTTTAGAGGAAAAATGAAAAGTTTTGTAAATGACCAGTGACAAATTAATGACCAATAAGGTGACGATATATATAAATAGTGAAGTTTTCATTGACATATATTGTTCTAAGAATTAGCTTCCAACTAGTTCAATTTTTTCCCTTCAGCCTTATTACAAGAACCATTCAAAATGGATATGTGAATTTTAACCTCAAAGAACAATAGACTACTGTAATTTCAAATAAATAAAAAACAAAAAGTTTATATGCAAACAATAATAATAAAAATATGTTAACTTTAAAGATATCACACAAAATTCAAAACGAATAGAAAATATACATAATGTCACCGGATATGAAAAATACATTTGAAAAATCTTTTAAAATGTTTAAAACGACAAAAGATGTTTGTTTGTTGGCTTTGCTTATACTTACTTATGGTGGTGTACAATATAAAATGACACTTTTAAATGTGTTGGGTGACATCCAAAAAACATTGCGACCACATTCGAACTCTAAGACTTTATTACAAGACAGTGTCTTTATCTTATTATACATATTTTATATTGTACAGGATGTTAAAATGGTCCTGCATGGATATCGTATTTTGAACACCCAACGACCAAACAGTATCATGATGTCATCAAACAAAATGCATATATGCATAATTATATATCAAATATTTATAAAAAAACAACAAAATACGTATGGTTATAATATACAACATATACAATGTGAATTTTTTAAAATTTAAAATCTAACAAGGAGAGGGTCAGGTACGGTTGTCACCTATTTCAATCAAATTCCGTCTGCTTGTAGAGCATAACACTAATATTAAAAATTTACAATATTAAGGTCCACCTATCAAAAACACAGGAAATATTTTTATCTAAATTTGGAGAAGACTATAAGTAAGATATGATCAAGTAATTTAGAAAGTTTCATCAAATTGGCTATAGTTGAGCGGTAGAGCGACGGAGGGCGGATAGTGGGGTACCGTGATCGAATCCCGTTACAAGTGATTATTTAATTTTTTTTTAATAACAATTAGTTTATTATGTAATTATATTAACAAAATTAAGCTACGAAATATTACTTGTCGCTTAAAATTAATAAATTAATATAATTTTCCTTAAATTTTTTTCTTTTTCGATATGAGTACATATATATAAACACACAAGTCAATTAAATAGATTAAAATTTTAAAATATGAAATTCTTCAATTTTGAAGAATGTAAAAATATGTTACCCACATATTTTCACAAAATAAATACCGTAAAACCGTCTAGACCCGGACACTTTTTTAAATTTTTTGATTAATTTTACATTTATATATGTTTCCTTCATGGATATCGCCAATAAAAGTATTACCATTAGAAAGAGTGCATATTATTTGTTATATCCCTGACCCATTTGTTTCATTACAAGTAATAATAAAAAAAAAAATAAATAAATAAAAAATAATTAGTAAGTGTTCGGGTCTACACCCTAAATCCGTCTTGACCCGGACACTTACTTAAATAATGTAATAACATGCAAACTAACCTCTCCCGTCGGGTTTAGGACAGTGTTTTATATCGTCTGATGTCTCTGAACCTGTCAAAGACTTCAAAATATTTTTTGGGAAGGGAGAGGGGGCAATGGTGGTTTTTACCCTTCTCGACGTTACGTTGAGTTCCTTTAATTACTAAAAGTAGTGGAATCCATTGAAGTGTCCAGATGTTAAATTTCATTAAAATTGTTTCACGCCTTTCTGAACAGCGTACAAAAATGTTATTGTAAACGTTGTACTCTCTACACAGGCAAACGGTATATTTTAGTAGGGGAGACCGGGGTAATAAGAGACAGAAGGGGTAATAAGAGACAAAAAAAAATTATTTAACTCTAAATTACAAATCTAATTATTATGAAAAAAATACTACATATTTAGTAAATTAAATGAACCTGTATGATTTTTTTTTGTAATTATTGAAATAAAATTAAAGGTAAAAAAAATGTTTTAATATTTCGGAAAATCCTTGTCTCTTATAACCCCTGCTGGGGTAATAAGAGACAGCGCCTTTAGCTGCCCATATAAATTAATGTAAAATAAACTGAAGTAATAGCTGATATCTAAAGAAAATTCTGAATCAACCAAACCTTTTTACTTGCATTAATATTTAATACCAGTTAATAAAAAATTTACTTTCTCGTTATTTTGTACAATCTATATGGACCAGAGCCATGACAAAAAAATTTGAGACGGATACGAAATTTTTTTTAATTATTCAAAAACAAGGTTAAAGTTATTACTTTGTAAAAATTTAAACAAGGGCTAATAAGAGACAAGAGTAGAGTCCAGTTATGAAAAAGGTTTTTAAAATTTTCAATATTTGTTTATTATTTGTCATGCTTTTCGTCAACAAATTACATATCAAAAATATTAAAAAACTTTATACAATAACAGAAAAAAAAAATGAAATCGGTGAGAAGTCATGAACTTGAAACCCAATTCAAATGCAAAGTTTTTTTCAATTGACTAAAGAAGATTCAAAAACTATTAAAATTTTATCAATTTAAAGTTATTGGTGATAAAGTGAACATATTGAAGTTATCATTACTTAATCATTAAAAATTCTGATCTTAAATTATTGGTGGTTTTTCGACCTTGTCTCTTATTACCTCGGTCTCCCCTATATAGGTAAATTGGGCCTTATCGACTTATCTTGAGATCTAGAATACGTGGTAAGTCTATGTCCCAGAAATTTTGGGATACCCTTTTTATATTTTAAATTCCTACCATGCAACATTAACCAATCAGAAACTGTTGTATCTCAGAAATCGACACAGCAAAAGTTTTTTAGTATCAAAAATATGGAAATCTACTACTTAATGTACATGAGCGTCACTTTCTAGTATTTCATTTTATAAAAATTATGTTTTCATTTTACGAAATCCATTTACATGGTGGGAGCGCTGCGAAAATGAACCAAATCACTGGCAACAAGCAGTTTGAAGTACAATATTTTACTTGTTGCTTCTATAAATATTTATTATTCCTCGATACTGCTTGAAAAAATGTCTACCAGTGATTACGATAAGAATTTCTGAACAAGTTTACGAATAAAAAAAAAAAAGTTGAAAAAAAGACGAACAATATAATACTCCTGATATTCAAATATTTTTCCGATTTCAGATAATTTCCATATTTTCTCATTTT
The DNA here is from genome assembly GCA_035578155.1 of Brachynemurus nebulosus. Taxonomy (NCBI): domain Eukaryota; kingdom Metazoa; phylum Arthropoda; class Insecta; order Neuroptera; family Myrmeleontidae; genus Brachynemurus; species Brachynemurus nebulosus. The sequence goes on along the minus strand of JAPWDM010000009.1, from coordinate 13,904,810 downwards.
TCAATATATATTTTTAATATTTTTTTTCTCCATATTTAAAATATTATATTTCAGATATAAATTGGCAAAAAAAAATATTTTGATAAATATTTTATATACATGTGTGTAGGTATATTCAAAAATTTATTACTTTTGATATCTGGTCGGCTTTACTTTGAATAATCAACACGTTCTTTTTCATCTCTTAATATTTTACTCCTCAATTCCAATAAATAAAAAAAAAATGAAAAAGAAAAAAAGAAAAAATAAACAGCACAAAATCGCATATGAAAAGCGCGGCAAACAAGATAATATAGACATGGTGATACAGTGTGCCAGTTTTTCCCAAGACTTATTTTATATTATCGTCGGATATGAATTGAACTTAAAATTTGAAAATTTTTTAACCATTTTCCTGTTAGTATCTTTTATTTGTTACTTTTACAGATCATATTTACGTATGGACGGGGTCAGCGAAAGAGCCGCCAGGTGAGTCAATTGCTTGGGGGCCTCGGTTTGGAGCCCGGACAAAGTGTTAAGACGTTATAATTTTTTTGTTTTTTGCTCATCAACTGTATATTTTTAAATGTTTGATAATTCTTTACTGTGCCAGGGGGCCCGTCAATTCTCTTCCCGACCCTGCGTATAGGATGATGGAACTATAGCTAGGACGACAAATATCTCTTTACAAACATCTATTTACTCCCAAAAAATTCTGGAATTGTCACCAGAAATCTTTATTTCCAAAATAAGAAGCGAACTTTGAACAAAGTTGTTAACGTGAAGATTTTCCCAAAATTTAGAGTTGAGAAAATTACACATAATTTTTTTGGAGAGGGAGGATATTTTTGGGATAATGCATAGAGCTTATTTTAGGGATTTAAAAATTTTGTTTAATGACATTTACTTACATTTTTTAACAGTTTACTCCCACCAATCCCAGCTTCTAAGGAGCTTTGTTTATACAATTTTTGCACCGGTAGTAAGTCATATAATTTCCCCTGAAAATTTTGTTAACAAACTCCAAAGGGTCCTATTTTTTTTACCTTCAGCTATTTTTCTATGAAAACATGTTATTAGATATTCATCTACAAAATCATACTAAAAAAATGCTGTAGATTTTGGTAGGTTTGACTTTGGAGCCATATTTATTCTACCGTTGGGAGCCTGTCCTTTAAATAGTAAAATTGTCTTTGTTTCTATGGAAATTTACTCTTTATACAATATTTGGCGAACTAAAAAATTGGCACGCAGTATCTACCATACGTAGAGATTAATTGAAAGTGTTTCCTGGAGAAAAGACGCTTCAAATCAGTCTATCGGTGCTGGTTTCATAGACATACAGCACAACAGTAAAATAATTTTATTTTTTTTTTTCTCCTATTAAGGCGATCGATTACAAGAAATTTGCCAAGCTTAGAATTTGAAATTTTAGAGAGAAACATATGATGCATTCACTGACACTATTTTGAATAATTTCTGACGCGTAGTTTAGAAGAAATAAATTTTCAAAGTTAGAATTTTTAACGTACGAGTAAATGTAAAAGTATGATTAGAGGTGAATCAGAGGCATATGTATTTAAATAAGTTGTGTCATTAAAAACCAACTTTAAGATTTAAAAAACTGAAAATTATTTTCTTTTATGTTTTTGAATCATTAAAAAAAACGATTTTGTTTAATATTGGACGTTTAGTTATTGTAATAAATAGAAAAAAAAAACTACAAAAATGTCAAATTTTTATAAACGACACGAAAACATCCATAATATACCTATTTATTTATGTATTAGTTATTATGTGTGCATACACGTCAACTACTAGAATCAAATTCATTACTTTTAAAATTATTAAAATTAGAAGATTGAACAATAATCAAATATTATTAATACTGTTACATGTACTATAATATTTAACTTATTTTTCTACACATAAATTATATTTATTTATAGAGAAAGAAATAGACTTTGTAATTCATTTGTCAGTAGTAATCGATTCACCTTAACTAACGAATTAAACTTTTAAAATTCAATATTTCTAAGGAGTGACTTTGATAATCTACTTAATAAATTTCTAACACTGACTGACTGACAGACAACGCACAGCCTAAACCGTTGGGTTTAGAAGAATGAAATTTTGTACAGGAGATCCCTATGTAACGTAGGTGCCCACTAAGAAAGGATTTCTGAAAATTCGCTCCCTAAGTGGGTTAAATAAGGAATGAAAATTTTTATGGAAATTCGATATTTTTGAAGTTAGTGATATATAAAAATGTTACTATGGCTATTAAAATAAATAATATTTTACCTATTTAATAAATATTTAACTTTGGCTGACAAACAACGCACAACCTAAACTGTTGGGTTTAGAAGGACGAAATTAAGCACAGGAATTATGAAAATTGGCGTTTAAGCTTCTATTTATAAATAAAATTCAGTTGTGTTAACGTTTTTGGAAATTTATTGTCTAAGGGGTTAAAACAAAAAATGAAAGTTCATATGGGAAGTTCGTCATTTTTGAAGTTAGAAGTGAGCAGAAAGTGAGTACCTAATAAAAAGATGTTGTCGATGGGAAATCCCATCGGGCATACGGCTAGTCTATTTAATAAATTTATAACACTGACTAACTGACTGACTGACAGACAACGCACAGCCTAAACCACTGGGTTTAGGAGAATGAAATTTGGCACAGGAGTTTCCTATGTAATGTAGATGAGCACTAAGAAAGGATTTTTGAAAATTCGTCCCCTAAGTGGGTTAAATAGGGGATGAAAATTTGTATAGAAATTCGTCATTTCTGAAGTTACAGATATTGTATAAAAATATGTTACTATGACTATCAAAGTAAATATCGTATTTAATAATTTTTTAACACTGACTGACATCCTGAGATGTTGCCGATGTTAAATCCGATCGGTTGGGTATACGGCTAGTATTCAATAATTTTTAATCTTATTGAAGAATAACATGTGTATATGAATTAGTTTGAGTGGGAAAGTATAGTCAATTTTAAATATTCTAGTTATTCTTCTAATTTAATTTCTTTATTAGACTTCATAAAACACACAATCGGTACATTTTTATATTTATAAATACAAAAAAAAAAAAATATCTAAATAAGTAAATAACCAACATTCCAAAAAAGAGAAATGATAAAAAAAATAAAAAAGAAATATGCTTGAAAATAACATGTTAAATAAAGATACAAAGGAAAACACATTTTTAAATGCAAACAAAAGAAAGATAACAATAAAATATGTTTAAGACGGCGTCGACGTACATAGTATACATACATGCTAGGAAAGAGAAAAATATAAATGACAGAGATAATCATATACAATATTAAATATAATAAATAAAGACATACATGTTCTGATCATACACACATACATATTACATACGTATGAAACATAAATATATTTACTTACATGACTTCCATTCTCTACTTACTGTAAAATGGATCTTGGTACAGGAGTAGGACAAAGTAATTGGAACACTCATTTAGGTAATACATTAATTCAATCAAGCCGAGAGCTAAATACTGGAAGAGATTTTGTCTTAAGGAAAGAAATACCTTTAGACATGTGTAAATATAGATACTACATATACAGGGTGTAAAATAAATAACTCTCGTCCTTTTGAGGAGTGACTCATTGCAGCCCGTAGACACTAAAACCACAGGAATTTTTTCGAAATTAAGAGTTTGAGAAAATCGCAAATTGACTGGCTACATGATGTTTCAAAATTTTTCTAAGTACGGCCTTGACTAAATGATGTATAGATACCTTCTTAATACAAAGGTACAAAATAATTTTATTGATTAAAATTCAATAAAATTTTGTAGACATGTTTAGGTGGTAAAAATTTTTAAGAGCCCCTTTTTCGACCCTTTTTTTGTTAAACAACAGTTTCGGTTCAAATTTATTGGCAAATATTAATTACATGGGTAAGATTTATCCACTGTTTTCGTAGCGAGATTTATATATACACTGTAAAAAATGAGTGTAAAATTACTATTATTATAGTCGCAATATTACTATTATTATAATAGTAAAATTTACTACTTAGTAGTAAATTTACGCCAAAAATATTTTTTTGTCATTTTTACATATTTAAGGTGTAATTTTACGTAACTGATATATAATTATGGTTATTTGTTATTTGCTAAGGTGTAATTTTACGTAACTGATATGTAAATACGGTTTTTGTGGTAATACGGTAATTTGTGGTGCGTGTCACTGTTTTTTTTAGCTCTTTAAGTTAAATTTCCACATTAATCAAAGATTCTCTGTGCCAGTTTAAGCTAATCTTTTGGATTCTCTTGGATTTTTCAATCTTGTGTTACTCCTATAGTTTCTTCAACATCTTAAACGAGAAGTTACATATATAATTGGCTAACTTTAGCTTACTTTATAGAGTAGCGTAATAATCTTAGCGAACTTATAATAAGTTTTGTAACAACTATCCCGTTATATTCGCAAAGAGTTGTTTTTATAGTTTTTCCTTTACAATTCCAAACAAATACTATAATAATTCCTCTAGCAAGTAAAGGGCCCGAGGCCGGACCTATCGATTTTGACGAAACTTAGATATGTTGTAGAACACTAAAAAATAAGCGACACGTATTTTTTTTATCGTCGGAAAAACGGTTTGAAGGGGTGAAATCGCCCTCCAAATATTGGTGTAAAAATTTAATTTTTTAAATATCTCGAAAACGGTAGGAAATAGAGCAAAAGTTTAAATTGGCGATATTGCTATTTTTTGAAGAGCTATCTATTGATATTAAATTTGTTCAAATTACATCAACAGGAGTGGTTGGGGGTTAAACTTTAGAGGTTAATTTTGCAAAAAGGGGGTGAAAATTAAACAATATAAAAATTTTGTTTACAGATTTGAAATCTACGTCAAAAAATCTAATTGACCTGTTTTTGCTCAATGTCCCAATATTAAGTCTAGGGGTAGTTAACTAGGGGATGACTGTGTCGAATAGTCGTACTACTTGGGTAGTTCAAGAAGTTTTTCGTCATGAGAAATAGTTTAAGACAATTAGAATAACGTAGAAATGAAATTTTCGATTTCAAAATTCAGTTTGAGCAACATTGGAGAGGGGGTGAGTCACCCTCTTAAATTACATACTAGTTAGCATACACTCATTTTTAATATTAACACACTGACCGTGGGTAATAATGTCACAATAAGTGGTTCTGACAATAACGATATTTTCAAAATGAATGGAAACCTAATAAAAACCTTACATACGATAGTCCAACTTCAGAACCACTTATTGTGACATTATTACCCACTGTCAGTGTGTTAATAGTACAAAAGAGTGTCAGTAAACTAGTATGTAATTTAAGAGGGTAACTCGCCCCTTCTCCAGTGTTGCTCAAACTGAATTTTGAAATCGAACATTTCATTTCTACGTTATTCTAAATGTTTTAAACTATTTTTCATGAAGAAAAACTTCTCAAACTACACAAGTAGTACGACTATTCGACCCAGTCACCCCCTAGTTAACTACCCTTAATATTAGGACATTGAGCAAAAAAGGTCAATTAGATTTTTTGACGTAGATTTCAAATCTGTAAACAAAATTTTTATATTGTTTAATTTTCATCCCCTTTTTGCAAAATTAACCCCTAAATTTTAACCCCCAGCCACCCCTGTTGACACAATTTGAACTAATTGCATACCAATAGATAGCTCTTTAAAAAAGAATAATACTGCCAATTTAAACTTTTACTCTATCTCTTACCGTTTTCGAGATATTTAAAAAATTAAATTTTTACCCCAATTTTTGGAGGGTGATTTCACCCCTTCAAACTGTTTTTCAGCCGATAAAAAAAAATACGTGTCGCTTATTTTTTAGTGTTCTACAACATACCTAAGTTTCATCAAAATCGATAGGTCCGGCCTCGGGCCCTTTACTTGTAAGAAAATCAGTGCAGTCACTTCTAATAATTTTCTAAGTCCAAAGACCCATATAATATCGTAAAATTTGCTGATTGTTCTTATTATTTTTCCCCATTCCTGTATATTGGTGTATTCTATATATAGATTGTGGTGTAACAATTTTAATTCAAAACATTATTTGAATATTTATTTGGTTTAAGAAAATTATAACAGTATAGAAATATGTATGTATGCATTGGTATCTGTATACATTTTGTGTAGAATGCTACATAAATATGTATTTCGTCTATTATTACATTTTATTTAAAATAATTTTATTTTAGAGCATAATTTTAAAGAAAAAGACTGAACTGAATTCGCCTTACTTACTGTACAGGACTTAATTTGTTTTGTAAGCAAAAGGCAAATAGCTACAAACGATATTAGAATATTTTTGCTTCAAAATACTATAGAAGAATACGGTTTAATTTATTTATTGTATATACTGCGGAATTTTGTGCAGATATATAAACAGAGATTAAAATTATTTCAAATAGAAAATGAAGTTTCTGGAGAAGGTGAGGTTAGATCCATTTGAATTTATCTAATCCATGAAAAGCCTATCATCAAAATTGAAGTTTACAAGTATTCTATTTCTTATGTATTAAGAAGTACAGACTGGTACTACACATTATTTCTTAGAAGTCTGGAGTTCAGTAGACCTAAACTAATTCCTAATATTATATTAGAAATTTTGTGTCTTCGGCTTCTTAATTTGGATCAAATTCGATAACACTGATGGACAATTTTGACATAAAATTACTGTTAAATTTAATATTCTAAAATTTTGTACAAAATCACTTTCTTATAGTGGCGTCGCTTGGCTCACCGAACAACTCTAAAGTAATTATATTCATATTTCAATAGCATATCTAATTTTCATAAAGTGTTGTCAAGATCTATCCCACTCTTTGATTTGAGTCCTATTCGATGACGCTGAGAAACAATTTCGACCTCACCATATGTATTTGTACTTTTGAATCAGATAATCTAAATCAATCAATTCCTGAATGGTGCTTCGCTCTGCTTGCCCAACGACTCTAAAATACATAACTATATTCATATTTCAAAAGTATATCTAATTTTCAGTGGCGTAGCGTGCCTTGGAGGGGCCTTGTATCAAAATTAGTTGGGGGTCCCAAATGAAGGGTAAAGGTTTCTCACAAAAGAAACAAAAATGCTTGCATTAAATTAAAATAAATATTTATTGATTATAAGTTATCGCTTCCTCTTAGAAATTGAGCTAGCCAAACAATTCAAATTAAATGTATACTTTTCTTGCCTTTTTTCGGCAAATTGATTTATTAATTCATCTATAGTTGAAGACGGTTTCAGTTTTTTTAAAATTTCTGCCGCTATAGACAATGGTGACAAGTCTGATAGCCGTTCCCGTCCCATCGAAGTCCTTAGGTAATTTTTTATCAATTTTAACTTTGAAAAACTTCTTTCAGCTGTTGCGGTTGTAACTGGAAGGGTCAAGAATAGAAAGCATGCTGTTATTCCTCCGGAAAACTGGATGCAAGGCTATTCAGTTTTATCAGCAATAATTCCATGAGCTCCTTAATGGAATGAATTTTTTGAATTTCAGATTTTAAGCATGTTTTCAGTGCAATTAATTGTTCATAAAGATTAACTGAGATGCCTTTACTGTATTTAGCCGACAGTTTTCCGGAAGCGTTTTTTATCACTTCGTTTGAAGAAGATAGGAGTTTCTCCGGTTGTAATACTTCGAACATATTAGGTACTCAGGTCAAAAAGCAACAAACAGCAATAGTATACACTGACTTCGAAATATGATTCCGGGTCTGAAATTCTCTCGTATGACAGTTTTGTTGTATGTTTTTTTCCCGGGAAGCACGAGATTAAGTGACATTGTGGATAACATTTGACTAATTTGTGCTTATACATGTTACGGGCCTCTGTAGCCGTATCATTGATACGGCTGATACGGCGGTCGCTACGCCCTTGCTAATTTTCATAAATTTTTGTCGAGGTCCGTTCAAGTGTTTTATTTGAGTCCTATTCGATGGCATTGGGGAACAATTTTGATTTGACCTCTTCATATACTTTTAAATCAGATATTCTAAATTTTTTTACAAAATCAGTTCCGGATTTGGTATGTACAAAACCAGTACCTAAATGGTGTGCTTCGCTCTGTTCGCCTAACGACTCTAATGTAGCCATATGCATATTTTAAAAGCATGTTTGTTTTTCCTACCTTGAGACCTCCGCAGACATCCACATTGATAGCTTCAGGAGCACTTCTTCGGACCCTTTTCAAAGTTGCAGAACTCTGAGGAAGAATCTCCACAGTACATAGCACGCTCCCATATTGCATGCTCCCATTTAACAATTTCGTCGCAAACAAGATGTGTTAAATTGCCCCTCCTCCGTGCTTTAAAGCAAATATGTTTGGATGCGTTAGTGTCAAGTAATAGTTTGTAACAGTAAATCATACAAATACATAAATCCGAAACATTGACGCCCGTGATCTTTGGCTTTCTCATTTAAAAATTTGGTCCCAGTGGATTGCGTAATGGGAGTTTCCTATGTATTTGAACGAAATTTGGTCAAAATTCATCCAATCGTGTATTTTGGGGGCCTTTTGATTTCTTCAGACCCTGGGGGTCAATTTTAACATTACGTTAATTTTTCGGATTCTTAATAGTATTTAAGCGCAAATTTCACAAAGATTAGTGTTGTAGTATTATAGAGAATAATTAATGTGACAAACATTCGAACTAAGTCAGTTAATTAATTGAAATCGTGGAAAAGTGTTAAGATTCGAACTTATAATCCTTCGTACTGTAGACAATGATACAATTCATTCCATTTTTGATTTAATAATTCTATTAATTTTTTTTTTGTAAATAAGTAGATAGTAAAATATGCAAATTTTTATAACCTCAGTATCAATCACTTTCATTCATGCATTGTGATTTGCACACTACACGAAGGAATCTACTAGTTTTATACCATAGCACTAGATGACTAGACACACACAATATGGTTAAATGCATATATAGAAGAAATATTTTATGAAAAATAATTAAAATTCTTGAAAGAATAGTATTTATTTCCGGACCGCGTCGCGTGTTTGTGTGGTGGCAGATGGTTGGTTGCAGTAATACACACAATAAATACTGATATCCCGGATATAATCTCTTACTTTTATATTATTTTTCCGACTTATTTTACTGTATACTGTTTGCGAATAAACGGAGAGACATGCATGTTTCATGAGATGCCGTCACAATAGCATCATTCTTTTTCTTTTAATCTTCATTTTCTTCCACCTTTTTTTGTTGTTTTTCTTCCTCATTCTATATTTTGTGACATTGAGACTGGATGACTTGTCATATTTCTAACTTGTTGGGTAAAATTGTGTACAGATAAGTAATTAAAATTTAACCACTCATTAAAAATGTAGGTTTCCATATCTATTTACCGCAATTGATAAATAATTTACTTTAAAATAATATCTTCATTAGATAATGAATCAAAAACGACAAATCTTTTATATTTATGCATGCTCACTATGCTCTGGAGAATCTAAAGTGGTGTTTCTCAATTTTCTTGCTGTCGCAGCCCAGTAACCTCTAGGATAATTTTGCTCTTCGTCTCAAATTCTCCTCATATGCAAGATTATTTCGACGATTAAAGCTTTGGATAATAAATAATTTTTATTATCAATAAATTAGAAAAACTTAAAATCTTTGAATCAATTTTATTTTTTTAATGTTGAAATTTTTTTCAGTAGAAAATTTTATTTTTATTTAAAGAAAAAAATTAGAGAAATTTTTAATTTTTGAACAAAGAAGTGGTTTTGAGATTAAAATTCTACTAATATGAGTTACATTATGAGAACTTTAGGTACTCCCAACTTTTTCAGAGCTAACTTGATTGTTGAGTTGAAATCAAAATTTGTTTTAAGAATTTCTAATGACGTATATAGGTATTATTAAATTGGTACTTTTTAATATACTTAGGTACCTTTTTGTGAATTGGTGAAATATTTTCATAACGCTGGCAAATTTTGTCTCCAGTCAGTTTTCAATTTACTTTGTATCAAACGAGACCGGAACTCCAAACCACACAAATCATTGTAATAATCAAACTGATGTGTCAAATTTGACATGTTGTCAACAGAGGCGTAGCGAGCATAACTGGTGCCCGGTGCGTGACACTTTTTTTGCGCCCCACTTAACTTAACTTAACTTATTTAAAATTTTAAATAATTTAAGTAGTGGAACGGTGTATTTAAAATTTCGGAAAAAATTCTTTCTCGTAAATTTGTATTTTAAATTTTTCCCTAAATGTTGCCTTAACGACGTTTTTTTACTCACCAATGCTTTGATTGTGTATCTATATATTTGAAGTCATAACCTGGAAGTAATTTCGTAATTTCGCTACACTTTCATGTAACAAAATTCTAATAGCGCCCCTTCTACTAGCTTTTTACACTCCTCTTATTAGCTTTTGGCGACCCTCTTAAAGTGGCGCCCGGGCCATTATAGTACCCCTTGCACCCCCCTCGCTACGCCGCGTCAAACAATGTGTAAAAATGAGCAGAAGTTTCTAAAAAACCATTCCAGTAAATGTCAAATATATAAAAAATATAATACACATTAAATACATACACGATTATATTGCATTTTGTCATTAGTAGAAAGATGTTTTTTACTTTATTTTGATTGTTTTTAATTACTATATTTTTACTTCGTTTTCATTATGTTTTTATAGAATATTTTAATTGACTTATCTAATTATGTGCAGTTTTTAACTTCTGTAAACTTCAATATTTTATTCTATTTTTAATTTTATTTTTTTTATCTTAAAATTGACGTGTTAAAGGATATTTTTAAAAATTTTTATTTGTAAGTATTTTAAAACATTTTTCTTTTTGCTGTTTCTATAATAACCTACATTGTTAATTTTTATTTTATTTTATTGATAAGGCCTGATGAAGGGGATGTTTCAAAAACCCCAAAACGTACGTTGCATTGAATAAAAATAATTTTTCAAATTACAACTGGTGATTATTTTCCAAAATGCCTTTCCTTAATATACAGCATCACCAAAAACCCTTTGTAATAGTTTCAAAGTAATTTTTAAACATTTTTAATTTTACTTTTATCCTAAAAATCTTAGAATATCCTGAAAACGGTTGGACCCACCGCAATTATCGGCTTTTAAAGTGGGTTAATTTTTAAATTTTACAATTTTATTTTATCCTAGAAATCTTAGAATATACTAAAAGCGATTGGGGCAGTGTTCATCAGACTTGTTTAAAAACTATCCCGCAACTTTTAAAATTGGGTTTTTACAATTTTTAATTTTATTTTTGTCTTGGAAATCCTGGAATATCAGCTGAACCACGTTTCATCAAATTTAACCAAGAACCATCCCGGAATTGTCAGCTTTCGAATAAAAGAAACCGGATTAAAATTGCTTAAGCCGTTCCGGAAACATATGATAACAAACACACATACATACCCAGCCACACGCATATATCTGCTACTACGCCCGTTCCGTCGTGTAGTGATGGGCAAAATTAGTCTTGGTCTTGCAGTCTTATCTTGGTCTTGCTTTTTTTTGCAAGACCAAGACCAAGACCAAGACTATAAGTATAGCTGCAAGACCAATACCAAGACTCAAGTGAGCAAGACCAAAACAAAAGCAAGGAAAAAGCAAGACTCTTGCTAAACTATTTGAATAGTTTGAAAGTATAATTAATGCCGTATATAAACAGACAAAATTCTGATTTTAGAAGGAAAAATTCGCTAATAAGAAAGTGCGAGATTTTTTAGCAAGACCAAGACCAAGACTGCATTTTGCAAAACCAAGACCAAGACCAAGACTCAAACTGCTCTAGCAAGATCAAGACCAAGATTCTTAATGCAAGAACAAGACCAAAATCAAACTGCCAAATCTTGGTTTTGCATTTACTCATCACTACCATCGTGGGTAAAAACAATTTACTACAAAACTATTACTGACATTCTAACGAAAATTACATTTATAACAAATAAAAGCTTTTAAATTCATAAATGCGTACATACTGCACACCATACGCATAACAAATTTATTTTCAAACGCAATTTCTTCGATTTACTTTGATGTCTAACGTAGTGCTGTCTTATTGCTAAGCCATAACGCGTGTGAATGAATATGTAAAATACAACATAAAACATACATTTTCCACTTTAAACGCCTCTCGTATTCTTTAAAATAACTATAAAGCTTATGGAATTAGTTGAAATTTTTAAGATATACATTTTTATCTATATAATGTTCTTATATTACGCACCGTTACAAACGGCACCCTTCGCTTGAAGCGCCGTGAAACGAACCAAATACACAAATGCATCGAAATTCGCGGTAATATCGTGCGAATCGACAAGAGACGTGACTGACGATGATGGAGAAAAAAAAATAAATAAATAAATACTTTGGTATTATCTGTGCGGAATTTTGTATTTTAAATCAAACGAAATACATCATATTTTAACGTCACCGCACGCTTACGTAATGTAACGAAATATTATTTTTGGGGGAGAATTGTTGAATATTAACTCGGCAAGTCTCTATACATATAAACTTTACAAATAAACACGTTTATACTACACGTGATAAATATTAAATTTAAATCCATTTTTCGATACGTATTCAATTTTTATGTATACTAGCCGTATTTGCGACGTCGTTCGCGCAAAGCATTCTTATAAACTCAATGAGAAGTATGTAAGTGTAACAATATTATACAAAACTTGCAAATGTAAATTAAAAATCACAAAGTGATTGAAAAAAATTATCCGGATCGGCTGGGAATCGAACCCAGGATCTCCTGGTAACTAGCCAGGTGTGCTAACCACTACACCAACGATCCTATGCTCGGCAAGTGGCCGAGCCGGACACCCATTCAATCACCTATGTGAATTAGTACTCTCTCTGATTCGAGAAACAGTTACAATTTTAATTTCAAATATTATCGGGTGCCTGTGAGACACTACTACGTATGACAAACTTTTGTTTGGATTTCAACACACACAGTATTGATATGTTCACTTATCGTTCAGTTAAACTGAAACTTTAAGCACTTGACTGCTTTGGTTAACATGACCCAAAACCACATAATATGTAAATTAAAAATCACAAAGTGATTGAAAAAATTATCCGGATAATTTTTTCAACCACTTTGTGATTTTTAATTTATATATGTGGTTTTTGGTCATGTTAACCAAGGCAGTCGAGTGCTTAAAGTTTCAGTTTAGCTGTTTGTCATACGTAGTAGTGTCTCAAAGGCACCCGATAATATTTGAAATTAAAAAAAAAAAAAAAAAAAAAAACCTGCAAAGAAAAATAATTCTTGTGTAATGCATGCACCTGCTCGAAATGGTTTTTCTATTTTCCCGTGGGAATAAGGAATTTTTCCGGACTAAAGAGTATCTTAAATGTTGCCCTATAGGTAATATCCTATCAACACACCAAATTTTATTAACATCCGTCCAATAGTTTTTGCCTAATGTGTGCACATGCTGAAAATGGTTTTCCCATTTTCCCATGGGAATGAGAAATTTTGCCGAAGTAAAAAGCACTTTAGATATTGACCCAGGTAATAAGTTATCATCACACCAAATCTCATTAAAATCAGTCCAATAGATTTTGCGTCATGCCTGAACAGACAGACAGACAAAAATTCTAAAAATCGCTGTTTTGGTATCTACATCGATTACTATTTACAGTACCAGTACAATTTTCAAAAAATATTCCATGTACAGAAATGGTCTCGTTACAATTTTATTATATGTATAGATGTGTTACGTTTTTTTCTTTAAATGTTATAGGTATATGGCGCCGCAATATTTGGTTTTGAATTTTTATTTAGTATACGAACAAAGAAATAGTAGGTGTGCTTAAAATTACACGACCAAAACCTCTATGGCGATCTCGTAGCGGATTCGAAGTAACATACATTTATATTCGGTAGATAGGAGTTTATTGAACGAGTCGAGATTATGATGAACAAGCGAAGCCAATAACAAAAATTAATCGAAAATTAAAATTAAATGCCATCAGGTTAGAACCAGTATCCATAAGAAGTCAAAGTAGGTTTTAGTCAATGACGAAAGAATATAAAATGTGTTAGAAAAGGACCTGTCACAACATTGTTTTATTGAAGCAAAAGTTATGCAAGTACTAGACAGTGGCGGCAACAAAATTAAATGTTTATATATGTATGTAGAAATTCATTTTTAATAGGTTGACTACATTTACTATTGAATTCACATAAGAAAAGTGGCCAACTTAAGTGAACTTTATCATGCTTTACATCCATTGCATAATTGATATGTAATATTACTCGTAAATTATTATTTAACATATAATGTTTACACGCAAATATTTTTTCAAAGAGACGGCTAATATATGTCAAAAAAATCTTATCGCTGAAGTTTTATTCCTTGTGCTTTTTTTCTAATATCGTTTTTATATTTGTAAGCAGAACTAATTGCCATAATATTTTCTTTAAAAAAATATAACGAAAAACGCAATTTAAAAAGTGAAGATAGTGAAAATTTTTACATTAATACCAACATGGCTGACTATGCTTCAATTTTAATTTTAAAATCTAGGATATCTTAGAAAGAGAAATATATATTGGCAATTTACATACTATTTATAATACTTGTCTCTATAAAATACACGATCATGCAAAAAATAATTTATGTCAAAAGATTGGCGTTGAAATAATACAAATACAAAATAATATTTGATATCAATTTATTAAATGCATATTAAATGTGGCTTTAATTCTTTTAATTTATTTTGATTTACTTTAGTTTCTATAGATTTGCTGAATTTTAGAAATCTGGTAGGGATAGAAGTTAATCGATAGGTAATAATAATGAAAGTATTAGACGGTGCAGTTATTCAAAAAAAATGGCCTAACCTCAACATCCAAAGTAACAGTTTCACTCCAACTCCAAATTGTTCTATACAGTCCACATATTGTTTGGCAAAAAGTTACACAACTTTGAGCGTCGGGTTTTGGGAGGAGGGGAGTAGAAGTAGGGCAAATTAACGTTTTTTTTTTTTGTTTTTTTTTTTTTTAAATATTTCGGAAACTATGGGGTTTAGCGTAAAAAGTGTCATGTACAAAAATAATTTACATTAAATTGCGAACAAAAATGATCCTGTGCATAATCTTGCTGAATAAGAAGAAGAATCCGCTCGAGTGGGGGTGAAAGAAGTTTGACGAACACCTGAGACCAATTACAACAGCACGTCCTGCAGCTCCCGAGGAATTACTTTCCCTCATAGTGTGCGCTTGCAAAGACGAATGCGTCGGTAATTGCGAATGCAGAAAGAGTGGTCTAAACTGCTCAAACATATGCGGTAATTGCTCAGGGCTAGGATGCGATAACAGGGATACGAACATCATAGACGAAGATTTAGAAGAGGAGGGCGCTATGTTTGAAGAAGACTAATCGCAATTTCCTTTTACAAAACAAAATCCTGTATAAAAAAATTAGTTTCCTTAGTGATAATGTGTCATATTTTTTCAAAAAAAATTTAAAAATAATAAAAATTACTATTTTTACACCCTCCATAACTCTGGAACTCAGCAAGATTATGCACAGGACTATTTTTGTTCGCAATTTATTGTAGATTATTTTTGTACAGATACTTTTTGCGTATAACTGCATAGTTTTCGAAATTAAAAAAAAAAAAAAACTGACGAAAACCGTTAATTTGCCTACTTCTACCCTCCTCCCCCCAAACCCGACGCTCAAAATAGTGTAACTTTTTACCAAACAATATGTGAACTGTATAGTACAATTTGGAGTTGGAGTGAAACTGTTACTTTGGATGTTGAGGTTTGGGTCTAATTGAACCGTACTATTAATATTTCTTTCTAATTCTCGTCGTGACATGCTACTGCACCCTTAGCTATAATTATATACTGCCACAGTTTTGTTGTATAATTGTATATATTAATTAAACTAAATTGTTAAATTGTAATACATTATTATTTTGTTTTTGGTCGGGGAAGAACATTTCTTAGAAAAGTTATTTCCCTCATTTCATTCTGCGCAACTATAAAAAATGAGCACTGTAATTCAAAGAAATATTTTTTGGGAATATTTATTTGACTGTGTACATATTTAATCTTTCTTATTTATACGTTTTATGGTATTAATAAAATTGTAAAAGATGAATACTTACTTCGCGAAGTGAACATTTTCACCATACATAAGCATTTTTGTTTACTTTTAATATCCCGTTTTATTACAAATCGGAAATTAAACAAAACAAAAACAAAGAATTTTGTGCTTATTTACTTTGTTTAAAATCAGGTTAAATAAAACAATACCTATCAACATACATACATCAGTACAGGGTGCCTTTAGCTACTAAAAACACATAAGTTTTAAGGTATCTATATTATATATACTTGTATTATTAAATTATAGAAAATAAATGTTCCGTTACTTAATGGTATTCCATATTTCCTATCAATAAATAAAACACATGACTTTGCAAAAATACCACTTTTATTGTTGAAACTCTTATAGCTTGTTTCGATCAATATGATCATTATCAAACAAGTGAAGATTAAGTAACTTTTAAATGGTAGTAGTAGTTGGTGGGAAAATAGTAGGGATATAAATAGTAAGAGGAGTTAAAGACACGAAAAATAAATACAGGCGAATTAAGTAGGTACATATGACGGAAAAACAAATAACGTAAAAAGTAGAGTTACATTCAAAAATTATAAAACAAAACAAAACAGAATTGTAAATATCGGTATAATCGTTTAGAAGTAACTCAGAATTATATTTATAATTTTCTGTTGCCTCTAAACCTATTTGCTTCGTGTAAACTTATAATGTTTCTCTCCGGTATGTGTCTTGCATGTACTAAATATCCGGCAAAACGGAAGTCATATTTCTTGTTTCTGTAAGATCTGAAGTGTTGAGTTCTATGAATTTCAAAATTTCTGCCAGTTTGACCGATATAAAAGCCGTCACATTCTTGACAATTTAATTTGTTGATCTCCGATTTTTTTTTTAATTTTAAGGAAGGATAACAAACGTCGTTTTCAAAAATTGTTACCGTATTAAAATTCCCATATCCCTAGTTGCCAAAAACCCACTGTATATACACCTGGTAATAATCTTTTACTTGTAAAACGTTGATTCAAAAGGCGGTTATAGCGCAAGCAAGTATACATACATACACATTATTCTTTACAAAAATACAAAGTGTTACGAAAGAACAAATAAGAGATAGCAAGGAAGTAAGGAATAAAGAGCAAAAAGGGTAGGTGATAAAAGAAATGTGGTATTGGTAGAACTAATCGTTCAATCTCCCTGCCTGCCTGCTGCCTGGTGGTGTTGTGCACGGTGAAGAGGTGGCGTGAAGTGTTCTCTCCTAAATCTACTTCCTTTTCTTAAGTTGGTGTAATGATGTGTTGTAAATGGGTAAACGTAAGAATACCATCCATAGTGTCTGTAGTCTAGGTGTAGTAGTTTGAGGCACTGAGGTCATCACTTACTATACTAGAAGGTATATTGTGCTAGCTGCTATCTGTTACTGTTTCTCACACATTTACTTTTTTTTTATTATTTCTTATATCATTCTTTCTCGTTTCTCAAGAATGACTGTGTACCAAATGTAATTTTTATACGAGTACCTACCTACGAACTGTAAGTCAAATTTATTTTAATATTTGCAAAGTATGCTCGAGAAAAAATCTTCTAATTTAAAGTAAATTTTCGTTCCCCCTAACAGCATAACTGTTTTGTTTTCTTTAATACGTATAAGACAAAGCGAAAGACACATTGAAAGAGATGTAGGTAACAGACCATGGAGTAGATTTCGTTAATATTGTCACTCTCAGCCGAACAATGAACTCATATTGTGTACTTTGAACTTATTTGTTATAATGATTTTCATGAATATCAAAAAAGAGAAAAAAATATTTTGAAAAAAATTACTTGTAGGTGAAACACACAATTTTAATGAAACTACAGAAAGTTGATAAGATATTACTTAAAATAAATAAATAAATGAAATATGAAAATCTGTGTTTATGACGTCATTATATACGTTCAGTAACCCCAAGGCCTATTGCTCTCATCATTTTTAATAAGCTTAAATGCCATATAGCCTAGTCAAAACAAAATACCTAAGTCTTCTCTTGAAGTAAATATAAAAGTTCTGAACTTTGGAACAATTGTTTACTGGTATCTATCAGTGATTATATCAAATGTTCCAAAAAATCGAAGGCGAGGTTCAGCCGCCACTTTAAAAAATAGGCTCACTTTTCTTCTTTTTTTTAATTTTTTCAAAAACTATTAGCCGTAGGCAGAAATTAATTATTTTTAAAATTATAATTTTTTTTACAAAAGAGGTCCTATTCACTTTTATTGTATCTTTAGTATATCAATAAAAGAACGAAATTTTAGGGACAGAAAAAACTTTTCGTTTTTCTTCACATAATTAACATATACAGTGGATTTTCGGAGATAGTCCAATCAGAAATTGTTAGCATCGCATGTTTACGTTACACGAATATTTCAAACACACAACTTTTGTGAATACAATGTTCGTGTGACGTAAACGTACGATGTTTAAATCCTTATCGCTGAAATATGGAAAATTTGCGATTGGCCAATCTTCGAAAGTCCACTGTAATGTAATCTTTGTCTCTAATTTTCTTTTACAATTCTTGAAATTTCTTCTTGCTTCTTTAATTATTTTGTTATCACATAATTATTTGTAGATAATTTTACTTTGTGGAAATCCATAATGAATATGGTGAAAAAATTTTTAATTTTGTCAAATTTTCACTTAAATATAGAGATATATTATTTATCACAAACTAGTTTTCGATTGATTAGATCATCTTCAGGTGAAAACTGAATTGAACCGAATTCAGTTTGGATAAAAGAATATATATGTAAAGACAAAAAATGGACTGGATTAAGAAATGGGAAAAAACACAGAAGAAAGGTAAACAAATACAAGTGTACCGGAAACGAGTGGCAAATTACGAATTTGATGTTGGAGGGAGGTTTAGTTAGATAGCAAATAATGGGCGGGGAGATTAAATAATGAATATTACGAAAGATTTTTAAATTTAACTTGAATAATTATAAATATAAGGTTGAATAACTTCATTTTTGGTATGTTTTATTAAGAAATATTTTAAATGGAAAAAAATTAGTAGAATAGAAAATTAAATATGTTAAGAAGGGAGATTTATTTAGGTCAATTTAGTCATTTAAAGCTGTTATGTTTGGATCATTATTTAATTTGTTTATTTCTAATGCTTCTAATATATTTAATTTCTGTCGTTTTTCACAAAAGTGAAGGATTTTGGATTTGTAGCCCGGTTTTACAGAATGTTCGTTTTCTAAAACGGTGAAGACCAAAGTTGGAGGAATATTTCTGAGAGGTAATATATTCCCGGTATCTAATATCAAAAGATCTTCCTAATTAATCAACATATGCTGAATTACAATCTGCACAATCTAACTGATAAACAACAGATTTTTTTGTATGGAATTACCATCTCCACAATCTAACCGATGAGCACTAGATTTTTAATTCAAAAGAAAAAACTGATGCACACAAAAATTTTGGAAGATCTTTTGATCTGACAATGAGCTGGGAAGAAACACATCGTTTCAAAGGGCTCGCCTCAGCTCTTAACGGCTTTGAAGGCAGATTGCACAACTTTTTTTGATTAGGTACGTGTCAAAATCAACCAGAATGTAAAAAAAAAAACATTTTGGGTTAGTAGTATTTTCTTAATGAACCATATTGTTACTACAACGTTTGTTTACATAGGTACATATTACTGTAATTTTCATCTAAAACTAAAGCCGGTTCTACACGATGCTACGAACGTTCCGTCCAACGTTCGATCGAACGTTTGAGGCAATTAAGTTCAATAGTTGGTGCGACGAAGGTATCTGCTACACGGTGAATCGAATGTTTGATCCAATACGAATGATGATGTGTTGGTACAAACGTTTATTCAGTGGAGGAGGCTGTTATCTGTCTGATGTTATCTCTAATGTTATACACTGATGTTGTCTCTCTTCACATGAACGAGTCGTGCAGCTGCTGAGTCGAACCAACCAACGCAACCAACATTGACCTTCAAACGTTCGAAGCATCCCTTTGACTCGGTGTAAGGATACCGACATCGAGCGGGACATGGCCAAATACGAATGTTTGACGCTCGACATTGGACACTCGTAGGTTCGAACAACGGCCACACGATGCGATGAACCATCGAACGTCCAATGTTGGAAGGTGTTCGTAGCATCGTGTAGAAACGGCTTAATTTGAATATTATGGATGAAAAATTCCTGATTTTTCTAACTATTTACGTTCTCTGAGTTTTCCCCCACTTTCCCTAAAGTGGTCACTCTGTGCAGTGTAATTGATATAAATCATTTCCGATTGACAACATTATATTTATACAGAAACACACCAATACAAAAATTCTATTATATTTCTCTAATCGTCTCCCCTATAATATTAATTGTACCAATGACTTATCTATATTATCCAATTCGTCCAAATAAAGTGATATTTATTAATAAATGTCATCAATTTTTCTCATAGATATTTTTTTTGTACAAGAAAATTAGTTGTCAATAATTTGTAACGTATAATACAAATGACTTTCTCATGATCACATAAGAATGTTATAAAAATTATTTCGTTAAACCCTAAAAAGAATTTGGATAAGAACATTTTGTACAAGATTATCTGAATCTATAATTACATGTGATAAAATTCATTGTAAAATTCCATTGGACATTTGTAACACAGCTAAAACTATTTGAAATGGAACTATTTTCTAACTAAACATTTTACTATTTAAGAGCAAATAAAGAAAAATATTTAGAAGAAAAGGAAAAACCTCAAGTATAAAAAGAAGTATAAGAAAAGGAAACTTTTTACAAGAATGTTTACTTTTACAAAGACAACATTAGACTACCATATATACCTTTATGTATATGTACCAATAGTTACGGCTAACGCCAAACAACAAACATTAAAGTTGAATGTTAAGTTTACCACCTTCAACGTCAACTAACCGACCAAACAATCAATGTGAAAATAAACTGTTAACCTACAGTAAAAGTACACAATCGCTCAAAAATGTTGTCACAACTAAATTGGTTTTGGTTAGAGGGTTATATCAAATTGGCAGTAATGAATTCACCAAACATGTACAGGGTGTCAGAGAAATAAGTGACCACCTTTTGAGGGGGTACTCATAGCACCCTGTAGACACTATAACCGCAGGAATTTTTTTCGGAATGAACAGTCGCGTCACTCCTCAAAAGGATAAGAGTTATTTTCCTTACATCCTGTATATAATATATATACACATGTATATATATATATATATATATATATATATATATATATATATATATATATATATATATATGTATATATATATATATATATATATAGGGTCTAAGGAAAATAACTCTTATCCTTTTGAAGGGTGTCGCGACTGTTAATTCCCAAAAAAATTCCTGCGGTTTTAGTGTTTACAGGGTGCTATGAGTAACCCCTCAAAAGGTTGTCACTAATTTTTTTGACACCCTGTATAGGTACTCTTAATAATGTCAGTGGAAAGCTCCATGTTTAATCAGCGACTGAAATTTGTAATAATTATATAAAATAGCAATTAATTTCTTTCTTTATACTTTTCTTTCTCACTGTTTACTAATTTTAATCTAAAATTTAAGAGACAGGTACTAACACTAAATATGATCTATTACCCTGAAAAAAATTTTCATTATCACAATCAAAAAACTACTAAACTTTTTAGTTAAATAAAATATTTATTTTTAATTACCGTAAATAAAAAGAATATTTCTGGTTAGAGTAACCAATACTTCAAAAATATTTGTATATAGATACGCAAAAAATATAATTTTAGTAAGAATTTAATTTTTATAGATACTTAAGTATATTCTATTGTTAATATAACCAAAACGATAAGCATTCATTAGCGATTTTGTTATGGCAACTAAAATAATAATTCATCCCACATTTGATAGACAACATTCCCTTTTTAGGTCTATTCATCCTTTTTAGCGAATTTCCAGAATGGAAACTCGCTGTTACATCCTTCGTCATGACGCAACTCCCGAGACTATGGCAGAAATTTGTTTTGACGTTCCTAGAACCCGAAAATATCATTCACTTAAATACATATATGTATATGTATATACCTCTCTCTCTCTCTCTCTCTACATATATATATATATATATATATATATATATATATATATATATATATATATATATATTATATAATGTATATTATAATATACGAAATGTCCTATTTTTACGAAATTTGGTGAAAATGGTGGAAGTCCCAAACCGAAACTATTGGACAAGTTCGTTAGCCAGACACGTCCGATGTTGGAAATATGGTTTTTTGGGCATTTATCGTAAAAAAAGATTAGTTTTTGCCAAAGTTTTCCCAAGGTTTTTATCTATATAAACTGGTTACCGAGAAAAACTAATTTTTATAAACGGAAATTCGCTATATTATGCAGGATGCTGCGACAGGGGTATTTTTTCTTTTTTCACAAATTTTTACATATTTAATTTTTTGTATCTCTTCTAAATTCTTATTGTATGTTTACTACGTATTTTAAATTAAATTACTATCGGAACATCTACGATTTGAACCAGCAACATTTGTGTTTTCACTAAATATCCGTGTCTTTACCAATGGCGTGATAGAATCATCATTGGTGATTACTCTTAAATATATTTGCATTTTTTTTTTCCACTTCCGTTTTTCTTTAAAGATGGAGAGAATAATTGCTTTTCTGATTCAAATGTGGACAAACTATATAACTATACGTATACTTTTAAAATAATTTGAAAATGAAAATCATAGTTCATTGGCAAAGGAACATGGTCCCAATAGTTTTATCAACATATACATAGCCTAATCACAGTTATAATCAGATCATTATTGATTTGGTTCGAACTAAAAATTTTAAATTGATAAAATTTCACATTGAGTTGATTAAAGCCAAATTTGTTTTGCATCTGCAACATTCAGATATAGGCACATAGGTACGTATGATATTAACTGGTTAACAGAATGTAAATAATTTTAAATAAATTTGTTTTCCAACACTCATTCGCTGCTGCGCTGTTGCGTTGGTTTGTTTGTACATTTCACGTTGATTAAACACATTGTCACTTATTTATAATTATTGCCAAACAATGATCAAACATTATTAACTTAATACAATTAGTTTTGCAAATTTGATTTTAATTATTTTTAATTTTTGAAATTTGTTTGTAATTTTACTAATCTTCTTTACATATATTGATTTTAATTTATTCTAATGTTATTTTACAATTTTCCGAGTCTTTGCCCGCTAAAATATATACTCATTGTTGTAAAATAGTATTTTACAATATAAGTTCGGTAAGTTACTTTTACTGATCGAGAAAATGTTGCGAAAACGAGACCCGCAGGGTCGAGTTTTTGCAATTTTCGAGATCAGTAAATGCACTTAACGCATCGTGTATTGTATAATATTTTTTGCACGATAGATAAATTTTATAAAAAACTAATTTTATTATTATTATTTTACACTTAAGTAATAAAGAATATCGTCTTTTATTTGGCCCACTTGGTCAATTCATGACAACTGTTTCATTTAAGGCATTAATAAATTAAAATAGTGCTAAATGTATACTCCTCTGGCTTGCCAATTACCATTTTGTGCTACAATTTTCAACACACATTTTGTTATTTAACTGGTATAATATTTTTTTCAAATGTAATCATATAACTAAATAAGCATTAAAACACATTTTATCAAAATGCATTGTAAAAATATTTATTAACGTAAAAAAATTACTCATTTTCATACCATCCAACAAAAGTGTCACTTTTAACCTGACGAAAATAAAATAATAAAATTTGACTTAGAAATTGGAAACCTGTGTCTTTGATTTTGAGCAACACGCGTTGAACATATTGAACTTAGCAATAACCTAACTGCATTGAACATAATTTAAATAATATCGCGTCAGTGGTCGGGGCGCTCTCGCAAAATGTGTCTGCGCCAGTAGTTGCAGTATTTCCACTTGTAAGTGCCTACATATATGTTTTTATATTTTATCGTTATGAAATTGTAAATTTGTACAATGCAATGACTTGCATTGTACAAATGTGAGTGCGTAGACTTCATGTATTCCGTTTATTTTTGGTATGAAGAACGCGTGATGTTGTTTTTACAGGTTATGTATCTCTGGCGTCACTCCTCTGGCAGTTTTCATGTCTCCGCTGACAAAATCGTCGCATGAGAAACCGATATTGTTACTATAGATGATTTTGCTAAGGAATTAGAAAAGCACTGCTCAATATGGCTTCATATTTTTGTGATACTCAAAGAGGAAATTGATTTACAAAAAAAGATAATTGAAAATAATCGATCCGACATCAAACCTTTTGTTGGTACATTGAAAGCACACCAAGTACGGGAAAACATTTCTATGTGTGATAAGTTTTACATGAAGAGCCTTAGCTGCTTTTCGAGCAATTTCTGTGGTCACTTCAACTTAGGCGACATCACCTACACCCATTTCATTTAAAGAAGTCTTAAACGTTCACTATTAGAGCCTATAAAATCTAAAAAAATTAAAATATCTTCTGGCCCTTATCATTAAAAATACAAAAATAGTGCCAATTAGTAAAATAATGAATACTAAATTAAAAAGATTACTTTTTCTTTAGGGACACAAAAAATACAAATACCGTATATTCACCCACATGTTCTATTATTTTGAGTACTTATTTATATAAAGTTTTTTTTTTTTTTTTAATTAACTCTTTAAAAATATTGCCAACCTCTTGGGAAGTTTAGACGTGCGGACTGTATATAGTGTTAAATAATTTCAATTCGATATGAAACTACCTACATATATAAATACGTAACTATATTATTATTAGATATTAGATGAAT
Source organism: Brachynemurus nebulosus (assembly GCA_035578155.1). NCBI lineage: Eukaryota > Metazoa > Arthropoda > Insecta > Neuroptera > Myrmeleontidae > Brachynemurus > Brachynemurus nebulosus. Next base: position 13,879,834 of record JAPWDM010000009.1, on the reverse strand, counting down.
ATTATGAATAATATATTCGATCTAAAGTGTACGTGCACGCAAAAGTTGAAAAAATAATCCAACAAATAGTGCTATCAAAATGACAATAGTATTTTAATATGCAATCTCTCATTTCATTATATTCAACTGATTAAATCATTCCTCTAGAGATATTAGAGAGTAACTACATATTATATTTCCCCATAACAACTGATCAAACTAACTAGCACTGCATCTATTTTTATCTTTGACCATCTAAACTAGACTAAATGTAGATCATTACAGTAAATATTATTAGTAAAAGTAAACGGGATTAAAATAAATATGATTAGTTTCGATTAACTGATTAAATAGATCTTCTTTATCCATTCTAAAAATGATTGAGTTCGACTTACTCAGATCATATTTTTGTGCTCTTTGTAAGTTAGAAACTTTGTTTGAAAATGAGAGATTAAGCTCGAAACAAATGGTGCAATTAAAAAAATAAAGCGGTATTTTTTATCTAATTGTAAGTAAAATTATTGTTTCATTATTTATGATTCTTCCATTCAAAATTCAGTTTGAGTAATTACCCCGTCAAATTACTTACTAGTCAACATTTCACCGTTCTTACAATTACATACTCAATGGGTAGAAAAAAGTTTCCAAGTTTTAAAGTTTATTAGGTACTCACTTTCCGCTCACTTTTAATATTTTTCAAAAGGCTAAGCTAAATCAATATCCACGCTTCTACCTTCAAAAATGAATAATTTCTCATGCGAACTTTCATTTCCTGTTTTAGCTCCTTAGGGGATAAATTTCCAGAAACGTTTATACAACTGACTTTTATTTATAAATAGAAGCCTAAACTTCAATTTTCATATCTCCTGTGCTACACTTCATCCTTCTAAACCCAACAATTTAGGCTATGCGTTGTCTGTCAGTCAGTATTCAAGATTTATTCAATAATATATTTTAATAGCCATAGTAACATATTTTAATATACCACTAACTTCATAAATTAAAATTTTCAAACCACAAATTAAAATTTTCATCCCCTTTTTAACCCACTTGGCGGACGAATTTTCAAAAGTCCTTTCTTAGTGCTCACCACGTTATATATATATATATATATATATATATATATATATATATATATATATATATATATATAACGTGGTGAGCACATATATATATATATATATATATATATATAACGTGGTGAGCACTAAGAAAGGACTTTTGAAAATTCGTAATATATATATAAATATATATATATATATATATATATATATATATATATATATATATATATATATATATATATATATATATAAGTCCAGCAAACCGTGGGATCGCTGTGCATAACGTTCTTAACGTAAATTGCACCATTATATTCGTAGTGGGAGCGCTGGGACCGTTACAAAGATGTTTAACACTTTCTTATTTAGTTACGTAACAGAATATAATATAACATCCAACAAATAGTGGAAACGCTGGGTATAACGTTTTTAATGTTATTTACAGCAACTCCCCAGGATTTTACGAAATTTCTCTCAAAAATTTTCTTTTTATAAGATTTTTGTCACGACGGTTGAAAAACATCTGACTTACATCAAATTCTCTATGCCTTAAATTATCACAAATACTTTTCTTTACGTATGAAACGACTAGATTTACGTGTAAAACTAACCGACCCTTTTGTTTTCCATGTTTTCTAGAAATCTATTAAACACCTAAATTTTTATTAGCATACTAGCCGTATGTCCGATGGGATTTCCCGTCGACAACATCTTTTTATTAGGCACTCAATTTCTGCTCACTTTTAATGTTTTTCAAAAGCCTAAATCAATATCCACGTTTATAACTTCAAAAATGATGAACTTCCCATATGAACTCTCATTTTCTGTTTTAGGGAATAAATTTCCAAGAACAACTGACTTTTATTTATAAATAGAAGCCTAAACGCCAATTTTCATAACTATTGTGCTTAATTTCGTCCCTCTAAAGTCAACAGTTTAGGCTTTGCGTTGTCTGTCAGTCAGTTTTAAAGATTTATTAACTATTATATTATTTATTTTAATAGCCATAGTAACATATTTTTATATACCACAAACTTCAAAAATAACGAATTTACATACAAATTTTTTTCTCTTTATTTAACCCACTTAGGGGGCGAATTTTCAAAAATCATTTCTTAGTGCTCACCTACGTTACACAGGGAACTCCTATGAAAAATTTCATTCTTCTAAACTCAACGGTTTAGGCTGTGCGTTGTCTGTCAGTCAGTCAGTCAGTCAGTGTTAGAAATTTATTAAGTATAGATTTCATCTAAATACGCCTATTTTTTATCTGGTTATCTTTTGGAATTTTTAAAATTTCTGTTTTAGGCACTGTTAACTTTATAGAAGTGATTGTAAGTATTTCAAACATATTATGGTTGTTTACACATTAACCACCATAAAGATTTATGACAAAATGACCAACTTATACACTGTTTTGACAACAAATACACCAATACATAAACAACTAAAGCTCGCTCTCTGTTTAGACAAATAGTTACAAAATTTAACAGTGATTACAGGTTTGTTGCACAGTACGTAACGTATTATAGAGTATACATCTACCCGATTCAGTACCGGTGGTAGCTACACAGAGAGCGAGCTACATATGTTTGTATACCTTACTGGTTAACTCTCTATACGGAATTGTGAACGTCGTACAGCGTCATAAAATCTGAGTTAATCAGCCAGTAGATTTAATTGGTTAAAATGTACTTTTCATTATGAAAAATTTCGAAAAGAAATTAAAATACTAATATTATCTTGTTTCAATTACTAAAACAACAAATTTTTAAGTATATACCTGACATCTAGCTCTATATAAGTTTCGGGTAGCATCTAGCAAACATATATCGTCTCGAGTATGATATTTTATTTGAAATGATGTGCATATTTTATTCATATTTGCAGATGACGTTTTTATATGCGGGCCCCTCGTTTTCATTCCACGTACAATATTAGAGCACAAATGATAATGTTACTATACCTACTGCTATACACCCCGCACATATCGTACTAGTTACGCTCCTTTCACATTATACGGTTTTTGCCGTACGGTAAAAAACCGTACGGTCACATTTTTTTAGTGGAGTGAAGAAGAGCATTAGAACTTTCACATTAAACAGTCACAGTAAAATGCCATTGCCGTACCGCGCAGCAGCCGTCTCTTGCCACTGGACTTTACGGTTGCCGTACGGCGTTTTTAACTCAGTAGTGTATGTAATTAAATGGATTCTTTCACATTAGACGGTTTTCTAACGTACGGCATTAACAATATTTTGTTGAATTTCATGTTAATTATTAATTTTATTTGTGAAAGGGATGAAACTAATGTTGAATTTAATAACCAGTATTTCAATAGATTGTATGTAATTTCGAAATTGTGTGTTTTAATGTTAAGTTCGCCAAGAAATTAATCAAAGGAGTCTGTGAACATCCGCAAATGGAAAAATTTATTTTCGTCATTTTTCAGGTCTTCAAAGAGTGTGATAATAAATAATCCTACTTTCTATTTCCTCTAATTTATAGAATTAACTTTAATCACGCTTGTTACTTGTATGATGTTGCAAATCAAATGAAGATAATTATTCAGTTTACAACGGCAAAAAACCGTGCAATGTGTCAGCAATAATATCACGGCATAAAGTCGTACGGTTTTTTCCCGTACGGCGAAAACCGTACAATGTGAAAGGAGCGTTAGTTATAGGTTGTAAGCATAGAACACTAGAAGGAATACAACTATCTCTTTTCTGCAATCACTTATGGGTATTTATGTGTATTTTGTAGAACTCTGTTGTCATTCACTTAGTAGCTACCAATGGGTGTGTTTCAATTGTTGTCATATTGTTACCATCGTATTGACACAGTATACGTGGTATACGTACATGATACGTACCAGATACATATTATGTATATACGTATGCAAGACACCCATACACACAACATCCATCGCACTAACACACACAACTCCGCGTGCACATATATAACATATTGGTGGGATATTTTCTATCCTTGGTCGTTACACTGCTTTCAGTAGTATAGAGATACTAGCGTTCGTTCTGTAATATTCTGTTGTTGTGAGAGTACTATGTACTAGTTCTGTAATAATAATATTAAAACATGAAAATTTAGTTTTTGTTGTCACACAGTATGTGTATTTGTTTCTATCTACGCAAAATGGTGGGTAAACAAACTAACACGGGATGTAGGTAAATGCAAACAAGCATGTTACGTATAGAGAGACGCGCGATATGCGAAAGATGAAAAACTGCTCGTATATATAAATATTAAATTTGTTCATTTATTTTTATATATTATAACTGATTGTGTACGGAATGAGTAAGGTTAATTGTGTACATTATAATTTATTTTTAAGGTTCCGTAGAAATATCTCGGAACTCTTATGGTTTCGTAACCAGTCGAGTGGCCGAGCTTGGTTTCCGCTGATCGGCTATAAACGTAAAGATTTTCTAGAGTTTTCCTTCACAATATTCTAGACGAACATCGACATAGTTCCTCCTCTCACATAAATTGTATATATTAATGTAGTCAATGAAGCATCAAAATGATCAAAATCTTGCAATTCTCTATAACAGCTCCAATTTTTATGAATTTTTTTTAAAATTGTATGTTTCAATGTATTATTTAAAATCATAAGCATTATAAGTGGCGGACTTAAATCCCGTAGGATCCTGGGGTCCGAAAAAGGCCCAAAATAAACGGCTAGATGGATCTTGATCAAATTTTGCACAAATACTATTGAGATTCCAGAAAAAATTTTTTTTATTTTTTTTTTTTGTATTAGAATAATAATTAAATCAAACAATGGACTTTGTTTCAAGGCGGTAAGTCTTGTCACTTTTGAAGCATTCATTTTGGATAAAATTTTTTTTTATTGAGCTGCTTTGAACAAGAAAATATGTAATGAATATAGATATTTTAGCAGTTCAGTAAGTAAATATGTGTATTATATTTTGATATTTAAACTTAGGGCCTAAAACCTTTTAAGCGCCATTTTTAATGTTTATGATTTTCAATAATACTACAAAAGGAACAACTGAAAAAAAATATCAAAATCGGATCTGTTACAGAAAATTTAGAGGTGAAAACCTTTATTGACTACACTAACATATTTTGGGTATAATCCCAACTGAGTTGAAAATAAGTGTAAAGGAAAATAAAATAGCATGGAAATTTTTTTGCATAACCTAAAGGTTTTGCTGTACCAAATTTTTTCAACTACTTGAATCATAAGCGTGCGTTTACAAAGCAGGTAACTTGACCCACAAGCAACACTTACTAGTCTGTTTCCTCATTACTATTGTTACAAAAAACAATTAGTCATAAAAATTTACCTACCTTCTTAAGCAAGCAAGTAACCGGTTACCGTCAGTCAGTAAATAAATTTCTCTATGAAAATAGTTATCTATAGCTCCCAACTATTCACTTTAATTAAAATTACACTTTTAAGAGCTTTTATAATTTTATTTTTTATTTTTTCAATTTATTCGGCATTTTGTTTATTAAAAAAAGTTGTACTCAACTCATAAATTTATTTTTATGGTCATATATGCGTAAGAATCCTCGGTTTTTAGCTTCGGATTTTCAAACTGCATCCGAGGCTACGAAGAGAACACTTACAGTTTTCAATGAGTAATATACTATTACTATTATAAATGAAAATACGAATAAAAATTAGTAAATACGGATTTTTGCATTAAGAACACGTGACCCTGATCACTTATGATTTACGGAATCATTTTTTAAATACATCTATTCATATATCATAAAATAATATTTTAAATTACTAATAAATTTTTAAATTTTACATCAAAAACTGTACGAAAAAAAATTTTAGATACAATTTATTTAACCAAAATTATAGACATAAAAAATATTGGACGTAAATAATGACTAGAAATAAGTAAAACTTTCTATAATAATTAACAATTTCACTATATTCGAAATTCGAGCAAATAGTTAAATACCAATTTGGTTGGCTATCTGGCGCTACAGCTTACAGATTATAACCTGTAAAAAGTTGAACATTTTAAAAATTTTAAGATACATTTTTGTTTCACCTTTGTTTACATCTTAAAGCGTGTAAAATCTAGTAAAATGATGAAAACGCGAAAAAGAATACATTAACCTATTTTAACGTTCTGCACACCACTTCCACCATTCAAAATAGTTTATGATGTAACTCTTGCAATTTTTATTAACGTCGAAAACGATTATGGAGACTATTATCTTTAAATTTTAGATGTAATCATATTGTTAAGGTACTTCAACTAGTAGGGGAGGGCCGGGCAAAGTGGCCAGAGCGGGCAAAGTTGCCAGTAGGCATTATTTTGCTGTTCGGTGCTGCTATCTTACAACAATCAGGTCAGCTACATCATTAGAATACCATTAGTGTTCTAGCGAAGTGTGGAGACTAAAACACTGTTACAACTGATTTTATAACAAAAAAATTGAATTTTACTACATCTGATCTAAATAAGTGCTAAATTCTTTATTTATTATCTTTTTATTAATATCAGGTAATGTTTATTAATTACTTCTATAAAGAAAAGTATAATTTTAGGTGTAGTTTCATGTGCCACATACATTCCTAGTTTTAGTTGTTTTCCTTTCAAAGGTGTGTTTCTGTAATGGCGTTAATGCGGGCAAAGTGGCCAAAATATGTGAACATTGCCATTAAAGAGAACTGTGAATCTACGAATAAGTTACTTTTACCTTTTAAATTTCAAATAGCTCTACCAAGAGCCTATGGTCTTTATTTACTATAGTTTTACGCACTCCGTTTATCAATTTTTATTTTTACTTTGTTTAGTGAAAAACTTGAAACTTTTTTGTGTTGAAATATTTACTAACATTATAAATAAACAATACCTCAAGCTAATAATTAAATTTTGTTACTCACACAGTCTTCCTCAGCCTTATGCTGTCAATTTCGAGCAAAGTAGCTGCGAGTGGCCACTTTGCCCAGCCTATGCGGGCAAAGTGGTCATTTTGTAACATTTTGTAAAAAAGTGTATAAAAATTAATAGGGGCCAACTTAAATATTTTCAGTTATAGTATTGCAAACTACATTAAAGCTGCATTGTACTGTCAAAATTTCAATTAATTTGTTTGATTATTAGTCACTGAAATAGTCGAAATTCCCTTAGAGTGGCCACTTTGCCCACCCTTCCCCTACTAGAAAACTTGAAATTTGGTATGAGTTTAAGTCTTAAAGATTTCTAAAAAAATTTATAATTAACTATCTATGTTTTTTTTAATGTAATTTCCTAAAAATGCAAAATAAAAATAAAAAAATGCAGTGCATAATATTTTGAAAAAAAAATATGCTATGAGTATGCCGCGTGTACGTATTAGTGATATCGGACCGAGAAGCAGTTAATCGATTAATCGACTAAAATTGTTTTTTAGATAAAATTAGTCATTAGTCGAAAATATCTTGCACACAGTAGTCGATTAATTGACTAAATTTTTTATCGAATTCATAATAAGGTAACCTATGTAACTCTTTCAAAAACGAGGTTTTCTTTTGGATTTAATTGAGACTTTTAATATTTTTGTCTTAAGAAAAGGAAAAATATGAAATATCACGATATATTAATCACATGAAAATGAAAAATCATACAGATAGATAATTTTTTAGTTTCTATTTTTTTAAGTCCAATAAATAATACAGAAAAATTGTTAAATTAGTCGTTTTTTAATCATTTAAAAAAATTAATCATTTTAATCATTTAATCGTAGGTAAAAGAGTCGACTAAAATATGACTAAATGTAAACAAAATTAGTCGACTAAACCGACTAATCGATTAATTATCCGACATCACTAATATGTATACACATATATACACAAATGCATTGTATATATGCGACTGTATGATATGACGCTTTTTGGATGGGTAAGATTCTGCGAGCTTGCGTCACCGACATGCACTAATAGCAGTATATCAGTAGTTATAAGGGTGATGTGTTGTGCAACACTAGTGCTGTGTGTATCTGTTATTTGATAATTTTTCATTTCTGTCAGCAGTTTCCATAACTGCATATTTTTTTCTTCAATTTTCTGATTAACATGATTAAAGGAAACCTAACTAGAAAACATCTAATTTACACTTATTCATTTTTTTTTTTATTATTATTAAGCTGCATTTTTAACAACTGTGGTCATTTATGCAGCTAAAAAAAAAGAAACTACCATAATTTATATAATGTGAATGTGAGTATCATACAATATATTATTAAGGTCATATATTCATTTGTTATTTATTTATTTATATTTGTTTTAGAAGCCCAGTGAGTTTTAGGAATGTATTGAGATTGCTGAGATTGTCTTTGTCGCCAAGTAGATCGGGAAGATTGTTTGGAATATTGCATCGTGTTCTGATGTGTTGAAACTTTTTACAGGAAAGTAATAAATGTGGTATTGTTATCGGTACGTTGCATGTTAAACATTCTGGTTGAGCCGTTCTGGTCATAAGGTACGAGTGTGTTATCTTACTATGTCCCAATCGAAGTCTGGCTAACACTACTTCAAAGTTCCTATTTGTTTGGAATGATGTATCCCAGGTGCGGCAAATAGGTTTTATATCATTCAGAGACTTCGTAGGGTGTTCTGCCAATGTTCATTTCGTATATCGGCCAGCCGTATTTTTACATGACAAACCAAATCTTCGTAGCAGTTTTATCTGCCGTCTCATTGCCAGAGATATTCGTGTGTCCAGGAACCCATAAAAATATTATTTCGTAATTAAGGTGTCTTACTTCGTGGTACTTATTAATTTAGTATACCTTTATTACTACCTAAATTACGGTTTAGATAATTTTAGCTTTCCCATTTGCATTTTATATTTGCTAAGAAACTATTCCTGGGATTTATAAAATTTTTATTTTTATATCCGACCAGCTAGCTTTATTGACGTGTTATATTATGTTGCTATACGTATGAGATATATTGTGTATATGTTTGTACATATACAAAATTGTAATTAATTTCGTTGTGTAATTCTACATCATGTGACAAAATGAAAATTTTCACGTAGTTTTGAAGTGGTTTTCACATCAACTTCATCAACTAATTATAATGGCAGGCAACACTATACATCAGTAACATGTCAACTATATAATTATTTATTAGTCTCACGACAATTCATCATACTTTACTATTTAAAATTTTGTTTACTAACAAAATTAAAATGTATTGTGTGTCAACAACAAGTTCATAAATACATATAGGTGTATATATTTGTGAAACGAATTTATTTACGAAATTGTAGATATTGAATTAAGGCGGACCACTAGTGTAACATTTTAAAAAAAATTGGAATAGTTTATACCTTTAAAAATAACATACTAAAATTTCAAGTACATATCTCAAATAGTTTTTGAGTTAGAGCCATCTGAAGGGCGGATTCTGATTTTCATTGTTAACTTTGAGGTATTGAGAAATGTATGAAGGTTGATAGTTCGGGAGTTTCTGGACATGGCTGCCAGTCACATGTTGTGGAAAAGCTAGACCCTGGTACATTTAAACGACTCATCTAGTTTTACTATGATTGTTATAGTGAGTATATCGTAAATAATTTTAGTAAAAATTCTCAGTGATAAGGTAGGTAAGGTAAGGAAAAGGTAAGGTAAAGAAAAACTACATTTTTCAAATTTGCTGCAGTTATAACTTGAAGACAAATCATCCGATCGATTTGATTCTTATTGTAGTTTCTTTTATATATGTTTCTTCGTGCCATGAACCTTCAGTTTTCCGATCGAATAGAAAATGTAATTTTTGCTGGCCAAAAATCATCAAATTTTCGCGCAAACTTTGAAACTTTTTTTTTTAAAAATTCCGCCATTTTGTTAAATTTCAACTTTATCTTCCGATTGAGGTTCACGGTATGGGCAATACCTTCTAGTTCAATACACTTCTTTGTTTTTTTGATTTCAGGCACCGTGAAGGTCGCTATCACTGCAGCAGTTGGGGGACTATTTGTGGAGTCTTGGGAGATCGCAAATAACTCACTAAATTTTCAATTTTTTGGTCCAAAAATTTTATCATAAATTCATTATTATATCAACGAATAGATCCTTAGAATATTAAAACATTCCATACAGTAGTTTTTTTTAAAAAAATTCCCAAAAATCACCTTTTTTCAGCGGTCACACTAGTGGTCCCCCTTAAAAAAAGTCGAAATCACAAAATAAATATATACATATTAGGAGTAGTGAAACAGAGGGTAACATTTCCACTTTTTGGCTTTTGGCTTTTTTTTGGAGAATCGTACTTATATCTATGAATAGCTATATGCACATATTAGTCGAATTTGGCGTGTTAAATAACAATAATTTTCCCCTAAAGACGAGTCCCAATCACGGTTTTCGAACAAAAAGGAACACATCCATTTCTCTATAAAAGTATTATTTTAGTTCTAACAAAAAGTGACATTTTCTTATGTAATATTAAATTTAGATTTAGATTATTAGACTTAGTAGCTACAAACACTAAAGAAAGTTAACCAAAGTTTCTTTGAACGACTGTTTTATCATCATCCATTACCACTTATCTGTAAAAAAAGGTAACATTTCCATTCATTGATTATCAAAAAGTGACGTTTTCAAGTTTTACTGACAAAAGGTAACATTTCCAAAATTCAAACTCAGTTATCTCCTGTAATATGAACGTTTTTAAATTGACAAAACAGTGACGTAAGGTAAATTTTTTCAAAGTACAATTTCGCATAAACAGAATATTTTTAAAAATAAATGCTTACTTACATTTTAGTGATTTCTTTATGTCTGACCAAAAAAAAGCAACGATGGAAATGTTACCTTCTGTTCGACTACTCCTCATATAATAAAACTGTAAGGAGAATGTGCCTGTACGTGAAATATTTGTTGAAAATTGTAATAGTAGTGTAGATAGTTATCCATTTAGATATCGAAACAGCGATTTTAAAATTGTTTTTTCTGTCTGGGCACGCTTCACGCAAAAACTACTGGACGGATTTTAATGAAATTTGAAATGGTGAACTTATTAGTTGGGTCAACATATAACATACTTTTTATTGTGAGAAAACGTTTCATTCTCATCGGAAAATTCAAAATCTCTTTTAAGCATGCGCCCGCATTACGAAAAAACTATTGAACGGATTTTGATAAAATATGATCTGGTGTTAACTTATTACCTGGGTTGACATATAAGATACTCTTTATTGTGGGGAAATGTCTCCTTCCCTCGGAAAAATACAGAAGCTGTTTTGAACATGTGTATACATTACACAAGACTTATTGAATGGATTTTGAGAAATTTGGTACGATGCTAGCTTATTACTTGCGTCAAGGCAGAATATTTTTTATTGCGGAAACAACAAAAACACTTTGGAGTATATGCACGTATCACACAAAAATTATTGAAGGGAATTAGATAAAATTTGGTCTACTTATTACCTGGGTTAACATCTCTATAAAAAAAGGCTGGAATTCTCACTCCCTATATTAGAATATCCCCTTAAAATCATAACGGGCTGTTGCAACATTTTATCATTTCAATTTTTCAACGGAAATAAAACTCATTTATAGATTGCCACTTTTAGAAAAAAACTATAATAATTTTAATTCTTTTTTGTAGAAACAAATACAAATTTCTCAACAAGAAATCAACTTTTAAAAGCTTTTATTTAACTTGCTATGTTAGTATGTTGGTTTAGATCAAATCTTGGAATCAAAATTTAGACCAGTTCTAATTGAGCTAGAGGTTTCCAATTTTGCATACCTGTCTCACCTTGATGACAATGCAATATTGTATAATTAGTTTTTCCCTAAATTACCCCAAACCAAAATTGTTGATTTTTAGTCCTATGAAACTTTTTGACATTTCTAATTGTCAAATATTATCCATTGATTTTACATTGCAATTTTTTGTTTCTATAGTTATGTCTGATTAGGGTAAATTAACCGATTAAAATATAAGTAAAAAAATTACATTTTATTATTTTTTTTTTAAATTAATTGTAATCAGACTAAAGAGTAAAAAATAAAATAAAGTAAAAAGAAAAGGTTAAGAAAAAGCTTTTATTTAAAAATGGGCTAAAAAAAATGAAATAACTACTGAGTGAAGTTTGAAGCAATATGCAACATAATTTATAAAAGCTTGAGGCGTTTAATTAAGTTTGGTAAGTACTGAAAAGTAAAATAGCTACACTTATATCCAAAACAGAAATAATTAATGATAACACCTCAAGCTTTTATAAATTATGTTGCATATTGCTTCAAACTTCACTCAGTAGTTATTTCATTTTTTTTAGACCATTTTTAAATAAAAGCTTTTTCTTAAAAAACATTTTTTTTACTTTATTTTTTCTTAACTTACTATTTACCTATTTAAAAAACCGGAATTAAAAAAACTAGCCTCAAATTTTATTCAGTGTGCAAAATTAAACGCGGCAATCTATCTGTGATTTTATCAATTTGACAAATATCTGTCCGTCCATTTTCATAATTTTATTAATTTCATTCTTACAATATTCATTTAGTTAAGTAAAACTATTAACAACAATAGAAGAAATGAAGAATACAAATATAAATTATACGCTATATTATTATTGTAAGGGATAAAATGTAAGATGAACATATATTTCGATGTATATAAGACTAATATTTTATCTTTACATTTGTAATGTAATATTTCAAAAGTTTTTATATTATATTTTGTGCTTATATGTATGGCTACACTCTTGTCGTGTTATACACATACATACATACGTATATATTGAATAACAACTCTATCTTCCAAACAAATAGAAGAAACTACTACAATAAAATAATAAATTGAGGAAAATAAGGGACATATGCCACAATAGTGTAAATCAATAAAAGAAAAATCTGTTACAATCACTTTATGTCTGACTAGAAATAAGCGCCATTGTATAAATGAGATTGTAGTTTATTTAATATAAATAGAATTAGACGTCATGTGAAAATATCGTTTCATTTGTTTGTTATAATGTAGGTTCATTCCATTGCTATAGAGAATCTGCGTGATCTTTGAATTACGATCGAATTAATCACTAGCGTCCTTGGTGGCTATATTTAGCATTTTTTATAGGAAAGAGTTTAATGTAAGTAGGTTAGTTTGTCATATTTTTTATGAAAAATGTCAAATAGCAATACAATTATTATAAAAAGCGATTTTCGAATTGTCTAACTGGGTAATTTATGTGATTCTTGTCAGAAAAAGTAAATTATATATATGCCATAGGACGCCAAAGACCAGAGTAGTCGAGCGTCCTAAAATAAATATTTATTTATTTATATTTATTTGTCAGAAAAAATGAAAAAATCGTGTCAAAGTAGTCATTTATACAACGTTCAAGAAATACAATATTCCGATGTACGAAGTATCGTAACAGTCAAAGTTATGTGACAAAACTGTAACATATAATATGTAACATTATGTGACAAATAAATGTAAAACTTGATTTACTGAGGTAAATGGTTAATTACGCAATTTTCAAAAAGCTTTAATTTTTTTTTTAATAATAATTAAATATTTATTATTAGTAGAGCATAATACCTATATCAAAAATCTAAAAAATTAAAGTACACCTCTCAAAAATAATAGAAATATTTCAAATATTAAAATTAAAATTTAATTTATACATATATATATATATATATATATATATATATATATATATATATATATATATATATATATATATATATATATATATATATATATATATATATATATATTGTAAAATATTATTTTTATTTATTTTTACAATAAATGATATTTGATAGCATAATTTTAGCAATATAACTAATAAATTTAAAAAAAAATATTAAAATTTAAAAAAAATCAATGTCTGAACTGGGACTTGAACCCAATACCAAAGTATCCACACCATACCAGACGCGTTACCACCGAGCTATTTCACGTTCTTATCAATACAACTTAATAACAGGTATTAATATTATATTATAAAATTGTTTAAACTTTAAATTGAAATATTTTTTTGATTTTTGAAAGGTGAACCTTAATTTTTTAGATTTTTGATACAGGTTTTATGCTCTACTAGTAGCTACTTATGCTCTATTATTTGATCGAAATTGGTAATGACCATACCTGGACCCCTCCTTGTGAGTGGTTAGAAAGTTGCATTAGATGCAAACAATTTATTTGTTGTATTCAAAACAACAATAACTTGTATTTTTAGTTTTTGGACTTTTTCCATTCAAAAATAGGTATTGATTGACAATCATTTAATACCCCTAACACACTTGACATTAAATAATAAAAGTCAGAATTGTTTATGATTAGTTTTCTCATTCTCCTATATGAAAACTTATAAATTGACTTTTAGAGGCGCCACTAGTGATAATGCAGATTCTCTTTGATTCTTTACCATTACTACACTGTTTGTTTTGGATTCAAAAACTTTCTGTTACTGCAATTTCAATGTATTTCATAAGTGAGTCGATGAGTTTCAAAACCACCTAATTAACACAACTAAAAAAGTTCAGGAAACACAAAAAACTATTTTCTCACTTATAATAATGATTTTGATGTGGTTTTTACCATTAAATTTTTAGGAAAAATCATAGAGTTCTTAAAAAGAAATAATAACAACGATACTTATACGATATTAATAAAATAAAGATTAAAAATTATAATTAACTACTTTTGCAGCAGTTTGCTTTAATTAGATGGTTTTGAAACGGTTGATTTTATAATTAGCTACCTTTGCAGCAGTAACACTAACAATTAGACACTTTTGCAGCAGTAACGCTAACAATTGGATACTTTTGCAACAGTTTATTATTCTTTTAATAGGTTTTAAATAAAACAACATTCGTAAAAATCTATCTATTTACATCGTACAACGTCGTTTATATTATAACTTATGAAAACTATGATATTTTATTATAATTTAGTAGAATATTTTTCCATAAAACAAATCTCTTTACTGTAATTTAACAGTAAAACACAAATCTGAACCACGATGTTCACACAATTTTATTCTGCATACATTCGCAGCCTGTTATATTTGACAATTCGACAAGTTTTTTTTGTATTTTTTTCTAGTTATTTCAATAGTAAATAGTTTCTTAGAGAGAGTAATAAATTTATCACATACAATTATTTGATCCTCTGCAGGCTCTGCAGTGCCACATATTGACTATCTAAGTAGCTACTTTTGTTCCAGGTTTTTCTAATGACGCCATTTTTATATAAGTAATTAAATAGTTTTGCAACTGGTTTGTGTTGCTTGCAACTCCATGTTTTTTCAATTGGAAAATATTGCAATTAGCTACTTTTGAGACAGCTTCCTATTTTTTTTGTCATTAAAATTAGAGGGGAAAAAGCTAACTTTGCACCGTTTAGTTGGTATTATTTGGTGTAGTTTATCCTCCTGAATAATAAACGGTATCTAACTCAATCTTCAAAAATTCGTCAATTAGATGATTTTGAAACTCAGCGACTGAAGTAACGATATCACGATAAGCATTCTTCTTTACGTTACACCTTGTATAAATAGAATTCGTTTAACCTAAAAAGAATCATTTGTTTTTTCTCTAAAAAAAATTACCTATTTTTCTTAGTTTTTGCTAACATCACTAAATATGTACACATTTATTTCTTCTTGTATAAACTTTCTAGCTATACGAAATAAAAAATAAAAAAAAAAATAACTCTCTAATGTTTGGCTACGTTTCGAAACAAAACTACAAACTAGATAAGAAAAAATATTTACATATAGGTTAACTATGTAGGTAGTTGTTAGTAAGCTAATTAAGGACGCAAGCAACGAATGTTCGCCGCAATTTTTTTGTAAAAGTTCTACATTAGTCTTAAATGTAGATAAAACATTTGTCTAAAAGAAACACTAAGTCGAAAATAAAACTACAGAAAAACAAATAATAAAATGATACGTTATTCGAGGAAGTTTAAGAGCTTACAACAATTTCCGTATAGTTTTCCTTTCCTTTTTTTTTTAGTATTATGTATTTTTTCATATAAATATGATGATTTAACGTAACAATTCTATAAAACGAAAGCAACATTTAAAAGAAATATTAGACTATATTATATTTTTATAATAGTTTTGTCTGTACGCACGATACTTTTATATATTAATAAAAGAAATAGTATAAAAAATGTTTTAGAAAGCATTCTTTGTTAGACAGCTTTTTAACAGTGTCAGTTAACTGCCATAGTCTATAACAGTATGGGCACATTGGGCAGTTTTGAATAATATGTTCCTTCTTTTCTGCTCTATTTTAGATCACCGCTCGCTTTCCCAGAAGTTTAATAATCTCAATATTTACGCTAAAATTGTATGTAACTTTAGTGAAATCCTATGTAATTTTAATAATATCAAAATTAAAAATCGTAGTAACAGTCATGGATTATGTCTCTGTTACCCGAAATTTTATAGAGGTAAGTGGGGTAAAGTGGGAAACATTTTTTTGGAGCTCTGTTGATTGAACAAAAGTGATTATTTTTCCATGTTAAAAATTTCTATAATAAAGAGAATTCAATAAACTATCGTTTGCCTAAGCTACCAACTAAAAATATTGATTTTTTTTGAGTTACCGAGCTTTGACCGACCATGTGCAAAATGGCCAAAATTGAAAATCGTGCGGTAAAGTGGGAAACTTTAAAAAACTGTACAAACTCAACGCAAATCTTGTAGCAAAGTTATTACATCTATATTTCAAGGCAAAAAAGGTTCAAAGAACACAGAATACATAGTAAATGTAGAAAAAAAGCTTCAAGCTTCGATGCGTTTATTTGCCAAAAGTTTTTCAGCTGCTTCTTGCAGCTTGATTTAGATTTGCGAATTGTTAAAGAATCTTGATTTTACGCCATGCGCACGATATTTTATATTCCGGTAACCGAAAAAACCGAGATGAAGTGAAAATTTTAAAGTTAGAGGGACATAAATACATTCACAACATTCTTTTAAATCATAAACAATAAATCCACAACATTTGAATTCAAAACGTCGCCTCAGTAGTGATTTTTGACATTTCCCACTTTACCCCAATACCACATTTTGTAAAAATGTAAGCGTCATTTTTTTACAATGCATAAATTACACGAAACGCTTATGCATTATCAAAATCAAGACTACAAAGAATACTTTGAGTGCACTTACAATCTCTTTATTTTTAAAACGAGTGAAAAAAAAACGATATTGAAACAATGGGAAATGAAATTTACGATTCGCTTCAAAACTTTGACAAGTGTCAAAGAGCATATGAACACATATGCATGTGTGGGTATACCACAAAGATTAGTTTGTGTTCATTGCTAACAGATGTCAGTAGCGCATGGCATCTATACTTTGACAGTTTACCCGGAAAGTGCCATTTCCCACTTTACCCCATTTCGCTATTTACTCCACTTACCTCTATTCTAAAAATTTGAACAAGACTGTGATTGCAATCCTACTATTCTCAATACTAAACAGATTTACTGTATAGTTTATAATTGCTCTTTAATTAGGTTACGATTATAGTAGATCCATATTCACACAAAGTTTTATCATAAGCCCCACTCCACCTAGCCCCCCCCCACCTTTTAGAACTGAAAAAACAAATAGCGTACAATTAGGATTTATTTATGAGCTTTCGTATTCCGTGGCTTAAAAATTTTGAGCTCGACACATTGAGCAAGAATTTAATATTTTTAGTGTGTGTGTGTGTGGGGGGGGGGCTGAGTCGAGTTCGACTGAGCTCCCCACTAAAAATCAATTAAGAGTAGTTTGGGGCTGAGCTCAAAAATTGAAATTATACTTGTTCAAAAGCTCATAAATGGCTCCTAATTCTACTGACAAAATTGGTCCGAAATTTTTGGCTGAGTCGAACTCGACTCAGCCCCCCCACTAAAAATATTAATTACTTGCTCAGTGTTTCGAGCTCAAAATTTTTAAACTACGGAATACGAAAGCTCATAAATAGCTCCTAATTATACGCTATTTGTTTTTTCAGTTCAAAAAGGTAGCCCCACCCCCACCCCGCCTTTGGGCTAGGTCGAGTAGGGTTTATCCTAATGACTTCATTAGAATAAACAATCTATGGAAAGATGATGATAGTGATTACCGTGATTAGAATTTCTGCATGTATTCGCAGTGCTCTGAAGAGATATAACAGGCCTTGGGGATAAAAATATTTTTCAAAAATTTTCTCCCAAAAAAAATTAAAATTTCATATTTGAGATTTGAAGTTGTATTTTAGTCTTCCTGGTGTATATTATATACTATTTTGTTTTTTTCACAAATTAATTTTACATCAATGTATAATTTATTAAATCAAAAAAATAATTACAAAAAGTGATAACTTTTTATCACACAGAAACACATTTTGTTTTGTACAACACTGCAATGGTACAGTGTGTCTGATTCCAGGGGACACAACACAATTTACCTTTTAAATATCTCCATTTAATATGTATATTGCTGTAAGTTATTGAAAAAGGCGACCATTCTCCTTAAATTAATAAATTTAAGGATGTGGCTATTTATACATACAGTATGTATACGCAATTGGCTATTTATACATACAGTATGTATACGCAATTGGCTATTTATACATACAGTATGTATACGCAATTGGCTATTTATACATACACTATGTATACGAAATTGGCTATTTATACATATATAGTATGTATATGAAATTGGCTGTTTAATACATATAGTCAGCTGAGTATTGGTTTGTACCAAGTCAATTTTTAAAAAAAATTTTTCTGATAGTGGTTTCGGCTTCCTCAATGTCCAAAACTAACAAAACAACTATCTAGAAAAAATATTTAAAAAGTTGACTTGTAGCAGAGTCGGATAAGCTCCAAATTTTAGTGAATAAGGAACTGTTTCCCCCCTCAAATTTTTTTTTTGTAGAATGTTAATTACATCGAAGACTATACGAAATGAACATTTTCTACCACTTGCAACCGCCGCTACGAAAGTTATCGGCCATTTTGTGAAAAATCGACCATTTTAGTCGTACTTTCTAAATATAGATGAATATATGTCGGTATGTGTAGGTCTAAAAAAAACGAAAAAAATTGAGGCTATTCACTACGATATAGTCTACCAGCGGTTACAGTATGAAATTTTTATCTGCACACATAACCTTAAAAAAAAATAAAAATTGGAGATACTGGTAAATTTTGGTTTTTTGGTTTTAACTTGGGATGTTTTAAGAGAAATTGATGAAATTTTCAGGAAATATACTTTATAATGTGGACAATAACTGGTTAATATTTCAAATCAAAATATCTAACAAAAACACTGAAAATTAACGTCAAATTTTAAAATTGATTGGCCAATGGTTTTTGTGCATTGTATCGTATGAGGTTCCCTTTCCTTTTAAAATGTAGGTTTTTTTATGCACTTTATGACGACGGATAAGAAAAAATTTTTAAGCTTGAAAAAAAGCGAAAAAAATCGATTAACAATTCAAAATCGTCAGCTATGAACAATATTTGAAAAATAATTTAAATCAAGTAAACCGCTATAATTTAAAAATTTAAGTAGTAATTAGTTCCATAGAAGGGTCACAAGTTTCCATATAAGGGTTACACTAATCGAACCCAATTAAAAAAATTAAGTTTAAGAAATTAGGTTCAATTGTTTTCAAAAATGCACAACATCAAAAGTATATAAGCTGAAAGCTCCCATCCATCCACAAGCTGCAAATTCAACATTCTTTAAGAGTGTATTAACAAACTAAGTGGCTTAACACCTATGAGCCTTTCGACGAACTATGGACTTAATTTTTCCAAAGTTGTTTTTTTAATTGGGTTCGATTCGTGTAACTCATTTGGAAGCTTGTAACCCTTGTATGGGAGAAATTATTATAACTCATAATATTTAAATTACGGTGGTTTACTTGATTTAAATTATTGCAGCTGCTGTTGAATTTGCAGCTTGTGAGGTGGGTGGGAGCGTATATGTACTGCTACAAAAAATTAAGGGAACAAAAAAAGAAAAAAATTTTTTTTTAAAGTTTTTTAAAGTTTTTAAAAATTAAAAAATTAAAATTAAATTTAAAAAAAAAAATTTAAAAAAACTTAAGATAATTCGTTTCAATTTTTTAAAAAAATTCTGACAAAAAAAATTTTTTTTAATTTTCAAATTTAATGGATAAAAGACGCCTAATTGTAAGAAAAGTTGAAAAAAAATTGAATTTTCCATTCAATTTTGCTATTTTAATTTTTTTCTAAAATTTTGAACAAACAGTTTAGGAAAACCACTCAATAGATCGATCTGCTGATTTACAGGATTATTGGGGGTACAGTGAGGTATCGAAATTCGTACAAAGATTAGATGCTCCAACAACATTCGCAAGGATGCGGACAATTTTTCGCAACAAGGAAAAAAGTCCCTTTTTTCACATTTTTCAGGTTAAATTTAAGGATGAAAATTTTTTTCCTAAAGTACGCGGCACAACCATGTCAGAAATTTATTCCAGTGGTTACAGAGTATCGATGGTTAAAGCAAAAAGGATCCTTTTGAATTCAAAGTTGGATATCTCCGGAACAATTCAACGTAGAGAAAAATTTAAGAAAGGAAATTGAAACTGAATGAGCAGGCTATCAAGTCAATACCATTACTTTACTGTAAAAAAAAAAGCCCGTAGACCGAAAAAAAGAGCAAAAAATTTTCAAAAATTTTTTTTTTCATATTCCTTAGAATTTCTCGATAACTGCTACCTACTTCTAAAAATTTTTGGACGAAATATCTCAAAACTAGAATCTTGTAGCTTCAAAATGCTTTTTTAATCATCTCGATACGACTGTTTTTCACTTAAATACAGCCCTTCCAAAATCACTCAAAAATTAACAATTTTTCTTTGCTCCCTTAATTTTTTGTAGTAGTACACTTTTGATGTTGCGTATTTTTGAAAATAATTGAACCTTAATTTCTCCAAACTTGATTTTTTAATCACGTACGATTCCTGTAATCCTCATATGGAAGCCTGTAACCCTTGTATATCACAAATCATTCAAACTGATATTTAAATTACGGCAGTTTACTTGATTTAAATTATTTTTCAAATATTGTTCATAGCCGACGATTTTGAATTTTTAATCGATTTTTTTCACTTTCTTTCAAGCTTAAAAATTTTTTCTTATCCATCGTCATAAAGTGCATAAAAAAACCTACATTTTAAAAGGAAAAAGAACCTCATACGATACAATGCACAAAAACCATTGGCTAATCAATTTTCAAAATTGACGTTAATTTTCGGGGCTTTTGTTAGATATTTTGATTTGAAATTTTAACCAGTTATTGTCAACGTTACAAAGTATATTTCCTGAAAATTTCATCAAATTTCACTTAAAACATCCAAAATTAAAACCAAAAAACCAAAATTTACCAGTATCTCCAATTTTTATTTTTTTTTAAGGTTATGTGTGCAGATAAAAATTTCATACTGTAATCGCTGGTAGACTATATCGTAGTGAAGAGCCTCAATTTTTTTCGTTTTTTTTTAGACCTACACATACCGAGATATATTCATCTATATTTAGAAAGTACGACTAAAATGGTCGATTTTTCACAAAATGGCCGATAACTTTCGTAGCGGCGGTTGCAAGTGGTAGAAAATGTTCATTTCGTATAGTCTTCGATGTAATTAACATGCTACAAAAAAAAAATTTGAGGGGGGAAACAGTTCCTTATGCTTTGTTTATCCGACTCCATTATTGGTAAAAACCAATACTGACGATATGTGTATACTGAATTGGCTATTTAAATCTGCAGTATGTAGTTATGTACCTAAACTAAACTGATTACGTAGTTGGCTACTTATACATACTGACTGAATGCGCTATTATTACAATTAATATTTTTATAATAACTACACAATTATAATAACCGAATACCTCCAGTTGAGCTGAATTATTTTTTTACATAATCTTTTTGGCTTAAGAAGTTATCCCCTAAACGGATTTTTGGCGACGCGGACCGGAAGTGTATTTTTCAACCGTTCGAATTTCAAGCGTAGGGGTTACTAAAAGATGTTTTTCGTTACCATAGTAACAAAAATTAAAGATCGATTCTTATGAAACTTGGTGAGTAGCACAAAAAAGAAAGAATGAAGTTTTTCGATATTTTGCTTAGTTTTCGTGATATTACGTGTCAAATTTGTAAAACTTACTATATTGGATAGACAATTATTGTAGGTATATTACGGCTTGTATTGATAGAAGTAAGTGGAAAATGGACCGGACATCACTGAAACCTCATTTTCAGGCAAAGGGTAATTAAATAATTTTGAAGTGATTACACGCCGAGACACATTTGTAAATAATTACCCTTTGCCCAAAAATGAGGTTTCATTGGTGATGTCCCGTTCATTTTTCACTAATTTCTATGAATAAAAACCAAAATATACCATTCAAAAATTATATTTAAAACTGAGTTTATATTCGTAGAAATTGATACTACGTATATGTGTATGTGTATGTGTGTAATATACAATCCATTATCTTATAGTAAGTTTCAGAAATACAACACATATTATCTCGAAAACTAAACAGGATATCAAAAAAATTTGTTCGTCCTTTTTCGTTCCACTGATCAAATTCGATAAGAATCTGCCTCTATTTTGTATTACCATAATAAAGGAAACCTTTTTTTAGTCCTCAGATATGCACCTTCCTGTTCGCGTCCCAAAAAATCCGTTCTTAAGCTAAAAAAATTATACAAAATTCAATCGGTGGTACCATTGAAGTCCATTTTAATACGCGCACCACGAAATTTGGACGATACTTTTGGTGCTCAATGTGCGCAGTATACATCAAAAATTACGGTAATTCTGAATAAGTAGTCAACTGCCTATACATACTGCATGTTTAAACAAAATATTTCATATACATACTGTATGTATAAATAGCCAATTTCATATACATACTGTATGTATAAATAGCCAATTGCGTATACATACTGTATGTATAAATAGCCAATTGCGTATACATACTGTATGTATAAATAGCCACATCCTAAATTTAATGCATATTTGCTTTATAATATAATACTGACAATGAGTATTACAATCATTACAATCTTTCATAGCGCTTAAAATGTACAAACATTTCAAAAAAATAGATTCTAGCTGAAATAAAAATAGTCACGGTAGTTGTGTTAAAAATTACAAAAATCCTGGAATTTTTTTTTATACTCGTATATAAAAATACTATTTAAGTAAACGCAACGTAAGAAAGGTATTATGTAAATTTTTTCGTTCAAAAATTTACTCACAATATTTTATTCTCAAGTTTGTCAAAATGTTGTGACGACTAGATTCCAGAATACCTAAAATTTAAATAATTAACCCTTTTAAACAAACCATATCGCAAATTTTTTTTGTCTGAAACTGCCGGACTTTTTACTGCCAGCGATAAGTACAATAGATAAAGTTACAAAAAAATGAAAAAGAAAAAAAATCAAAGATCCCAACATCAAAAAGTGAGCCCTAGGAATTTACAAAATATAAATTATACTAAACTATGTTGATAAAATTGAACATTATTTAGAATTATACTGTATTTCGGAAGATGATGGCACCTGTACCAGTGAATATATACATATTATAGCATTTTTAGCCGCCATATTGCTGGACGGGTTAACTCGTCTTAATCATTTAAAGAGTTAACATTTGTCCAAAAATGTAGTTTTAATACCTATGCACATAAAACTTGCACTACCTAATGAATAACCAGGAACAATTTAATAAATTTTAAACATACCAACAGGGCCAGATTTACCCTAAATACCATCCCTGCTTTTCTTTAAAAAGAAAAAAATCTACCTTTTTCCTACTTTTTAGAACTTTTTCCTACAAAAAGGAACTGACGAGCAAAAAAGAAAAATGTTAAATCCAACTTTTGCCAGCAAGCAGTTTATTACCAGTTTTAAATTTGGATAAAATATGGAAGAGCAATGTTTCTTAGTAATTTTAATCACCATATGGAAGTAGTGTATTTGATTTTTACCCACGGGATGCAATCCGTGTGTTTCGATTTTTTAGACCAAACAGAATATATAAGAAAATACCCCTGTCGCAGCATCCCGCATAACATAGCGAATTTCCATTTACAACAGTACGTTTTTCTCGGAAACTAGTTGATATAGAGTAATTGTAAATAAAAAAACCTTCTTAATGTGATTTTTCCGCCTCATTCCGCCAAATTTTTTTCGTAATATGAAATTTTTCGTGAAAAAATTTGGCAGAATGAGGCGGAAAAATCACATAAAGAAGGTTTTTTTATTTACAATTACTCTATATCAACTTTTGTAAATGGAAATTCCCTATGTTATGCAGGATGCTGCGACAGGGGTATTTTAAATAAATATTGAAGCATCAACACAAAAAGGCTCCATTTTTACAGATATCTCCATAAAATAATAAATTGACTTTTTTTTCTTATTTTCTCAAAAACTACCTAACCTAGAATAATAGTTCAAAAACCTTTTTTATGTGATTTTTTTCCTTCTTTGCAATGGTGTAAAAATATGTGGCAAAAACTTTTAAATTATAGCAAATTTTGGCAAAAAACTAATTTTTTGCCAGAACAAAAACCATGTTCCTGGTATCCGACGTGTCTGGCTGAAGAACTCATCCAAGATTTTTGGACTTCCAACGTTCTCACCAAATTTCGTAAACCTAGGACATTTCGTTCGAGAGTTATCGTGCTGATACATAAATACATACATATATATATATATATATATATATATATATATATATATATATATATATATATATATATATATATATATATATATAATATTCACTATTATATATATATATAATATTCACTATATATATATATATAGTGAATATTATTTTCGGTTTCTAGGGACCTCAAAACAAATTTCTGCCATAGTGCCGGGCTCAAGTCGCGTCATGAGACCTACTGTAATAGCTGAATTTCCATTCTGGAAATTCACTAAAGGTCCAATCGGGTGATGGTATAGTTTTCAAAACTTCATAGCCATGATAATTTTTGATAGTCATAGTATTTTTAAAATAATATAATAATAATTTTTTTTTTAAATTTATCAAAATCTACAATTTTTATACAACTGTATGTACTTCAGCGTAGATAAAATGATATTTAACATGACATGTTCCTAGTCCAGTCAGACACACAGTATATGTATTTATATGTTGTATAAAACTACAAAATATTTTAATATAATATTTTTCTTGCCATATTTCACAGCCTAGTTTATCCTGTAAAAAAAAATAATACATATCTTCCCTGCGCACCTATTAAACGAATATAAAACACACAGTCATAATAAACAGCATTAATATTTTTTTGGGAAGGAATGCGTCCGTCCGTTGAAATTATTTTAGCGAATTTTCAGAATGAAAATTCAGCTATTACAGCAGCTCTTATGGTAAGACCTAAGCCCGGGACTATGGCAGAAATTTGTTTTGGAGCCTCTAGAACCCGAAAATCTACTTCACTAAAATTTATATATATATAAATATATATATATGTATTTATGTGTGTACACGATAACTCTCGAACAAAACGTTTAATGCTTATGAAATTTGGTGTGTAGGTTTGAATTCGATTTCGCTCGCCTAAGTTCGTTAGCCAGACACATCCGATGCCACAGACCGGATATTTTGGGCTTTAAAGTCTTTTTTTGTGTTTTTTGATCAGAATTTATAACTTTTTCAAAAATTTTGTTATACTATCAAAAAAATTGTAAGAAGTTATATTAGCGAGCTTTTTAAACTTTTCCTCTGTATAAACTGGTTTTCAAGAAAAATCAAAAATAATTTTTATATAGAGTCTCTTTTTATCGTATTATCTCCTTCTGTTGTATTGGAAAAATCCTATTTTTATTTATTTTGATTATACACGTATTTTAAGGGTATTACTACACTTAGTACTTCTACTACCTATCATATTTCAAATTTCTTTGGATAAATATTCAGAATAATGCCTTAATAAATTTCTACGGTTATATAAATGTAATATTATTAAATTTAATTAATTAAACTATAATATTTCTTTGATTAAATAGAATTTTAAAATTATATTTTTGGTAGTGCACAAATAGCCTTATGCATTTGTAAACATAATATCTCTAGTATAAGTAGATTAGATTTGTTATTTTGTTTTCGAAAATTTATTTTTGCGTTCAAATTCAAATTGTAGTAGAATTGATTTTTTTTGCCCATTAACTGCACATTATTTTAATCTCTTTATTTAACACATTACGTTAAAAAATTATAATAATATTTTTAAAATTATTAATATTTTTAATAATTTAATTATTTAAAAAAATTCTTTAAATATATTTAATAATTTTTTATTTTAAAAATTCTATTGTGTCAGCGTTTTTAACCAGATAGCACCACAGGTATGTACAATACTGCCAAATTAGCTTGAATTTAAACTAATATTTCAACAATCAGAATTTCAAATCAACTCGTCTTTGTGTTGAAATGTTGACATATAGATTCGGTGCTGATATTTGACTGATATTTGAGAAAAATAGGTAATAATTCATGTTAATTTATATATTACATTTTTAAAATCAAATAGTAATTAATATTTGTCCTATTATTTGTTTTTTGTTTTGTTTTATATAGGTAAAAAATTTAAAACCACATTAAAAATTACATGAAACCGTGAAGCAAATGTTATTTATATACGAGAAGAATATAGCTAAAATAAAAAAGAAAATATAAATTCTAAACAGGCAATTATTAATAGAATTTGTCAACATAATAAGGTAAATACATATCTATTAAAAACTGTGGATTTTGTGATTGAATTTTTTCTAATAATTTGAATGTACATATTAAAATGTTAATATCAACAGCAATACATTTTTGTATTATAAATTCCTATTTAAAACATGGATGGTGAATTTAAAGATATAATAAGAAGAAAAAGAGAACACACAGTAAACTAAAAACTTGGATTAAGAAGGAAAACATCAACTAAGTACATGCCGGATAAGCCCTTGAATAAAGGTCCAACTTTAGTTTTGTTTCCGTGTCGAATGGTTATTTTCTTCAGCAAGAGAATTTAAAAAGGTAAAATCGTCGGTACACAGAAAGAGTGACACAGTTCAAAAAAAAAAAACAGCTACTTCAATATCTCTATTCAAAAGTTTTATTATTTACTTCAAAAGTTATCATAGTTTCGGATTTCTAAAATTTTCAAAATTTTTTTGGAGATAACCCGTTAGTACTCACCTTGTATTCCAACAATAAAAATAACAAGTTAATTTTGATAACATTAAAGATTTTGATAAAAAAAATTCGCTACTTTGAAGTAAGGAAAAAACGACAAAACCGCCTTCTAGCGGTTAATTTTGGAAGTAGCAATATGTCGTTCTGGGACATAAAAATATGCAAATTTTGCTATACATTTACACAATAAACTCGAAAATGTAAATTTTTGAGTTGTCACTCTTTCGGTGTACCGTCGAAATGTTTTGTTACGTTTGGAAAATAAATTCCGTTCTAAATTTTTTTTCGTAACCGTTAAAAAATTTAGCTCAAAATATTAAATTCAGTATTGGTAAGGCAAAGATTCTCAGTTGCGCCTCTGGTGGTAAAATTAGAACTAGTGTCAAGTAAAAATACGTATATGTTTAATTGGTGATAAAAATACACACAATTTGTATAATAGATATTTCACCGGTCATTTCTCTCACCGGCCCTGTACATAAACGCATCTGTTATTAAAATACCCCTGTCGCAGCATCCTGCATAACATAGCGAATTTCCATTTACAAAAGTACGTTTTCTTGGAAACTAGTTGATATAGAGTAATTGTAAATAAAAAAAACTTTATGTGATTTTTCCGCCTCATTCCGCCAAATTTTTTTCACGAAACGTTTAAGCGATATTTTTTAAAATAAGATGTTTCGTTTTTGAGTTATCGTGCGGACACACACACGTATATATATATATATATATATATATATATATATATATATATATATATATATATATATATATATATATATAAGTTTACTAAGTGTCCGCACGATAACTCAAGAACGAAAAATCTTATTTTTAAGAAATTTCGTGAAAACCTCTACGGTTTTTTGGACATTTTTTTTGAAAAAATTTGGCGGAATGAGGCGGGAAAATCACATAAAGAAAGTTTTTTTTTTATTTACAATTACTCTATATCAACTAGTTTCCGAGAAAAACGTACTTTTGTAAATGGAAATTCGCTATGTTATGCAGGATGCTGCGACAGGGGTATTTTATTGTTTACCACGCAACCATAAAAAAGCTAAAATTATGAATTTCGTTGTTTATTTTTCTTTTTAGTAGCACACGCACACACACACACACACAACGCACTGCAGCGCAGCGCTGTGATGAAATATAGCAACAAGAGCTTGAATAAATATTTATAATATTTCCCTTTTTTCCACAATATTAATGAAATCTTCTCAAATTAAATATTTTCATATTATTTTTTTTTACCATAGTATATACTGAAATTTTTGTGTGTAATGATTATTTAATTGCGGTGCTCTGATTTTATATTTTAATTTTTTCCACAAATTTGTATTTATATGTGTTATAGTCAAAAGGTCGATATGCAGTCTCTTCGCGGAATGACTCGTTTATCCTAGGTTTGCGTAACGCCTTTCGGCAAACTCCGAAATAGGTTCCTATTTCGGCCTTTGACTGATGTATTCTTAGTCAAACCTAGAAGTAGGTACCTAACTTTTTAGTCAAACGTCGGAAGTAAAATAATCTGTTTCGGAGTTTTCCTAATCTACCCTAGAAACGACAAAATCTGTCCATTATTGAGCTTTGCGCCTATGGATACTTTTGTTCTACAGGTCAAGAACTATTATTTCCCAAAGTTTCGAAGAAATTAACCGGGACCAAATTTCCATAAGATTTGTGCGGGGTCTTTTAAAAAAAAAATTTTTTTGGAAGTAAAGAAAAACGAAATTGAAGATTAGCCAGTTTTAATTTATGACAGAGTAGCTAGAGTTAATGATATCTTAATCTCTAGCGTACCAAGCACCTTAAATAGGCTGATTTTAAATTAAAACTGCGTATGTTTAAGTTCGCACAAAAGTTCGTCATACGTAGTAATGTTTTACAAGCACTCAATAATATTTGAAATTTAGAGAGAGTACCAATACACATAAGTGGTTTAATGGTTACCGGCTTGGGGCAGTTGACGAAGAGAAGATTGTTGGTCTAGTGGCAAGACACCTGGCTAGTTACCGGAAGATCCTTTGTTTCGGGTCCCAGCCGATCCAATTTGATAATTGTTTTAATCACTTTGTGATTTTTAATTTACATTTGGATTTTGGTCATACTAACCAAAGAAATCGAGTACTTAAAGTTTCAGTTTAGCTGAACGATAAGTGAACATATGAATACTGCGTATGTTTAAATGTGGACAAAAGTTCGTCATACGTAGTAATGTTTCACAAGCACTCGATAATATTCGAAATTGAAATATAAGGCTGATTTTATTTTAAACGAATAATATTATCAAAAATTAAAGAGAATAAATTAGTTACCGTAAATCGGAGCTACTTTACTCATTTTAGACTCACGGGAAGTTATTATTATTAATTAAAAATGAATTAAAAACACTATTGCCGATTCTTCTGTGGACGGCAACATTTCTTTGACTGCTTTGACACAGGATGAGGACACTGAACACTAAAAGGACATAGCCGGGCAAGATAGGGAAAACGGCCCTTGACGCAAAATTGATTGTTCTTATAGGAAATAATACTTCTTAGCCCCAGATACATTCCTGCCAAATTTCAACCCTCCGAGGCCAATAGTTTATAAATACACAAACAGACAAAAATTTAAAAAAAAATTTTTTTTACGAAATTACTGAGCCGATTTATTTGAGTTTAATATATATTGTGTACCCACCTTAGGCGAAGTAATAAAAAAAAATTAACGTTATATCCCTTTATTATACTAATTTTTTTAAATTTTTAATTTTAAGAAAATTTTTTTTTTTGGCACTTACGCTTTATCGACACCCACCATTTTTTGTTCAATAATTTGTCTCTTAGTACTCTATAACATAAATTTTTATGGAAAAATTTTAGTTGGTAGAACATAGTAATATTTCAATACAAATGCATGCCATGTTTGGTACTACATATATTACTTATGTATAAAAAGGACCATAAAGTAAAGCATCTGCCTTATTTCTAAAACACAGTAGAACTCTAAGCAGTGCAATAAAATGTTCTCTTCCCCCCTGAGTTGCAGTTCTTGGAGTTCCTGTGACGGTCTAAAAAAATATATATTTTGAGTTGTTATAAAAAATATGTTTTAACTTGCTAAAAAATAATTTTCAAGGTTAATTTTACCATGAATCTGAATATTTGAATGAAATCAATAAAATTATCTCAGCATACTTACTAATTAAAATTACATCTAACTCAACAAAAATTATAAGTTTTAGAAACTTTATTCAAATAAAGATACTAATAATAACAATAATACGTGCAATATCTATAGACGTGACTTACGTTTTTATTGCCTAAACAAAGACTGGATCTATTGCGCCACCTGCAAGTAGTGCGTGAGCAAATTCCCAGAATTCCTCTTATGAATGAGACGACTTAACTTGACTTTATTTTTTATAGATTCTGTTGAGGTTTATGTATCGTAATTGTGATAAAAGTGTCTATAACTAAAATAGACAAGCGCCAAATATTGGTCGAAAATTCTGGGTACTTACAAAAAATTTCTTTTAAGAAATCTAATTTTATTACTTACATGAAAAGAAGAGTTGTTTACATTTTTTCCCTTAAATCACTTTTTTACAATTTTTATGGTCTCTGAGACTGAATGTTTATAAAACATTTTCTTTAGATGTCAAATTACTCTCGCAGTTGCATTTCATTGACACTTGATGTAATTAGACAGTACGTCAAAGTAGATCCATAGTCAGGGCTATGCTTTTACAATTAAAAAATAAAATATGCATATAGCGAGGGTCTAAAAGTGCTCAGTTCCAAATAAACTTAAATCAAAGTTTCTGATCAGACTAAAATTACATTAAGGTAGCTCCAATTGACTGTGCGGTCTATGACTGACTATACTCATAAGAAAACGAAATTATTTTTTCATAGATATTTGCTGTTAACTTGTTAATTGAATCAAATTATAAAACTTTGATTCAATTTTTATTTGAACATTTCTTTCTCTGTTACTTAAATATATTTTAAAAAAATTTAAGATAACACTAGTCTTTTTTTCTTTTTCTTTTTCTTTTTTTTTTTTGTTAAACAAAAAATTTTATCAGTATTCATATTTCCTTGAACTTTTGTCAAAAATATTTGTGCAATTCAGTTTTAAAAAGTAAAATTACATAGGGCATTCAATTAATTGAAATTACAAATACTCAATTTTAACTTGAATGTTTATAAATGCACAATAATTAAATTTATTGTTTGTTCCTCAAGGCAATTCGAAAGAATAAAGTTGATACAAAACTGCAAAACTAAATAAAAAATACTTACTGAGAAGAAAATAAATTCTGTGATCATGTTACTTAAACTAAAGATTTTTATGTTATTAGCTGTTTTTATTAACATCACTCACTGTAAGTCTTTTGTTGTATTTTTTAATAATTTTAGAGTAAAATAAAATAAAAAAAAGTTGCACTTGTTTATGGATATTAATATTAACCCAGTTAAAATAATTAATAATTTATTTAGGTTTCCCTAGCGATAAAAGCAATGTGGCTGAAGATGACGAATCCAGAATAGTGGGCGGAAAAGCTGCTGCAGCCCATCAGTTTCCCTATATCGTATCTATACAGATACAAACACCTGGTAATATTCAAAATTATATACCCGGATGTATCTATTTTATCATTCATAAACGAATTTTTTAGACTTCCAATGGTTTCCAATTTGTGTCGGTTCTATTATCAGTCCTGCAACAATATTAACAGCAGCGCATTGTTTCGAAGCAGAATCAGTGTTCCGATTTCGAGTTGTCGCCGGTAGTATAGATGCTATAAATGTCAATCTCACTGGTCAAATACGAACTGTAGTTAACATTAAGAAACATCCTGAATTTTAGTAAGTATTAAAATCAAAGGAGCTAAGAATAAAAGCAAGAAATATTTTATCGCGAGAATTAATCTATAAATATAATAAAACTGTAACGAGACCATTTCTGTATATGGAATATTTTTTTAAAAATTGTACTGGTACAAATAGTTATCAATGTAGATATCAAAAGAGTGATTTTTACAATTTTTTTTATCTGTCTGTCTGTCTGTTCACGCATCAATCAAAAACTATTGGACGGATTTTAATGCAATTTGGTGTGATGATAACTTATTATCGGGATCAACATATAAGATACTTTTTATTCCGAGAAAATGTCTCATTCCTACGGGAAAATAGAAACAACATTCTGTGTATATGCACACGTTACGTAAAAACGAGTGAACGGATTTTGATAAAATTGAGTGTGACGATAACTTATTACTTGGGAGAGCTTTTCAGCGTATGACTTTCAGCGGAGTGCCTGTCAGAGTATAACAGACTTTTGTCTGCATTTAAAACACACGTAGTATTCATATGTTCACTTATCGTTCAGCTAAACTGAAAGTTTAAGCACTCGACTTCTTTTGGTTAATATGACCAAAAACCACATATGTAAATTAAAAATCACAAAATTTTGTCTGTATCGAGCGCCTGTCGAGCAAAGGATCGATGGTGTAATGGATAGCACAACTGGCTAGTTACCTGGAGATCCTGGGTTCAATTCCCGGCCGATCCGGATAATTCTTTCAATCATTTTGTGATTTTTAATTTACATAGGTGGTTTTTTGTCATGTTAACCAAAGTAAGTCGAGTGCTTAACCGTCAGTTTAGCTAAACGATAAGTGAACATATGAATACCACGTGTGTTTTAAATGCAGACAAAAGTCTGTTATACGCAGTAGTGTTTCACAAGCACTCGATAATATTTGAAATTGAAAAGTTGTAACTGCTTCTCGCATTATAGAGAGTACATACACATAGGTGATTGAATGTTATCTGTATCGGGCGCCTGTCGAGCAAAGGATCGATGGTGTGATGGCTAGTTACCAGGAGATCCTGGGTTCGATTCCCGGCCGATCCGGATAATTTTTTCATTCACTTTGTGATTTTTAATTTACTTGGGACAGCATTTAAGATGCTTTTTACTCCGAGAAAATATCTCATTCCCACAGGAAAATAGAAAAACCATTTTGAGCATGTGCATGCGTTACGCAAAAATTATTGTTCAATTTAAGTTCTGTATAAGTATAACACTTATATATTTCTCATTAAGTTTATAACAATGCGTCGCGCGAACGACGTCACGGGTATAATTAGTTGTAAATAAAATTATGACAATACAATTTTGACTAACGTGTCTCGAATTTCAATCCCAAAAGTCCGAGGACACAAGACAGTTGAATTTGTAAAAAATACCAGAATTTCGAGACACAAGTTCAATTTCGAGATAGCTTTGCGAGAGTGTAGTGCGACCAATAAATATCTCTTTTCATTTTGTAGTAGAGACGAATATTGGCGAGCTCATAACGATGTTGCGCTTCTTACGCTTGACGCTCCATTCACCATAAATGCATACGTTCAACAAATAGCTTTACCTAGTGAATCGCCACGAATTGGTAGCAAAGGTCAAACTGCCGGTTGGGGAGACATAGTGCCGCAAATTCCAGGAACACCAGCAAATACATTAATGTACGCAGAAGCACAAATTTATGATAAATCAGGTAAACATTTCAAATTTTTTTTTAGATCGATATAGACTTGTTATGAGTAATTCTAACGTGAAATATTAATGTTTAGAATGCGAACAAGATGATTCGCTTTTTGGAAAATTAAAAGATGGTGAAATATGTGTTGGAGCACCAAAAAGTTCTCCAAATCAGTCAGTCTGTAGGGGCGATTCCGGTGGTCCATTTGTTATCGTACGTACAAAAAATACACTAATCTTTATTTAATTTTACTTTCATTATTTAAAATTTTTTAGGACCATCGTGTTGCGGCTGTTGTATCAATGGGTTCTCTAATTTGCGGTATGAGCAATGCAGTATTCTTTGATGTTTATCATTACAAAGATTGGATAAAATCAAATATGACATAAAATCTTTTACCGATCAATATACAATATCATATTGTAACAATGTATTTAAAATAATAAACATTCAAGATTATTTTGTAAAATATCTTAAAATTACCTTAATTAAAATCAAAATAATCTTAAAAATTAATCTCTGTAATTTTATCATAGAGCTATACTTTAAAAGTCTTAGATCTTTGAAATTGGAATCCCCAATTAAAGCGTGCAAACTTAATGTTAACTGACTCTAGATTTATCAATAAACTCTTTAATAAAATTCATATTAAAAAACAAAATTTTAACAACAAAAATAGTCAATAGGGAAACGGTATAACATTTTACACAAAAAGTATTTGCTGATTGCTATATAGAAAATCTCAGAATATACAGAGTGATTCCAGCAACTATAGGAACATATAAAAGTGAAATGACATTGCAGCAAAATTATCTTTTAAAACAATTAAAAGTCAACAGCAATAAATATATTGTAATAATTATAAGTAAATATTAAATTAATATTGAACTACTATTTAATAACACAAAGAATATAAAGAAAAAATTCTTCATTTGTTATAGTTATACTTTTTTTGTTTTTAGAAAATATCGTTTTAATAGTAAGTATATTGTGCAATAAGCCGTTACTTTCGATAACGAAAAGTAGGTTTTGGTAGTCCCAATATATTTGGAATACCTACAACTTGCTATACTTAAACCTTCAAAAATTTCGTTATTTTTTCGCTACGACGCACCGTTTACGAGATATATGTATGATCAAAAATTTACATTTACGAAAGGTATCGAAAATTAATTTTTTTGAAAATATTCTATTGGTGACCAAATCAGAGGGAATAATAGAGCTAAAATTAAACAATTATAACCAATTTATGATAAATAGTTCGTTATCGATAATTTTCGATAACGTAAAGTAGGCTTTAACAGTCGCAGTATGTTTAGAACACCCACAATTTGCTTCGCTTAAACCTTTAAAAATTTCGTTATTTTTGAACTACGATGCACCGTTTACGAGATATTTACGATCTAAGTTTTCAATAAGTTTTTATCATAGACCGTCTTCAGAGCTAACGAATGCTCAATTCCATTCTATTTTAATCGAAATAAATACGCATTTCAGACAAATGTGTATGTAGGTATATGTGTAATTCAAATTTTATTGCCTTATTTTTTTGAAATTTTTTTATAATTTCTTATTTTCACACTTGTAATAGAAAATGCCTATCTTTTGTGGTCTCGAACAATATGATTTCAAAGAAAATGGAACCAATTAATCGTGTTCTTCGGGGGATTGCTGTATACTCAGCAACACTAAAACTATTTCAGAGCATAATATTCCTCATTAAATGACTGAAACTCAATATTTACTTCCTATTCTATCAAGTTTTACCTAAAAGACAAAATTTTAACACATAATATTTATCATCCATTCATATACAACAAACGAATACGTTCACATGTAAACCCATTCATGTACAATACATAAAGATAACGATTACACAACTCAAGATAATATTAAGGTAGTTACTGTGTGACAATCTAGTAGAAATAATTGCAAACCAAACTTACTTTATGTCATTATTGTTTGTATTAATGGATAGATGTTGATACGTACTACTTTTCATACGAACGTGTATGCATACATTCAAACATAGTCTGTGCATACACACTTATATCATCAAAGTTTTTTATGGTAAATACTTTGGCATCATGTTTTAATACATATATAATTTTCAATACATTATGGTATTCTGTGTGACATCTGTGAATACTATTTGCAATTAAATACTAAGAAACCACAGTCAAACTCATGTATTTTCAACCTGTCGGGACTAATCCGCTCATGTATTTTCAACTTCTCCTTCATCCTTACTCCGTGGCAATCATAGAACCACTTGACAGACATAGAACCAATCACAAAAAGCCCGCGTAAATCTTTACACAATAACAGTAGTCACGTGTACTTCCCCAGTGAATAACCTTAAAATGACAGAATGTCAAGTAACATAATATGATAAACAAAAAAGTGAAATATGAAAAAAGTGTAATAAACTTGTAGTAAAATCATTTTTTTAGGAATTGCAAATGAAATAAAATCATATATTGTAGGATTATAGGATAAAACCACTAGTGGTCGATCGGTTAATCTGACAGTTATTTTTCTGTATTAGAGCCAAGACACACGAACCACGCCACGACCACGCGACAGCGACAAAATAGTGGCTATTCTGTGGCCGGGTATGTATGCATGTACTTTTCTTATGGAAACACAAATTTCAAGACACACGAGCCACAGCCTGTCGTCGTAATCGGACACTGTCGCAATGTGTCGTCGTATTGTCGTTTTTAGTCGCTAAAACTTGCGACCAATGGACCACTTATAAGCGACAGATACGTACTACTAGTACTACAGTGTCTCTCGAACATTACAAGAAATCATTGAATAATACGACTCAAGCAGGTGTTTTGTAATTTTTGTTTTGTTTAGTTTTTTTAATTGTGTGTATTTTTATTTCTTTTGGTCTTTTTTGATTGTTTTGTTTTTTTGTTATTATTTTGTTTTTTTGTTTTTGTTTTGTTTTTTCTTGTTTTGTTTTTTTCTTTTTTTTTTTTTTTTGGTCTTTTTTAATTTTTTTTTTGTTTTTGTTTCTTTGTTTTTATTTTCTTGAAAAAATGGCAATGGTTAACGAAGATTCATTTGATACGGAATTATTTATTGAAGAAATCCGGAATTTACCCGCAATCTGGGATTACACATATTCGGGATATAGTAACCGGATGGAAAAAGTAAAGGCATGGGAACATCTTTGCTTCAAATTTTATGATAACTTTGAAAATAAAGAAAAGAAAGAAAAAAATTGAATATAAACCTTTTTATGACACATTTTATTTACAATAAAGGTACCGCTGTTATAAACGTATCCTGTATATATATTGTTTATTGATTTATTTTTGCAGAATTATTTATGTAATACAAAATAATTATTATAAAGGCAAATTGGTCAACAGAATTGAAACATTTTTATGGCATGGAAAAACCCTTCGGTTAGGAATAAAAGCATGTACTAGAAGCTCTCCTGCTGTTTGAACGTGGATTATTGACTATTATTAGATAAATAAGCTATATAATTATTTAAACCTTTTTAGTTTTATAATAATAGAAAAAAATTAAAAATTCAAAGAAATAAAGAGCTGAAAATTTTTGAATTGTTTCATCAATTAATTTTAAAAATTGAATCTGCAAAAATATGTAATACCAAAATACCGATATGTATTTTAAAAGAAATATTATTTAAAAGAAGAATCACCTCTCTGATTAATTTTGTTTATTTTTATCCTAGCGTACCTACTTCACGCTGCAAAATTTTAAGTTCCTTAAATTTCAGTATTGATAAATCAATTATTGTATGAATACTTAACGCAGACACTGTATATAACAAACAGTATTAAGTGGCTTTGATGTCTCCTAGCAGTGACTGTACGTGCTGTACGTCATTCGGCCACTAAAAAGTGGCTCGCAAGTCGCCGTCTAAGACACACGAACGACAGTACAACCACACGACAACCACAAAAAAGTGGTCGTGGCGTGGTTCGTGTGTCTTGGCTCTTAAAGTATTGCGTGAGAAGTGGGGACCAAAAACTTGAAAATACGTGAGTAAAATCAGTTGAAAATAGATGGTGTTGAAAATACATGAGTTGAAAATACATGAGTCCGACTGCAGTTACTTAAGTACTAGACGTTTAAATAACATTTTTTAATTTAAATAATTTTATTTGTAATAATAATAATCAATTTATAATTTATAATCTTATTTGAGTTACAAATTAACGTTATTTAATATATTTTATTAATATCTTTTTTAAAAGATAATATAAAAGAAATTATTTATTAATACACTGATTTGTAACTGAAATTTTGAA
Source organism: Brachynemurus nebulosus (assembly GCA_035578155.1). Lineage (NCBI taxonomy): Eukaryota > Metazoa > Arthropoda > Insecta > Neuroptera > Myrmeleontidae > Brachynemurus > Brachynemurus nebulosus. Next base: position 13,841,720 of record JAPWDM010000009.1, on the reverse strand, counting down.
ATTCGCACTGTTGTATGCCAGTTGTAGTGTCATACAGCGTTGTCAAACTGCTTTGGTACAATTGCTTGAAACTGGTGTTGATGTTCAATTCTTATTAAAATACTATAATTTCTCTGATTATATCTTCAATTCAAAACGATCAACAAGTAATTCAATTTTTTCTTTACATTCAGTACTTATTAATCTTTCTTTCCCTAATATTTTATTGAATTCTGTCGAGTCATTATATTGTTAAATACAAAATATGGGTAAGTAGTCAGGATTTTGAGATCTAATACATAGAGTAGATGCAAACTTTACTCCTAATTATCTTAACTCAGAAGCGATCAATCTTTCCCAAATTACAAGGACAATCAGATAATAGCATTCTACTCTATACTATTAAAATTTGAAACTATTCAGTCGAAAAGTTGAATGTCGAGGTAACTGCCTTAAACGGAATTAAGAATATATTACTATATAATATGATCGCATTATTGAATAGTTAAATTGATGGATGGTCCAATACCATACCATAGCGATAGTAGTGAGCCGATGCCATGTCGATGTCAGCCAGTGTCGACTAGACAATAATTTCATAAAATTAATAGAATATTCCGGATGAAATATTCGTGGTTAATCAAATACTTCAAATTTTACACTCTGGCTATCGCACCTGTATTAATAATATAGGTAGGTACATTATCATCTGTCGGTGCTTCATAGCTCATCACCTGCAATATACCTAGGTTCATATTTTAATAATAATTCCGTGTAAATGTGAAATGAGCAAGTATAATAAAACCAAATATTTAGGAGAGTTATACGTGGATAGTTATCTTAAAATATTTGGTCTAAGAATTTAATCAAAATACTGTTTTTTTTTTTTGTCTGAATCGGAAAATTGTTTGAATAATTCGTTACGAAAAAAGCAAGCTGGGTTAATAAGTTACGTATGAATAAAATCATTGATTCTACTTTATTCAAAAATATTTTAAATATTCTTGAAAATGAAATGTGTAATTTATAGTTAAACTATTGGAAATTGTCACTTTTAAATTGCTTCACGCACTTTGAAAACGATTCACTGTTTAGTTTCTAAAACAATGCAAAAAAATGTTATATTATCATTATTTTGTTCACAACTCACTTGTACTATACATGTGTACGCATTTATTGTTCTGTTGGTATCGATATTGTTAAATACGTACTAGTACTAGAAAAATAAAACAAAATCGTCAATCTTAATACTGATATTAATACTATTAATTCACAACTTTGTATACTTTGTATAGGTATCCCATAAAACTACCATAAAATTGGAAATATAATTATACCCTCTTTGTGCAAGAAAGCTGCAGAAAAAATGCTTATAGAAAAAAACTGACAAATTTATATTCATATATAAAAATAAAAAGGTGAATCACGGTGGGAACGCTGAAAAAGGTAATTTTACTCTTTAGTCAATGGTTTTTGTGAAGAAACCGTGGAATTAACAATGCTAATAATATAAAATAAGTACAGTTGATCTTTTTTTTGTACGGTGGATAGAAACCGCATAAAAAATACCCCTGTCGCAGCATCTGCATAACATAGCGAATTTCCAAATCTTGGGCACTGGCGGATCTCATCTAAGACCTGTACCTATTTAAAATAGTTTAGCTTTCTAAGAGTAAAAGAATTTTTAAAATCGGCTGGGTAATTAGTTTTGGTATTTTTGGGGACCCAAGAACCCGAACGAATTTTGTGCAGCATAGTTGTATCCATCTAAAATAATTTAGTTCTCTAGCAGTTTTCGGATCTGCAAGATCCCAGTGGACCTCATTAAAAAATCAGCTCGACCGTATATTCTAGGCGGACTTTATGTAATATATATATATATATATATATATATATATATATATATATATATATATATATATATATATATATATATATATATATATATATATATTCAAAACCCGTTGTGTAGCATTCTACGCCGCATTTGCATCCGCAGGACAGTTGTGGATCTCAGATAACACAACCTGTACCTATCTAAAATAGTTTACCTCGGTAATAGTAAAAAGGTTTCAAAATCGGTCAGTTATTTTATTTTTGACACTTTTAGGTCCTACTGACACTTCAGACCTTACATAACGTAATCTATATGTATCTAAAATAGCTTAGCTCCCCAACAGTGAAAAAATTTTCAAAATCGGTCGGCTAGTTTATTTTTGACGCTTTTGGATCCGATGGACCCTGGCAGACTTTACATAACGTAATCTATATTTATCTAAAATAGTTTAGCTCTGTAACAGTGAAAAAATTTTCAAAATCGGTCGGTTAGTTTATTTTTACCACTTTTGGGTCCCATGGACCCTGGCGGACCCTAAATAACGTAATGTATGTCTATCTAAAATAGCTAGTTCCCCAACAGTGAAAAAATTTTCAAAATCGGTCGGTTAGTTTATTTTTGACACTTTTGGATCCCATGGACCCTGGCAGACCTTACATAACGTAATCTATATTTATCTAAAATAGTTTAGCTCTGTAACAGTGAAAAAATTTTCAAAATCGGTCGGTTAGTTTATTTTTGACACTTTTGGATCCCATGGACCCTGGCAGACCTTACATAACGTAATCTATATTTATCTAAAATAGTTTAGCTCTGTAACAGTGAAAAAATTTTCAAAATCGGTCAGTTAGTTTATTTTTGACACTTTTGGGTTCTATGGACCTTGGTGGACCTTACATAACGTAATTTATATTTATCTAAAATAGTTTAGCTCTGTAGCAGTGAAAAAATTTTCAAAATCGGTCAGTTAGTTTATTTTTGACACTTCTGGATCCTATGGACCCTGGCAGACCTTACATAACGGAATCTATATTTATCTAAAACAGTTTAGCTCTGTAACAGTGAAAAAATTTTCAAAATCGATCAGGCAGTTTATTTTTGACACTTTTGGGTCCTATGGACCCAGGCGGACCTTACATAACGTAATCGATATTTATCTAAAATAGTTTAGCTCTGTAAAGTGAAAAAATTTTCAAAATCGGTCAGTTAGTTTATTTTTGACACTTTTGGGTCCTGTGGACCCTGGCGGACCTTACATAATGTATTCTAAATCTATCTAAAATAGTTTAGCTCTGTAACAGTGAAGAAATTTTTAAAATTGGTCGTTTAGTTTATTTTTTACAATTATGGGATCAGTAAATCCTGGCGAAACTCATACAAGTCTAGTACTCTAACAGTAAGAAAAGGGTTCTAAGGATCTCATATAACTTATGGCAGTCCGTAAGCTTCTTGCGGACATCATTTAATTAATTAATTCAAATACTTTAACTTACTAACTGTGAAAAAATTTTTAAAATCGATTGGTTAATTAATTTCTGGCCTTTTTAGGTCCCGAAAACCTTGACCTCACATAAAATACCTTAAATCCATTTGAAATGGTTTAATTTTTTAACATTATTAATTATTAGTGGAAAAATTTTCAAAATCGATTCAAAATATTTTTCCGTACATACATATGTACATTGTACATATTTTGTTTTGTTTCATATTTAATAATATTTATATCATAACATAATCTTCAATTTCTTGTTTACTTAAAAATTCAATAAAAAAAAAAATTCTTCATTACATTAGCTTAGAAAATCTGTTTAATTTACATTTTTCAACATGAGATAGAACCATGCTAATTATAATGCAATAAATGAGAAACAAAACTCTATACATGTATGTGTGTTATATCACATATATGTGAATAGTCTTCACTTGTTCTCACAAAATTCTTTAATAAAAAAGTGAAATATTTTTATACTTCATAAAGAACTGAGATATAAATATAAATTACTTATTAGACTAACAAAGAAAGAATAAAAAAATACTTAAAATAGAAAGAAAATTATAAGAATATTTTCTTCATAATTTTTTTTTCCTTTTCAACGATGTAAAAATCGAACTGCCTTATGATAGGATCGAATGATAAAAAATGGCCAGAAAACCTACTTCTGGGCATCCGACGTGTCTGGCTAACGAACTTAGCCAAGCCAATTCAGAATCCAGTCCGCACACAAAATTTCATAAGCGTTAGACGTTTCGTTCGAGAGTTATCGTGGGAACACATAAATATATATATATATATATATATATATATATATATATATATATATATATATATATATATATATAAATTTTAGTGAATATCATTTTCGTATTCTAGGGACCTCAAAACAGATTTCTGCCATAGTCCCGGACTCAGATTGCGTCATGAGACCTACTGTAATAGCTGAATTTCGAGTTTTCGAAATTCGCTAAAAAGCACAAAAAGAATATATTCAAAAATATCATAAATAGCTATAAAAAGTATAGTTCGTTCCAGATTGTAAAAAAAGTTTCATCAAAAAAACATAAAACATTCAAAACTTAGATATTTCCTTGGAAGTTGCACTATGACATAGAGTGACATCTAGTAATACGTAGAATGTCAAAGTAGGAAACACAGAATGGTTTAAACATTCGATAAAATAAACGATGAGAGTACTGTATTTTGCACAAATATTGTTTCGTCATCTATGTATTTTGTAAAAAACAACAGTGGTTATTTTATTTTATTTCAGTTCCAAAACTAATTTGTCAAAATGGCAACAACTTTTCATTATTTGAAATTTAAAATCAATATTTTTTTATTTATCAATTGATGATACGCTCCGAAATAAAAAAAATATTAAAAATTTTACGATTTTAAAGCAGTAAGTAAATATTTTAGACTCATTTATTTTACGTACATGATTTAAGTTACATACAAAGATTATATCTGTACTGAATAGAAATACAAATATGTATATATATATATATATACATATATATATATATATATATATATATATATATATATATATATATATTTATATATATATATATATATATATATATATATATATATATAAATTATATTTAAACCAAATAAAAAGGTGATTTTGCTCATATAGTCTCTTAACTGGACTAATAAAAATTATTTGTATAGTTTTATTGCACTAACTTCGAAAATTAACTGGAAAATGTTGAAATTTATAAGGCATGTGTTTCTATAAGCATTGATCAAACGCAAAAGAGACACATTCAGCAAAAACTGTTTAATATATATATATATATATATATATATATATATATATATATATATATGTTATATATACATATATATATATGTATTTCTTTAATTAAGTAAAGAAATATTAAATGCGAGGTGAATTTATATTGGAAAGCAATCATTCTATTAATAATAATTTTTGTTATCAGACGTTTCTTTCAGAAATAACTTCATTAATATGTAAATGTCAAAACTGTTTTGGTATTGGATCGCGTTTCAGTATGGGGGCTTTTACATTACTTACTTTTCTAAAATGATATTCAAAAGGAATTAAAAATATATTACAAGTCAATTATATTTCCATAAACACACAATTAGTATAAATACATATGCACTTGTCTCGAAACTACGTTTTCTAAACCGGTGGGCAAAATAACTCAGCAGTTTTCATTCAATTGTCTTGAAATTTTACCTGTACTTTAAGAACATGCTTACAATTTGCAGTTATCTATCAGTAGCCACGAAATCTTTTTACGTATTTCGACAGACTACCATTAATGTATGAATTGCCATTTCGTTAGACAACAATAATTCGTTTATTAATTTTTAACTTAAATTTATGAAATGATACTGCATAGTTTTTTACGATTGCGAAAACATATATACGCTAACAAAAAAGACAAATTATTTCTTTTTATAAACAAAAAAATATTTAACAATAAAATATTGAGTTGTTTTCTCCCAAATAAAATTCAATAATGGTTTGTAAAAGGGCCCTAAACATTATTATTATTACCGATAATAAATTATTATTATGAAATGTACCAATTGTGTGTGCCCTATGCAAACGTTGCAATAAGTTTTTGCTGAGGTCATTTCGCTCATATCTGACCCTTATATGTTGTTAATATTAAGTTTTCACTCCCTACCTTATGATATATTTTATCTACAACATGGAGACTCGAGTCCAGTAAAGAAGGTCGTTTTTACATACATACATATGTGTATATCTGTTATAATACTTGTACTATCCAGACAGGACTATATCGACTAGGGTGGATACACGTTTTCAACATGTATCTTTATTCGAACACAAAAGCTTTACACAAATCAAACCCATACCTACACACAATAAGTGCTTTATCGGTGGGTCAATTTTGAAATTCCAATATACATACGTTGTTTTGTTCTAACAGGTTTGCCCGTCTTTATAAACTTAATACACACATTACGAATAATTACAAGTATTGGGATCTGTCCAAAAGGAGGAGCTTTAGAAAAATGGCTGACAAAAAAGTACATTAATATTAGTTTTATATAAGGTGGGCCATTTTAATCTATACATTTAAATATCTCGCCAGAGGTGCCACCTATCAAAAAATGACCTTGACAAAAGTTGTTAGGTACCAAAGGGGACATTAAATGGTGACCTTAAATTTGACCTTGACCTTCATTCTCAAAGTTATTTTGAGGTCAAGTCGTATTTTTCAAATGGAATGTCCTACTTTTTATTTCGGATTCTGAAAGAGCGTTAAATTTCACGTCGAAAATACTATTCAATACAACAAATAGAACTACAGTTTTAAGGGGATCAAAAATGCCTTGAAATGATTGGTGTAAATATAGCTTGTTGCACGTACGGCTGGTGAGAACTTGCCGACGCGCTACCGCGCTTATTGATATCAAAACCTATTTACATATTGACAGCTAAACTACTATTTGCAATCAATGAAATTACATTCAATTGATCTTCAACTGTAAAATATATCTAGAATGAACGAACATATTGAAACGTTCCCTGAAATATTTTTTTCTCAGACAACATGGTAAAATAACAGCTGTCTTTGATTTCTTCATTTCCCTTTTAGAATTGCGAGCAAGGACTAAACATAATACACGACTGTGTGTACAAATTGAAGTAAGTAGGTACAGCAACAAACTGACCGTTCAAAATCATTTTTTCTCATCCTCCAAACATCCTTTTTACACTCCTCCATATTTCCCATTCTATACACATATATACGTGTATGTGGATTTCCCCTACACGGTTGGTACCCTCCAGCCAGTCAGTGTTGAACTGATTGATTTTACTGCCTTATAACCTATCATATCATTCACGTCAGGTTTTTTTCTTTAGAGTAAATGTACCAATTTCTGTCTATATTTGATTGCTGAAAAATGATTATTGTGAAATTGAATTATGTTCAATTTGACATTAAAACTTCCATAAATAATATATTTTTTATTTTTATTTTCAATAAAGTTGTTGGAATTTTTCTCACTTTTTTTTAGTGTTCCGTAACAAAATTTGCAAAACGGAACACTTATGGAAATACTCCTTTGGTAGCACCGGTGATTATCTCTGAAACTATTCAACATGAAAATGTGAAAATTGGCACAGAGAATGTGGTGGTCTATTTATGGATATCGAGTTGAATTTCGATAGTAGTGGTTCATTTCAGGAGGTAATCTGAAAAGTTTGCAAAAATGTTTTCCCAAGGGCATCGAGTAGGGTATCAAAGAAAAGCTTATTAAAGCACAAATTCAATAATATATATCTATAACTTTATCTTGCTGTTATCAGAACCTTTTGTTATCGGAGCTTTATTATCAGAAGGGTCACTCAAAAAATTTGAAAGATTGAACGAAAATTATATATATATATATATATATATATATATATATATATATATATATATATATATATATATATAGGGCTTATAGGGAGAAGGAGTTGGCGACCATGAGGTGACCTTAAAAGTAGAAAGTGGTCGCAAGATATTACGCTGCCTCAATTATGTCTGGTGGGACCAGCACATCTCCAAAAGGAACAAGAAAAGAATTGGAAAAGCAATGGTGAAATCGGTCATGTTATATGGATGTGAGCTCTGGAGACTCAAGCAAGAACCAAGGAGGAAGTTTGAAACCACCGAAATGGACTACTTTAAACGTAGTGCAAGAGTGTTCAGACTAGATCGGGTGAGAAATGATTGAATCAGGACCATCATGAGAGCAGAGAAGAGTGTAATGGAAACAATTGAAAGAAGAAGCCTGGATTGGTTCGGACACATGTTGAGGATGGATCAAAATCGGTGGCCAAAACGTCTGTATACATGGGTCCAACCAGGAACCAGAAGGCGGAGGCGTCCTAGAAAATCCTGGAACGAGGCGATGCTGTCTGCAACAGCTGGGAGACACCTAACTATCGACATCGCCCAGGACCGTCAACATTGGCGTTTGGGAGTGGCGAGGCGGCTGTCAGCCGTATAAGCCCTATATATATATATATATATATATATATATATATATATATATATATATATATATATATATATATATATATATATATATATATATATACATATATATATATATACATATATATATATATATATATATATATATATATATATATATAGGATATATATATATATATACATATATATATATATATATATATATATATATATATATATATACACACATATATACATCTATAAATATATATATATATATATATATATATATATATATATATATATTGCTTTTCCAATTCTTTTCTTGTTTCTTTTGGAGATGTGCTGGTTCCACCAGACAGAATTGAGGCAGCGTATTATCTTGCGACTTTTGAAGTCACCCCATGGTCGCCAACTCCTACTCCGGTTACCCAACTACTGTTAGGTATTTGAAGCCTTCGGTTTCCTTTAGCTGGACATTACCGTCAATTATAATGTCAGAAGTATCAAAGCTGTTGGTGCACAAATACTCTGTTTTTTTCAAAATTAATTGTTAAACCCCAGTTTTCATATGCTTGATTTAGTTTCCGCAGCATGAACTCCAGGTCGTATTTATCCTGTGCGACAACCACCCGATCATCCGCAAAGGTTAAAGAAAGCAGATAATGATTGTCAATGGGAATACCCATTCCAGCGTATCTATCCGTCCATCCAGCGAGAACCTGGTCTAAATAGGCATTAGAAAGTAAGGGTGAAAGGTTACAACCCTGCCGCAGACGAACGAAAATTATCAGAACTGAATTTTCCTACGTAATTTCTTTGGTACATAAAAAGAAAACTTGATGACACATTTTGCTGTGGGCAGGACATCATTAGTCAATAATTATGTCAGTGTTATGCTAAACGAAAATTTTTGTGAATTATCTGGGAAATGGATTTTAGAAATTAAAGAAAAAGAAAGGAATAATTGATAAATCTACATTAAACTTCATAATTGTTCACAGATGACAGCCCAGAAATACATCAATTTTTTTTTTTCATTTCAATCAAAATCCTCATAAAAATATATAGATACGAAAAACGTCAAAATAATATTAACGCCTTTTAAGTGGACAGAAAAATGAGAAAATGGTTAAAATATATTATTTCTTTAAATATTTGAAAAAAAATGCGCTATAAAAAGACATATTTTGCTCTTTTTTAAACATTTTTCTTATATATTTATCATTCGTTATCATTATATTCAACTTTTCAAGCACCGTATGACTGTTTAGTTGGGTATATTAACAGCAATAATTATTCTAGCAGCCAAGAAAGGGAAAGGAATACTTACAAAATATATAATGGTGGAAGTGCTGAGTAAAAACCGTTATTTCTATAGTTAATACTGTTATTAACTACTTACAATATTTCAGTACTTGCGTATTTTTTCTCCTATTTTTAGATGGTTAGGTTAATATACAACTATTTAACTTCAAGTGTAGCAAACTCTAAAAATTTAATTTATTTATTTATTACGCTGTTAAATAGCTTGACGAACTTTGACCAAATTGTTCTATTACAAGTACTATTAAAACTACAAGAACAGTGAATGTAAGGTTTAAATTTTCTCCCAGTATCCTAAAATCCCAGAAAGGATACAAAATAACGGTTTTTTTTCTAAAAAATTTTTGGTTGACTAAAAATTGAAAAAAAAATTCAAGGAAATATTTCTTTGATTCAAAAAAATAATTTTTATAATTCAATCAAATATTTTGATCCAAAAAGAAATTCAAAAAAATTATTAATATTTCGACAACAAAATCGTTTTGAGAGTGTAATGGTTCATACCAGGGTCGGCGAAATATTATTTTGACGAAAGGTTGGAGCAGATGGGGCCATTGTCCGCGCTGGCCCAGGTCTAAAAAGGGGGCCCGCAGCATCGATTAAGGATACGTAAAAAGTGTGAAAACGTTTTCTTGGTCGTCAATTGTATTTTTGGAGAAAAAATTTTTGAAAACTTTTTGTAGTGCTCGGCGGCCCGTCATTTTTCCCGCTGGCCCTGGATCCATCAACTGCCTTTGACTAGAATGTCAAGTTGATTTACCTCAATGCCTTTATAAAGATTGACTAAAAATATCGACCAATTAAAAATCAACGTTGTTGTCTCGATTTTAAATAGACAAATATATAATCGCTTCAACTACAATCTCCAACTATACAAAAACCAACTAAAATATTTGAAAATATAGCTACGTCAACTGAACTGAACGAAAAACCGTCAACCGAACGAGCAAACTGTCTAAATTTAAAAGATAAAAGAAAATCCAGACACATATTCTCTCTCTATTAATAAACTAATACCACTTTTTAACCGTTATTACTACCCTAAATATTTATTGTGACAATTCAATAATAAACAAGACAATTAAACTACTTGTATTAACACACTGTGACCCATGTATAATAATTATTCATACATTACACCCATTTATTTTTACTACATTTACTAACTTTTATTTTTTTATGTTATAAGTATCGAATCCGTTCATCATTATTGATTATTTTCATAGTTGGGTATCGATTGAATACGTAATCAGTTCTTTAAATCAGGGGTCGGCAATGTGCAGCCCGCCAAGCAATATAACTTTTCGAACAAGTTGCTCTGGCTATGCAGAGTTGAGCATATTTTACCTATACTTTTTTGTTCTCCGATTATAACATGTAAATAAAACTGTTACTAAAAATTTTTCCTCATGTCGATTTTTAATAACATTTATATTAATTTGTGTTAAAAAAAGAAAATACCCCCGTCGCAGTATCCTGCATAATATAGCGAATTTCCATTTTAAAAAAATTAGTTTTTCTCGGAAACTACTTGACAGAATAATTTTTCAAAAATCCATTTTATCACACTATTTTCCCCTCTTTCCAACGGTGTAGGGAAATATGGCAAAAACTTGAGGAAATTTGGGCAAAAAACTCACTTTTTCCACAAAAATTTTTTAGGCAAAAATGCCTAAAACTCCATTCCGGACATCGGACGAGCCTGACTTTTTGGACTTCCAATATTTTTACCAAATTTCGTAAAAAAAGGATTTTTCGTTCGAGAGTTACATAAATTTTAGTGAATCTCATTTTTCAATGTCAAGACTTCAAAATAAATTATTTCTATCCTAGTTCCAGGCTCAAGTAGCTTCAATGCAGTGACTCTAATAGCTGAATTTTCGATTCGAAAATTCGTTAACAAAAACTTACTTAAGCCATATACTACATTGAATAATATTTGACTGTGCTAAAAATTATTTTTTTTAAAAATGGCCCGCCATCCAAAAAAGGTTGCCGACCCCTGCTTTAAATGATTAAGACGAGTTAACTCGTCCTGCAATATAGCGGCTCAAAATGCTGTGATACGTACATATTCACCGGTACAGGTACCGCCATCTGTGACAGATTTTCCAAAATATGGTATATATCTAAATAATGTCCAATTTTATCAACATAGTTTAGTATAATTTATATTATGTGAATTCCAAGGGTTCACTTTTCTGATGTTGGGATCTTTTATTTTTTTTCTTTTTCTTTTCTTGTAACTTTATCGATTGTACTTATCACTGGCAGTAAAAAGTCCGGAATTTTGAGACAAAAAGATTTTTCTATATGCTTTGTTGAAAAGGGGTAAGGACTTGAAACAGGCATATTTTTATGTCGACATCGAAGTTATCGAAGCTTATAGTAGCTTCTGAACGCGCGCGTAGGGTAAAAAGTGACACACGCACGCCCAACGGTCGTCGCCGTTTAACAATTTCGAGGGTAATCCATTTGAATTCTTTGAATTGTGAACTTCCGGTACTATTTAAATTTACTGAACTGCGTTGTTGTTTGTTTAATAGTTGCTCACTGTCTTTTATTGTCTAATATTCAAAATTCTGTGCTGATTGTAATTATTGAAAATGGATAAGTTTCTGGAAACATATGCACAACTGTCAATTTCAAGTTCCAATGAGACTAATAAAACAAAACCAAAGAAAAAGTGTCTATATGACGACAATTATTTAAAATTTGGATTTACTGTTATTGGAAATTAGGCGCAATTTTAGAACTTTATCGCGCGAAAGTATGAAACTATTAAATTAATGTAGCCATCAATAAAATTAAATATTATATATTGAACTAGAGTGGTTTTATTCTTAAAATAACTGCGACCCTTTTAAAAAGGCTTCGCGATCCCCCAGGGACCCAGAGAACCACTGTATTTGACCATCAATCAATTAATCATTAATAAGTCCTCGGATACGCATTAACCACGACACACAGTACCTATTGCATACAAGCCAAATATAATGACGAATAATTTACAAAGTTTAAGAAGATGAGATGAGTAAACTGGCAAGTGAGTGAGTCACAGCCGGTGTGTAAGTGGAAGCTCAGAATGGTAGCTGTTGTGATTGATGAGCTTCCATTTGTTGCTGAATATCAATTTTTTTTCTCTACTTGATTTTCATCTTTTTTTTTTTTTTTTAACAAAATGGTTTTGTAGTTATTCACTCACTCACTGGTTGGTATTGCATTGACTGGTACTATGGTTATAATATTAACTAACATTTTCATCCATTATACGGAGGTATAACTGGGGAAACAAACAATACTGATTTATCATTTTATCCTTATCTCTCGATGTATTTTTATTCATTTTTATTATAATAAATATAATCGTATTATATATGTGTGTTTGAATGAATGTGATATATTTGAAAAGTTTTTGTACATTAAATATCTCTTATAAATAATGACAAATGATTGAATTATCCAACTGGAAATTGTTAAGTAGGTATGTATTACATTTTGCTCGTTAGAACAAAAGTTATATTTTAGTAAAATTAACTGTGAATCATGTCAAAAAGATTATACTAGTTTTTGTGTACCTAATAATGAACACTTTGAAATGAACTTTGAACTAAAACTGTTTTTTTATTTGGTCCAAACTCTAAGTAAATATTTAATAGAGTAGACACTTTATGGAATCCATAGTTTCACTTAATTTACAAATATTTCATTTTTTCATTCAATAACATATTTTCAGCTTAAATCTCTGGTCACGCTAGTATGTATATTCCATTTTTGAGTCACATTGCTTTGCTGGGGTGACTAGTGGAGCCGACTTGTCAATTCAAAATGGCCCACAAAATAATTGTTCACATGGAAACTTGCATTTTTTGTAATAGTATTTTAACTGAAGTAACTAAAAATGTGTTAACAATATGCTCTGATTAAGTAGAAGAGTGAATTAACATAAAAAATGTGTTAGATATGTTAGCAAAGTTTATATATTAAAAAAAAATTAATAAAATATGCAACGTTGTATGTAAATTATACTATGAGAATGCTTTTTGCCGAATTTTAAGTTTAATAAGAATTATTAAAATTACTACAATTTTAAAAATATTTTTTATATTTTATTTATTTATTTAATAATTAACATAAAGTCAAGTTACAAATATTTACAATGAAAATTGTGTGTCTCCTAATTAACGTGATTTTAAAAATATAAAGCATTTTACAAACACCCAATGAATGCAAATTCACGAAAATTTAATGATTCGTCGACCTTACTATACTTT